>CM076579.1:351391119-351878187 GCA_034641835.2 Pinus albicaulis
CCGGGTGAAAATGTGAAGTTGGGAAACACTTTTTTCCCTTTTTTGACGTTGAAAATTGTAATTTTCTATGTTTTTCAACTTCAACTCCACTAAACTCATATTTTTATTGCAAATTATGCTTTGACATAAAAACAAGAATTGTAGAGAATTGTCTTACCTCCATACCCATATTTAAAAAAAAAAAAATATTGGCATATAGAGGGGTAAATTTCTTGTTTACTAACTGCATATACTTGAAATTTTCAGGCAAACATAAATAGTCACTTTATAATCCTTTACTTTTTTTAGGGAAGGTTATTCATTTTTTGGAAAAAAAACATAGCATCATAATCTGCATATATTGCACTAGTGCACAGACTATTTTTCGGTAATTTTTGGATTAAATCACTATTTTTTATTATTTTTTGAAATGGACGAAGAAAAAAAACAGTGATGTTTCAGTACATTTTATAATCCTTTGATTTTCTTTTCAATGTGACCGTAAATAAGAAAAATGAGAGTACCCTTTTGAAGTAGACAAGGAGAGGAAGTGCAGCATGATTTTTTTGAATTTTTTGGTGTCCTCATTAGAAAGTTATTGAATTTTCATTCAGTACAATTTTTCGAAAAATGAAATTCCATAGTGACACAGTTTAGTAAAAAATTAATAAAAAATTGAATTTTTTAATGAAACTCCACAAATCTCATATCATCAGAAACTAGATTCAGAGATGAATCTAATGGTACTTGGTCCGACATATAACATTCTGTTTTTGTAGGTGTTCTGCCCCTCCAAAGTTGCAGGTTCCTGAAAAATGCAGAATTTTCTGTGTTTTTCGTTGACCAGAAACTCTCGGCCGAGATAGTGTCTCGGACGAGAAATTTATAAAACTCTCGACCGAGAGTTTAACCCGCCTAGAGTTACATTTAAACGCATGGCCAAACTCTCGGCCGAAAGTTTAAAAAACTCTCGGACGAGAGTTTGCGCCCGAGAGTTTACCCAATGAAACTCTCGTATGAGAGTTTAGAAAACTCTCGTATGAGAGTTTTCAAAACTCTCATATGAGAGATTTCAAAACTCTCGTATGAGAGTTTTAAAAACTCTCATCCTAGAGTTTTTTCAACTCAAGTTTTATTCCTATAATAAAACACAACAATTATTAAGTTTTTAGAATTGGTACTTTATATAATTTAAATAGTACTTTATTAAAATTAAAAAATGATAAAAAAAATAAAATTATAATTTTATTTTAAATTATTTTATTATTATTAATGATAAAAAATACATGAAGATTTAATTAAATAAAATTTGTAATATCAATGTTATATAAAAAAATAAAAATATTTTATATAAAACTAATTGATATATTAATATAAATAAAATAAAATTCTAAAACATAAATCAAAATAAAAACAACTATATATAATTTATATAATACTTTTTTTGAAATTAATGAATAAATTTAAATTTAAAAACAATTGACTAAATGCAATGAGGTGATAAAGGAGACAATGCATAGCACCTTAATATCGTTATAAATTCTTGGAAATCTCGAGAAATTTTTGAAGTGAGATGAGCTTCTTGGAATGGGTCACTTTATCTTCCACTTCAGTTTCACACAATTAACTTGAAAGGAAGTCTATTTTCCTAGGTATGGATGTAAGAGAATGAACAATATTATTTGAACATTGAGTGAGATGCCCTTCTTGGAATGGGTCCTCCTATATTCCACTTTAGTTTCACAAGATTAAATTGAAATGAAGTTTATTTTCCTAGGTATGGATGTTTAGTTAATACTTCTTTATTTCGTTTGAATTTAGTTTCTTTAAAAACGAAAAATAATAAAAATTCTGTGTTTTTTTCGCGTTGCTGTTCCTTTCTAACAGAACAGCACTTCCGTCGTTCCTTTCGAATGGAACAACAGTTTCGCGCAGTGTTTTTACTGTTCCTTTCAAATGGAACAGCATGTCTGCAGAGCATTTCCTTGCTGTTCCTTTCGAATGGAACAGCAGTTTCGTGCAGTGTTTTTGCTGTTCCTTTCGAATGGAACAGCAGTTTCGTGTAGTGTTTTTGTTGTTCCTTTCAAATGGAACAGCATGTCTGCAGAGCATTTCCTTGCTGTTCCTTTTAAAAGGAACATCAGTTTTGCAGATTATATTTGTTGTTCCTTTTAAAGGAACATCACTTTTTGAACGATTGTTTTAAGTTTGTATTTTGAATTTGTGAGCATTTTTTTTTTATGGACACCTATGGGCAGCAGAGCTCTGTTAATAGTATTGAAGTCATACTTATACAAATCAATAGTTATTTAACCCTCTTTCCTATAATTTTTATTGAATATCAAACGAAATGCATAAAATTCCTTAAGTTCTATCCCCGAACCATCACACATGAAAAATATTATTAATCGGTCATATTACTTTAATGTGGTAAATAGCGCAATTACATTAATCTTTTGTTGTCCCTTCACCTCATACTTGAATTATTACAACGCGATTCCCTCATTATTACCGATTTATCTTACGTATCGATTTCAGTAATTACTTAATTTGATTGACTTTATCATGATTGCGCCTGTTTTTTCACTGTCGTCCTAATGTTGTTCCACACATGCCACCTTAATCGACGGTCGAGGTCGACCTTTCATTCGTTTGGGGGGCGGAAATATCTGCATGCAGATCAGATACCCAAAATTTCTTCACCTGTATCTCTGCGATAGATTTTTATGAATTAAAACCCTTGCATTTTCAGAAAATAACGAATTTTAGCGAACTGTGCACTGTGCTGTTCCATTAAGGTTACTGTGTGTTGAGAACAATTAATGAAGAACAGAAATGGGCGGACGTCCAATTCGCAGCGAACCTCAGACGTTGGTTGTCTCTGATGCTGCACGGGCAATATTAGACAAACTGGGATGGATTACATACTTTATGAGAATGCAGCAACCCCATGAAGCAGTGGCTACTGAATTCTTGTTAAATCTGCAGGAAGGTTCCTCCATAGTCAGAGGAAGGCAGATAGCAGTGACCGATGAGATAATTGCAGAAGTATCTGACATCCCCGCATAAGGAACTGTCTGGACTCAGAAGAAAATCAGAATTTGGGAGGCCATGCAAATCTTTCAAGATGAAGGACAGAGGCTAATAGTCAAAGGGAGAGGAGTACACCCGGCGTCGCTAGGCGAACCATGGACAGAATTAGCCAGGATCATGCAGGCTTACATAACATTCGACGGTAGAAAAGACGTTGTAAGACCTCGCCATCTTAAGCTGTTAGCTGTGCTAAAACAAAAATGCACTATCAATTTACCTGCATTCTTAAACTCTTTATTGCATGATATTGCTCATGGAATTAGAAAAGCACAGCATGCAGACATGGTGGTCAGCCACCATTGCTTGATTCGGCTAATAGTAAGTTACAGTCTCGCCCAGCAGCAAACCAGCTGGGAAGAGCTAATTTTTTCTATTGAAGGAGGGATGGCTTTACCCGCTCTGAGACAGAAAATGATGGCCGGCTCAATAGCCGGGTCCTGAACTTACAGACAATCCTTCCAAGGGGTTACAGGTTTAGAGGTTAATGGGTTACAGGTTTAGAGGTTTAGGGGGTTAGGGGATTTAGCAGTGAAGGATTTAGGGGTTATGGGTTAGGGTTTTGGGGGTTAAATGGAATCCACACTTAAATAGGTTAGGTTTTTAGGGGTTTAGGGTGTTGAATTGGTTAGGGGTTGGGAATTAGGGTTTAAGGGGTTAGGGGTTAAGGTTTTAGAGGTTTAGGGTTTAGGGGGTTAATTGGGTTACATTTTTAGAGGTTTACGGGGTTAGGGGATTTAGCAGTGAAGGATTTTAGGGGTTAGGGGTTAGGGTTTTGGTGGTTAAATTGAATCCACACTTAAATGGGTTAGGTTTTTAGGGGTTTAGGGTGTTGAATTGGTTAGGGGTTGGGAATTAGGGTTTAAGGGATTAGGGGTTAAGGGTTGAGGGGTTAGGAATTAGGGTTTAAGGGGTCAAGGTTTATGGGTTGGGAATTAGGGTTTAAGGGGTTAGGGGTTTTGGGGTTTAGGGGCTTAAATGGGTTAAGGGTTAACGGGTTAGGGGTAGGGCTTAAGGGTTTAGAGGTTTAGGGTTTAGGGGTTAAATGGGTTAGGGGTTTAGAGGTTTAGTAGGGGTAAATGGTTTGGGGGTTAAGGGTTTAGAGGTTTAGGGTTTAGGGGGTTAAGAGTTTAGGGTTTAGGAATTAGGGTTTAAGGGGTCAAGGGTTATGGGTTGGGAATTATGGTTTAAGGGGATAGGGGTTAAGGGTTTAGAAATTTAGGGTTTAGGGGGTTAAATGGGGTATAGGTTTAGAGGTTTAGGGGGTTACAGGATTTAGCAGCAAAGGATTTTAGGGGTTAAGGGTTAGGGTTTTGGGGGTTAAATGGAATCCACACTTAAATGGGTTAGGTTTTTAGGGGTTTAGGGTGTTGAATTGGTTAGGGGTTTTTGGGTTTAGGGGCTTAAATGGGTTACATGTTTAGAGGTTTAGGGGGTTAGGGGATTTAGTAGTGAGGGATTTTAGGGGTTAGGGGTTAGGGTTTTGGAGGTTAAATGGAATCCATACTTAAATGGGTTAGGTTTTTAGGGGTTTAGGGTGTTGAATTGGTTAGGGGTTTTGGGGTTTAGGGGCTTAAATGGGTTAGGCATTAACGGGTTAGGGGTAGGGGTTAAGGGTTTAGAGGTTTAGGGTTTAGGGGTTAAATGGGTTAGGAGTTTAGAGGTTTAGTGGGGGTAAATGGGTTATGGGTTAAGGGTTTAAAGGTTTAGGGTTTAGGGGTTATGAATTAGGGTTTAAGGTGTCAAGAGTTATGGGTTGGGAATTAAGGTTTAAGGGGTTAGGGGTTAAGGGTTTATAGGTTTAGGTTTTAGGGGGTTATATGGGTTACAGGTTTAGAGGTTTAGGGTGTTAGGGGATTTAGCAGTGAAGGATTTTAGGGGTTGGGGGTTAGGGGTTTAAGGGGTCAAGAGTTATGGGTTGGGAATTAAGGTTTAAGGGGTTAGGGGTTAAGAATTTAGAGGTTTAGGGTTTAGGGGTTATATGGGTTATAGGTTTAGAGGTTTAGGGGGTTAGGGGATTTAGCAGTGAATGATTTTAGGGGTTGGGGTTAATTGTAGCCACTCTTAAATGGGATTAGGTTTTAGGGGTTTAGGGTGTTGAAGTGGTTAGGGGTTTTGGGGTTTAGGGGCTTAAATGGGTTAGGGGTATGGGTTAAGGGTTTAGAGGTTTAGGGTTTAGGGTTAAATGGGTTAGGGGTTGAAGGTTTAGTGGGAGTAAATGGGTTAGGGTTAAAGTTAGAGGTTTAGGGTTTAGGGAGTTAAATGGGTTAGCCGGAGGTTAGGAATTAGGGTTTAAGGGGTCAAGGGTTAAGGGGTTAGAGGTTTAGGTGTTTAATGGGTTGAATGGGTTATGGGTTGGGAATTAGGGTTTAAGGGGTTATAGGTTTTGGGTTTAGGGGGTTAAATGGGTTAGGGTTGGTTTAGAGGTTTAGGGGGTTAGGGGATTTAGCAGTTAAGGATTTTAGGGGTTGGAAGTTATTGGTTAATGGGGTTAAATGGGTTAGTTTTTTAGGGGTTTAGGGTGTCTAATTGGTTATGGGTTTCTAATTAGGGTTTTAGGGGTTAGGGGTTAAGGGTTTAGAGGTTTAGGGTTTAAGGGGTTAAATGGGTTACAGGTTTAGAGGTTTAGGGGGTTAGAGGATCTAGTAGTGAAGGATTTTAGGGGTTAGGGGTTAGGGTTTTGGGGGTTAAATGGAATCCACACTTAAATGGGTTAGGTTTTTAGGGGTTTACGGTGTTGAATTGGTTAGGGGTTGGGAATTAGGGTTTAAAGGTTTAGGGGTTAGGAATTAGGGTTTAAGGGGTCAAGGGTTAGGGGTTGGGAATTAGGGTTTAAGGGGTTAGGGGTTTTGGGGTTTCAGGGCTTAAATGGGTTAGGGGTTAACGAGTTAGGGGTAGGGGTTAAGGGTTTAGAGGTTTGGCATTTAGGGGTTAAATGGGTTAGGGGTTTAGAGGTTTAGCATTTAGGGGTTAAATGGGTTAGGGGTTTAGAGGTTTAGTGTGGGTAAATGGGTTAGGGGTTAAGGGTTTATAGGTTTAAGGGGTCGAGGGTTAATGGGTTAGAGGTTTAGGTGTTTAAGGGGTTGAATGGGTTATGGGTTGGGAATTAGGGTTTAAGGGGTTATAGGTTTTGGGTTTAGGGGGTTAAATGGGTTAGGGTTGGTTTAGAGGTTTAGGGGGTTAGGGGATTTAGCAATTAAGGATTTTAGGGGTTAGAAGTTAGGGGTTAATGGGGTTAAATGGGTTATGTTTTTAGGGTTTTAGGGTGTTGAATTGGTTAGGGGTTGGGAATTAAGATTTAAGGGGTTAGGGGTTAAGGGTTTAGAGGTTTAGGGTTTAGGGGGTTAAATGGGTTATAGGTTTAGAGGTTTAGGGGATTTACCAGTGAAGGATTTTAGGGGTTGGGGGTTAGGGTTTTGGGGGTTAAATGGAATCCACACTTAAATGGGTTAGGTTTCTAGGGGTTTACGTGTTGAATTGGTTAGGGTTTGGGAATTAGGGTTTAAGGGGTTAGGGCTTAAGGGTTTAGGGGTTAGGAAATAGGGTTTAAGGGGTCAAGGGTTATGGGCTGGGAATTAGGGTTTAAGGGGTTAGGGTTTACGGGGTTAAATGGGTTAGGATTGGTTTAGAGGTTTAGGGGGTTAGGGGATTTAGCAGTTAAGGATTTTAAGGGTTAGGAGTTAGGGGTTTTGGGGTTTAGGGGCTTAAATGGGTTAGGGGTTAATGTGTTAGGGGTAGGGGTTAAGGGTTTAGAGTTTTAGGGTTTAGGGGTTAAATGGGTTAGGGTTTTAGAGGTTAAGTGGGGGTAGGTGGGTTAGGCGTTAAGGGTTTAGGTTTTAGGTGGTTAAGGGTTTAGGGGTTAGGAATTAGGGTTTAAGGGGTCAAGGGTTATGGGTTAAGGGTTATTTTTCTGCAATAACATAATTCTCCAATCCCATGCACTTCTACTTGGAATGTCACACTTAACATTCCTTTCCTTTTCGAATAATATTCTTTATCCCCTTACATCCATACCTAGGAAAATAAACTTCATTTCAATTTAATCTTGTGAAATTAAAGTGGAAGATAAGATGACCCATTCCAAGAAGGGCATCTCGCTCAATGTTCAAATAATATTGTTTATCCCCTTACATCCATACCTGGGAAAATAGACTTCTTTCCGTTAATTGTCTGAGCGAAGTGGAAGATAGTGACCCATTGAAAAGACGCTCATCTCGTAAAATTTAGTCAAGATTTCCGAAAATTTATCTCGATATTAAGGTCGCATGCATTGTCTCCTTTATCACCTCATTGCATTTAGTCGGTTGTTTTTAAATTTAAATTTATTCATTAATTTCAAAAAAAATATTATATAAATTATATATAGTTGTTTTTATTTTGATTTATGTTTTAAATTTTATTTTATTTATATTAATATATCAATTAGTTTTATATAAAAATATTTTTAGTTTTTTATATAACATTGATATTACAAAATATTGTTACAAATTGTATTTAATTAAATCTTCATGTATTTTTTATCATTAATAATAATAATAATATAATTTAAAATAAAATTATAATTTTATTATTTTTTAATTTTAATAAAGTACTATTTAAATTATATAATGTACCAATTCTAAAAACTTAATAATTTTTGTGTTTTATTATAGGGAGGAAACTCTCGAATGAGTTTTAGACTTACTCTCATACGAGAGTTTTTTAAACTCTCATACGAGAGTTTTTTAAACTCTCATCCGAGAGTTTTTTTAACTCTCGTCCGAAAGTCTTCCCGAGAGTTTCTGTCAATAAAACTCTCGGACGAAAAAATGCATAACTCTCGTCCGAGAGATTTTTAACTTTGGTTAAACCCAATAAAACTCTCGGACGAGAGTTTTTAAAACTCTCAGTCGAGAAATAGAGTTGACTATTTTCTCGGATGAGAAATTAAAAATTTCTCCCAAATTATAGCCGTCTACCAAAAAAGTGTTTCCCAACTTCGCGATTTCACCCCAATATGAAGTGAAATTATATTGGAAAGTGAAAACGTAAATAAAGCAGGAAAGTTGCAAGGTCTTATGATGAGAAAGAAGATGAAAGAAGTAAAAGTGGAATGCAAGTGAAGGGAAGGTACCAATAGTAGGAGCTCTTCAAGGAGTGTGAGTAATAGATTTGGAGGCAAGGTACGTCTCTTCTTGTTTCCTGCGCATGACAAAATGGTTCTCCTGCATTCGCGAATAGCGTGAGAAGGAGAAGGCAGGGGAGATGCAAAGATCATTCAACGAGTGAACTCTTGAAATAGCTGTGAAAGTGATTCCTTGCCAGTCAATGTTGCCGATGTCGATTGTTGCCTTATCTGGTGTCATGCCTTGTGATTTATGGATTGTTAAGCCCCATGCCATGCCGAGAAGAATTTATGTTCGAGAACCCCTTGTTATGGGGGGGATTGGCACAAATTTAGGATTTGAAGGATCCCATGGTGGACCGTTGTAGTGAAGAAAGTCAACTACAACAAACGACGGTAGTTCTGGTGGTGTACAACCTGGTGCATATATGATTGCGTGAAAGGTGCCGAGTGAACCGTTAACAAGACCAGCGCCAACCCACAAATTTCTTGTGAGAATAACATGTTGTTCAACGCAGAGGAATATTTTCGAATCTAATTGATCATATTTTGGTTTCCTAGTTTCGAGTTGCCTTTTGTTGGCAGCATAGCAACGTGTAATTGGTTGGTTTAATAATTTTAACATCGATTTGTTGTGCAGGTCAACAGCCTCATTTGTTGCATAAAGATGCATTGAATTGGAGAATGACTGGACTTCGACTTCAGGAAGATTTGTTTTTGAATGTGTCATAAGAAGATTCCAATTAGTAATAGTGGGGGTTGCATTGCGAAGGTTGGAGAGGAGTTTGCGAAAGGAAATTTGTGCAGGGCTTGTTCCTTATTGCCAAAACACTGTTGAAAGCGTAACCACAGTATTAAAGCTTTGCCAAAGTGCAGTGCCACGATAATTTCCTACATACATTGGTGTGTGTTTGAAAGGTGGCAGTTGGCCAAGGTCGTCCACAAGGATTATAGAACGTCCACCAAATGGGTTGTTTCTATTTGATGGGAATGCCTCGCGCAAGCGATCATCAATTTGAGAAAGCAATTTAGGACCAATGAAGCTCATTTCGTCAATTAGAATGTAATTGATATGTTGAAGTTGTTCTTGAAGGTTTAGAAGGGAGTGACCCTCTAAAGGTTCCATAGAGGATATAGGGATGCAAAGAGCAGAGTGGATCATCAAAGCATTAATGTGGAATGCTGCAACACTATTAGGAGCAAGCAGGAGGAGGGGGTATTTTCCAATGATGGAGTTTTCAAGGAATGCATTTTCTAAGCACTCAAATAGGAATGACTTGCAGGTACTAGCAGTGCCTTGGATTATCATTGTTAGGTTTTTTTTGGCGATGTTGTTGCGGAAGTGGGAGAAAATGATATTGAATGCAATGGTTTGGCTTGGGGACAAGGAGGAAAGGGAATGTGCACATGGAGTTGGGAGTTCGTGGGATCTTGTGGAGGAGTGTTTGAAGTCGATGAAGCGGATGGCTGTTTCTTGTAAGTGTGGAGGGATTGTAGAGTGGCCCCAATTACGGTTTGTGTCAAACTCATGATGGCCAAGAATTTCAAGCTCATCGAGGAGGAGGTTGTTACCTGGGTGGAGTTGAGAGAGAAATTTCCATTCATGCATGTCAAGCGTGGGGGCATGGGGAGGGTCATCTGGGGATGAACAGATAGAGTCGGAAAGGTTCGGGGTAGATGGTGTGTTGTGAACATGCCAAGGTTGATATGTGTGTCTATTTTGTTCCCAGTATGCAACAATGCTTGCGTCAGATATGCCAATGTCGTTAGGGAGGCTACGGAAAGGGAAGTATAGAAGGAGTTCGCTCCAGCAGAAGTCTACAGAGGATGGTGATTCTTTCAATGGAATGGAGGTGTAATGAGGAAGAACGCAGACAACCATGGGAGGGAATATTTGTTTCCATGGTGATGTTTTCCAACTGGCATAAAAGGACCAGGAGCGTGCAACTTCAATAAGAGACAAACCTTCAAGTGCAGGTGGTCTTTGCATGTAGGAGGTGATGAAAGGTGTTGATGGAAGATGACCATCTAATTCCTGCGATACACGTCTGAAGACTTGCTTTTTTACATTGAGGGAGACAAGAGAGCGACTACACTTTGTTAGTGGGAGTTTTTGTAGCATGTGGCATGTTTCTTGTGCACCAATGTCTTGATCAGCAACCATTTCAATCAGGACTTTGCAGACGACAGTGATAGTAGGAGCATCAAGGGGGGTGCACTATGAGAGGCGTGAGAGCATTTGGTAGTAGCTTTCAGACTTTTCCTCTGATTTTGCTGCATACTTTGAAATGTAGTTCAACACAACATGAACTGAGAGAACTGGTTGAAAATAAATGTTGGCCCTCCATATTGCAAGCAGATGAGCATTGTGCACATTGAGTTTGTCATCATTTCTAGCAGGGGAGTACAATTTTTTTCCAGTACCATCAATGTGAAGAGATGAGGTGTCGCAAACCTCCCATGGGGCTCCATAGGGGCAAGTTGTAGCATTATTTATTTTGCGTAAACATGTAGAAGAGTGGCAATTTGTGTGTCTCTGAACAAAATTTAGGACTTTTTCATTGTCTTGTAACTGATTGGATGTAAATATTTCAAGTGTGCTAAGGAGGCATGGGTCTTGTAGAGATGAATGATTTATTCTAAGAGCTCGACTGTGAAGCAGGTGAGGGTTCCAAGTAGTGCAGTACTTATCGAAAAATTCTTCAGCCACGTGGACAGTTGTGGGGTTGGTCCAATCAAGATTGTCCATAGCAGGTGCATTTGGAAGCGACAAGAAGCCATGGATATGTGCGGAGTCGTGATGTTTCCATTCATACCTTATAAAGGAAGGGGACATAGTTAAAATTGGATGCGTGGAAGTGAAAGTAATGAAAGAGAAGATAAGGAAGGAATAGTATGCATACCTGCACCAATAATCCCTTACAAGGAATCCTTTAAGTAGGACCTCTTCTAGGAATATTGTGAATCTGCAATGGACATATTGAGATGCACGATGTGGGTTTCTAACAATGTTTTGGATTCTCTATCGAGTGTGCTTATTTGAATTGGATGGACGGTTGGAAGGCATAAAATTATGCAAGTCAGACCATTTCGTATCAGCTGTAGTTAGTGTGAATAATATGGTAGGGATACCCATTTGAATGATCATGTCCGTAAGCTCCTCTCTAGCACTGGTCCAGAAAGAACAGGTTCCATGCAAGGATGACCCGAAACGCATAATCTGGTCTGGAATGGTGCCAGGTGGGGTTTATTGGATTTGGTGGTGAAGGTCTGTGACTGTTGCTGGGAGGGTGTTTGAAAGGTCCCTTTTAATGAATATAGAGGCGGTTTCTTGGCTGCGATGGCGCATGATAAGGTTGTACAAGTAATACCGAAAGCGAGGATGCTGTGAAAAACGGTTGTCATTGTAGCGCATTAGATGCAAAGTGTATTCTTGCATATCCACTTTTTCAATTCTTGGTTGGTTAATCATGGCAGATCCTGTGGGAAAGAGGGTGGGGAAGGCCATGGAGAAGAGGCCCTCCGTGTTGTATTCATTTATTGGGGAGAGGCCAATGATTGGCCATTGATGTGAATGGGTGGGTGTGGAATTGGAGGAATCTATGTAGGCAAGTATTTCATCAAGTTCAGAATGAGAGTTTGGTAGAGTTGAAACAAAGGAGGATGGGTGGAGGTCAGACGGGCATGGGTGGGGAAGTTCACAATTAGGAATTTCTAGAATGGCTTCATGGAGTGAGATGGAAGTTGTGTTGATATGGCGTAGCATGTTGGAAATGTTGGTAGGTGAAATAGGAAAAGCAGAGAGGGAAAGTTGGTTAATATGGACATCTTTGTAGTATGGGTCGTTTTGTAGTTTGAATTGCAAAGATGCATGGACATGTGATCTACTAACAAAAAATGCATAGTTTTTTTTCGTCATAACTAGTTTTGTTTACAACAAGGATGTCTAGTTCTGACAACATGCAAGGAAGAGAGGTGGCAATATTTGTGATATCCTGAGGAAAGCTAATAGTATGACCGGAACATTTCAATTGGCCACCACATGCATGGGTGACTTGAAGAACAAGACTGACACGAGAAATGAGCATCTCTTCAACTTGAGTCAGGCAGGATAGGACATGCGGTTGGATACCTAGGTCCATGTTGTTTGCAAAGGAGAAATTATGGGTTGTTCATTTGGTAGCACAACGGGTACAAGAAATGATTCCATGACTTGTTTTTTTTTTCATGGATGGGTAAGCTTCATGACAAATTGAGAAAACTTGGATGGGACAAAGTGCATCGATCCTTTCACGAAAGCGACGATGTGCATGTTGGAGAAGGATGGGGAGAAATGTTTGGGGGGGTGGAAAGGGAGGAACATGCGGCGGCATATGTAAAGGGTAGGCAAGATTCGAAGGAGTTGAAGGGTTTGGAAAGGGTCGGTCAGCAATTGGAGATGGAAGGGGAACTTGGAAAGTTTGGGTGGGATGTAGGGGAAGGACAATATTTTGTGAAGGAATGGGAGTTTGGGTTGTGTTGGTTTGAGAGTGAAGGTTTGTTCAACGATTCGAAAGAGGAGGCAACGACGTGCATTAATCATGTCTTTGTTAAGTGCGTAGTGGTGTCATCGTTGCTCCCTTCCCACACTGTTTTCTGGTGGGGTTGGCACAGCTGTTGTAAATAAGGAAATGTATGTCAAATGCATGAAGTATATTGCAAGTGATTATTAAAGGGAAAATGTATTTAGTATGGGTTACGTAGAAATGTGTGTTGGATATTTGAAATGGAAAAACATTTATTTTGAAATCAACTACATGTTGCATGTATTGGCTAGAGTAAAGCGAACACATATTTTGTATTTTACAAAAAGAAAAGAAGCAATTTATGTATTATTTTTCATATTAAGCATATCATATTGATATGTACATTTAGAAAATGTGTGTGTTGCAAAGAAGATCAAACAATGAAGGAGGAAAGGCAAAACCATGTGACTAAATGTTCATATATTAAAAAGATCCATGAAAGCATAGTGAAATGACATATATACAAAATGTCATGAAGAAAGGAGTGGGTGCTCAGGAGTTTAGGAGAACTACTAGAAAGTAGAAGGGGATGAAAATATATAGTAATGATTACAAAAGATGTATAAAAGATGGACGATGAATGGCATTCAAGGTTTAAGAAGACTGCAAGGGGAACGATGGGAAGGAATTGAGAATGTGTGGGGGAGGGTGGGCATTTTAGTAGAAAGGTGTTATGGGGAAAGTACGTATCGAATGAGAGGAGGGGGAGAAACAAGTGAGAGCAATAAATGCACAGCTAAAGTTGGCGGTATATTGGGTTGGGGGGGGGGGGAGGAGAAGATTGCAGGACCTCTAGGAGGAGAGTTGATGCCTCAGCGTAAGAGAGTTCTTTTGCGTGCATAAGAGTTGGGTGTAGTCGTTCAACACCATTGAAGTTGTCCCTATTTAAAGATAGTGTGAAGAGGAAATGTCGTCCTTTGATTTTGCTATATATATACAAAAACGTTGCAGGATCGGTTGAGAGGAGGTAGAGGTCCTTTGCGGAGATGCCAAGAAGGGAATTTGCAGCTTCATCGAAAGCGACAACATTTCCAAGGTGGCCAGTGTGGTCGTGCAAATGGAGTCGAAGAATGTAGCGATAGTCGCACTCATTGAACGAGCCTTCACATTTCGAGCATCGGTAGGTGTTGTCATCTTGTTGTAAAGCCTTTCTCAAGCATTGCATCCCATCAATGGTAAGGGTACATCTGTGGAAGTAGAAATCATCCATGTTCATAGAGGTAGCAGTAGCACGGAGTGAAATCCATGGGATATTTTTGGCAGGTTGCATTGACAGAATGTCGGCAATTGTTTTTGAACTCAGAGGCCTCTTGGTTGTGCTTGTGTATCTGCGGTTGAGAGACGACGAGGGTGCTTTATTTCCTTCTCCGTCAAACCATTTTTTCAGCTGTCGTGTTTCAGGGATATCTGGATTTATAAGTAGAGAAGTGGTCAGGATTGTGATGATAGTTTTTCCATTGAACTCGACGATCCTTCCCCCTTTAATTGCAAGCACGGAAATTTCACGAGCCATGCGTAGTTTGGAGAGTGCACGACCTTCAGCATGGCAGTGTTCACCCCATAAGGTGACATCGATGCTGCTCTCGGACATGTCACGAAGAGATATAGTTTTTTTTGGAGTCTTAGAGCCATCGCGTTTGCGAATGACAGAGGCAGGAGAGAGGGAAGCGACAATACATATGACATCAACAGTTGACTTAGGAGGTGAAAGGTTGAGGGAACTTATAGGCACGAATTGATAGGTATGGGAAGGAATTGTAAGGTCATCAGTGAAGATTTGTGAGACTGTTGATGAAGAGAAGAGGAGGATTTCGAACGACCTTCTGAGATGGTTATATGAAGGGTTGGGGACCTTTATGGTGCCATTTGCAACATTGTAAATGTGGCTAATTTCAATGAGAGCATGTAGGAATTCTACCAACTCATTGAAGGAAGAGACATGGATTTGATTGCCGTTGTGGTCGACAAGGTTAGACCCTAGCGATTTTCCAGTGCCTCGTGCATTGCTATATTCACGAAGGGGTGTCTTTGAAAGGACTCTGCCCTGGATGGACCAATATTTTCGGGTAGGGGAGAGTGCTTTAAAAGGGAGAGCAGTTGTAGATGTTAGGGTGGAGTTTTGGGAGGACAAGGAGTGAATGTCAAGGGAGGGTGGCGATGAAAAGGTAGAGGAAGAAGAGGAGGACGAGGTGGCTTGGATCATTTGTTCAATGGAGAGAATAATAGGGGATGGGTCACCAACCACTGGTGCAACATGCTGCAGTATGTCAAGATCGATGACACAAAGCGACCTGCAAGAACGAGATATTTATTAGCAAAGAGGGGAAGTAAAATGTTAGGAATGAGAATTGAGATAAAAAAGGGACATAAGAGGAGAATCAGTAAAGGGGAGGAAGCGGTGAGGTGGCATGTGTGTAGCTTACATGGAATGATGCACATACGTGCACGAGCTTCTTTTGAGGTGAATCATCGAGCCTATTTGCAAGTCCTCATTTTGCGCAAACCCTGTATGTGAAGAAGGGAGTAGAACAATGTGCTTGTGAGCACCATCAGACAGTGATACGCGGTAGTGAGGCATCGTAGCCCAGGCAGAACTTATCTGTTCAAGTGAAATGACATGTAGGGTTGGTTGCAGGTCGGTAGCACCAGCGAGGAGCGACGAAAGCACATTGCAAGTCAAGGATGTTTCCATGGCGATGTAGGTGGCTTGTTAAAACAAGGTGCTACTAGTGAATATAAATATGAAGGTAAAGAAACTGAAGAAGAAGATGTGTACATAAAGGAAGGAAAATTTCTAAGTTGGAAATTTAAGAGAGTTGAAGGAAATAAACAAGAATTGATAAGATTCAGAAAATCTGTCTATTAAATTTTTGATGTGCCCATCTTAAAGCATAAATCCATAGTGCCCTCAATGCCCCAATATAATGAAAAATCATATACAATGGTAAATCCACAGTCCCCGTTCACAAATTTGATTTCTATAAAAGAAAAAAAGTTGTCTAAAATACAAATAATAGCCTACAAGTTTTCGATTCCTTGTTTTTAAGGGCAACATCAAATGAATCGACACAAATTACTAAAAAGTACAATATGGAAAATTAATTATGCGACAGATACTGGAGCGTTAAGAGTAAATCAGAAAGATAGGGGATAGAGATCCATAACAAAATCAACAGTTGATTGTCTCTATGATATCTAGTTCTCACCCGAGAACACTGATCTTCTTGCCATTTCATATATATATAATATACATTTATAACACTTCAAAAATAGAATATAATTTCTACTAAATTAAAATATTAAATTCACTTAACAAATAGATATCAATCACATAGCTTAAAGGTATTTTAATGGTGTCCACATCCCTTAAATATATTATCGAAAATATAATTTTTTTTCTAATAATATAAATAATATTTCAAAATATAAACTTTTTAATAGAGAAAATAATTATCTTTTATTTATTAAAATTATTACCTTTTATAATGTAAATAATGATTTACATTAAATTTATAAAATTATTTATCTTGTAAAAACAATAAAACACCGGTAGTTATAAAATTGGATTGCGTAAAAACAATTAGACTCCGCTAATTATAGATTACGGTGATAATAAATATAGATGAATGTGGATTGCGAATATTTTGTAGCGACATAGGTGAAGAAAATTTCCGTTTTTTCATTTGCAGATTTCTTTTACGTCATGGAGTTGCATTCCACAAATTTAGATGTTGAAGATTTAAATTTTATTTTATTAAATTAAAAAATAGTTAAAAGATTTAAGTTTAGCTATCAATTAACTTACTGCATAATAATAACGCAAAGTAATAAGTGATTTTATTTGTGTTTCTCTCATTTTCGCAAAGCTAGTTATTCATTCTCATATTAGAAAGGTAAAACCTTCAGCCACTTACCTTTACCTTTATTAATCACCTGGAGAGAGTTTTCAGTTAAAGATCGTTGAAATATCTTCCAATTCACTTTTAAGTGACGTGGTAGGCGTTGTAATGTAATGGAAGGGTCCACATCTAAGACCCGAAGTCAACGTAGACCCAACTCATCAGCGGCTTGTATTATCGTGAGGAATTGGTAGCTAGTTTGCGAGGCCACGTAGCAGTATGAATGCCACACGGTGCTTGCGTGGATGACATGGGTGCTGGCCACCCCATCATCTCAGTTCTCAACTTCTCACCAATACGTGTTTTGCTGCATGAGAGTCAATGTCTCTTTCACACTATCTCGCCACCTGCAACTCAATCCCTCGCTTATCAGCCTCGGTGCTTTAACTATGTCGTGCTCTAAGTTCAAACCCTCATTTCTTCTTGTTCTTCTGTGCTTTTCCCTTAATTTGATTGCAGGAGCAACAACAAAGGAACAGAGTACGCAGCGGAATTGGAGCAACCATTGGAGATCAATGAAGAGGGTTTCCGCTCCAGCTGCTCGGCGTGGAGGCACAATGCAAACGAACTATGAGTCGATGCCTTTCAGATATTCAATAGCAATAATGATGGTTATATCTCTGCAGAGGAGCTGCTCAATGTTATAGCGGTATGGGCGACCGAAGGAGCCTTGAAGATTGCTTGCACATTCAGAATTGGCGCTGTTATTGGTGCTGGGATTTTTTTCCTAACAGGTTGGAAGCCAGAGATCACTCTGGGCCTGCAATCCTAATGTCATACATTGTTTCAGGAATCTCCGCTATGCTTTGTGTGTTTTTTTATACTAAATTTGCTATGGAGATCCCACTAGCAGGTAAGGAGCTTTTCGATTCTGATTCCATGAAAGATTTTGTAATTCGGAGTCAAATAACCTTTTATTTTGTAATTTCTGTCCTAATACATACATATACTTCCCTTAGTAAGGTAAAGAATAATGCAATTTAGATCTGTTGTCTGCAAGAGTCCTACTCTCTCCCTCAGACCTTGTTTTTCTTTGTTTCTTTGCTTTTTTGTTGGGATAGTAAAGCAAAGAAATTTGAATTCGGTGATTTGCAGGAAACGTTGGTTTATGAGCCATCCAAGTGAATCTCAGCTAAGAAGGCACTAGATCATCCTTATTTTTGTTGATAGCAGTTTGCAACTTCAGTACATAATAGAAAATAGATGAGAGATACGTATACGCACATCACAATGATTAATTGGAACTCCTTACCCTCATAAAATTACATGCATGTATAATCCCAGTTCAGATTGTACTCAATTCGTATCACAGTCGATTTTCTCCAGTTGCTGCACCTATTTTAAAGAATTTTCTATTAGGTACTTTAATAACATTTAAGCATATTAGGGTAGAAAAAGACCTTTAGTTTTATTTATCAAACTGTCATCCATTATCATGTTTCCCACAGTCCAAGTCTACCATCTTGTATCAGATAGAACATCTCTAAAATATGGACCTTAACAACCATCTTCTTCTATATTGTGGTGCTGCAGTTGGCTACTTTTCATGGAACTCTTCTAAAAATATTGAACACTGGGGTTTTTTATATTATTTATCGAGATGTTCAAAAGATTTCCGTTCACTGTTTATCATCCCACACCAACATTCACACTGAAAGGTCTTACAGGGTTAGGTTGGTCTTGAAAGGTGGTAAGGTCTTAGGCGCTTGTATGCAAGTTTATTCTGTAGTATATTCATATACATGCATCACAGAGAGCTATAGTGTGGACTATTCAGATGCTGCAATGATAACAAAGGAATCCTTCTTTCTAAAGGACACCTTGGATATATGTATGATATATTAGTTCTTGAATGGTTTTCAACATCCTGTTATGTTAACACAGGTTGTTTCTTTCCATTGGGTATTTCTGTTGTTTTTACCATTTGTATGGTTTTGGGGGATTTCTACTTGCTATCATGTTCAAATCAATTTTGATAAATTTCCATGTACTAGATCAAGACATGGAAAAAGAAAAGTTTACTTTCTCAGCTAAGGCATGAGTGCCAGAATAAAGTGATTCTTCTAAGCCTTTTGAAGCCAAAGGCCTAACCATGGCTGGGCATTTGCCAAAGTCTGTAAAAAAGTGCTTGTTAAGAGATATCCTGTTTGTTGGCTTTGGAAATTTACTTTGTAGGGTAACCCACAGTTCTGAGAATCAGTACTTGGATGTCGTCATTGTCCACTGAGGATGAAAGATCTAAAAAATATTCCTTCATGTCTTATCCTATTCAGTTTTTATGAATGTTGCTTAAATGCCATTTTCATAATACAGATTGTAGTTAGATGTCTTAGGCAAGTTGTATCTAATTTTAAAGTGGTTTTTGTTTTTATATTTTATGTGATATGTGACCTACTGCTATAATTTACATATATTGGAAGCAGTAAGCAGGATAACTAAGAATCTGCTCATCATTTATTCGAATTTTGAAGCAAATACAGCTAAATGGTAAATTCGTAATCTATTGTAGGTAATAGAAGCTTACAAGCAATTTCTAAATCGGAAGTTCTTCAAGGAATTTTGAAGCAAATACAGCTAAATGGTAAATTCGTAATGTATTGCAGGTAACATAAGCTTATAAGAAATTTCTAAATCGAAAGTTCTTCAAGCTGGAAGTTAGTCTGCAAGTTGTTCAAGTTGGAAGCTGGAACTGGGCTAGAACTGGGCTGCAAGCTGGAAGTCAGCACTACTCCATTTAACCACATCGAAGTCCATTTAACCACATCGAAGTCCGCAATATTGTAGTCTTCTATGCATTAAATGGTTGTGTCGTGTCTTCTATGTATTAAATGGTTGGGTGGTTGGAGTTGATAAACCATCATACCATAAATTAATATAGGATGCAAAGAAAAGACAGAAAGAATTGCAGGCAGTGGAGGCGCGGTCAGTTCTTATCCACCAGCGAGTAATATGTCAATCACATTGAATTTTAAATCTATTTTAAATCTATCAGTTACTTGTATATAATTATAATAGGTATCTACGCATGCAAGTGTAGTTCCATGTAACTGAACAATTTCAAACGTAATAAATTTCAGAGATTGGACAATTTCAAAAGTATTTTTCAAATCAACAACTGGTAAGAGGGGCAAATAGAACAATTTCATTGGTTGGATGAAGTGCCACATATCCACATTTTACTGGCTGGAAAGGCGATAAGAAACACTTCTCATTGGCTAAGGTGAACAATGTTTGCTCACCCCAAGCCAGCAAAGAAAACGCCGTGGATTTTTTTTTGTGAATAAAGTCATATAACTCACGTGTCCTCATACACATAATACACAAAATAAAGCAGAGAACCAAGCCAAACTGGCAAACACATCCCAGAAACCAGAAATACACAGAAGTATCCACAGGATTGATGTCTTGGAGTACCCACAGGATTGAACAATTTGCTCAAAGTTGTTTATACATATAAATTAAGGTAGTTTTAAAATAACTTTACATAAAATAATGGAAATTTCGGTATAATTATGATAAAATCTGATAATTTTTTTTTTAAATATAAATTATAACTGTCAAATCTCAAAATTGTCAGAATTTTCGGTGATAAAATCCATCCATCCTAACAAATTTATGACATCACAACAAAAGGATACCAAGTAGTATACCCGGAATCAATACTTCTTCACAGTTGCAGAATGTTGTGCTCCTCTCCGAGGTTCGGATATCACAGTGACGAAGCTGACATCGGCTAGAATCTCGTAATTTCAACATCATTGAGTTTCAGGATATTCTTTGAGTGTTGCCTTTGTTCTCTTCACTTTGAATAAAGTCCACCTGGCACCGATCGTTGTTGGTGGGGTTTTCTCCTCCACAATTCTGCTGCGTGCTTTCTCCCGTTAGTTGACTTGCGTTCTATTATATAACAATGAAAGGAGAGGATAGAGATTATTACTTAGTTACAACTCACTTACACTTCCATTCGAAAAACAACCAACCAAATCTCAAAAATAACAGAAATATACGAAAGCATATAGAATACTTCAGTCAAGAGTAGCTGTGTGATGCGGTGCTCTTCTCCGAAAGGTTGAAGTGATACCCGTTTCAGTGATCTCCTCCCTCTGATATGATTGAAACTCCGTGTATTTGGCATATCTAAGCTTTTGTTATCTTTTGGTTGGATCATGCTGATCTAAGAGCTGTCGTTGTTAGACGGGTTGGCCCATCTGAATATATGGCAGTGGCAATGGCAATGTCCATCAGCGTACAGCGAATCCTGTTCTCATGTGCATCTTATTCTCTGTCAGCTTTTTTCGACCTTGGAGAGGAAAAAGAGTAATCCGGAAGGCGTAGTCTCCCAGGCTGTAAATTTGCTAAGGACAGTTTAATATGGTTGGTATATTATAATTTTTAAAAAAATTAGAAGTGGAAATGTTTGAATCTTATATTTATGGTGAAAATAGATTAATACTATTAAAAAAACAACTTTTAAAACACTAAAAAAAATCTTAAAATTTAATAGCTATAAACTAAATTTACAAAAAAAAATCTAAAATTTTATCAAAATCTCACCAAATATTTCATAATTTTCTAAACAAATTTAAAACCTGATTAGAGTACTGCAATCCGAAGCTGTATGCGGTAAGGTCATAAATGCTGCGACAAAGTGAAAATGATTTTCAGAGACTTTTCCGTGGCATTTATTTGTGTACTTCCAAATACTTGCACGTTAGAGCGGGCCCGCTTTGCACTTCAATGGATTCCGTCGATCCAGAAATAGAGAGATCCAGGATTCCGTCGATCCAGAATGGCAGATAGACAGGTGTAAATAATTGTGCTGACCTCCCCCTGACTTATACTTAATCGAAAGCAATTTCCCTCCTATCTTGCTTGGAATCATGGATGGAATTCGATGGGGCAAATGGTTGGTTAAAGGGTTATTTGCTCATCATCAAATAAGTTCAAAAATTTACAAAATAAATGGTCAAGATTTTTTTATTGAAATTGTGAAGATGGGTTGGGGAGCTGTGAAACTCTAACTCTTCTTGGGATTGAGATGGTACAGAAAGATTAAGATTTTGAAACATTAAATGTGATGGTTAAAAAAAATTAAATAGTAAGTTGCTCATTATGATTTTTATAAATTTTAGTATGTTTTAACAAGTTATTTAAATAAATATTTTATAATACTTGTCTTTTGTCATATTTTTTTAGTGAATTGGTTGGAAATAAGATTTTTACATACCAAAAAAAATAAAAATATTGGAGTAGTGACATTTTTAAACTAAAATGTATTAATCATTTCTAAATTTCTATTTAATAGACAAAATAAATTTGAAATTAGTTCAACATAAACTATTTCAACACACATCAACATAAACTATTTGAACGCACAAACTATTCCAAGCAGAAATCCACAATATATGGCCTTATTTTGCATAAGATAAGGAATGAAAATATTTATAGAAAAATAGAATATAAGAAGTAAATTTGGTTTTAGAAAAAGAAAGGGTACAACAACTCTCAATTTTAAACCACTTGTTTTCATAAAGCATAGTGATAACACCAAACAGTCCCAATAAATGGCAACTATATTATTCACATTGGGAGAAAATAGAATATATTATTCACATTGGGAGAAAATAGAATCATGTAAGTAGAAAATAAAGCATAGTGATAACACCAAACAATCCCAATAAATGGCAACTATATTATTCACATTGGGAGAAAATAGGATCATGTAAGTAGAAAATTATGGTGAATGTATTTGAAATTTTTTAATAATTTATTTATTTTGTTTTAATGGGTTGATTTGAAAATATTATTTATTTTTATAAAGTTTGGTAAATATTTTCATAAAATATTTAAAAATATATATTTGAAATTGTATTTATTTGTTTATATAAAAGTATGTTTAATTGCACTCTACACTTTAGCATAGGGTTGTTGTTGTAATGGTGTAAATGTTTTCAAGCATCTATATGTCTCTTTAATTAAAAATAATAAAATGTCAAAAGTAATATAGAGCCCAAAATAGGGAGGTGGTGTATATCCATAAAACAGTGTTAACATTTTTAATATTGACTCAATTAATAATAAAAAGTTAAAAGTAATAAAAATAATAAAATTCAATTTGTTATATAGTAATTTTGTTTTTATTGATTAAATTAAGAACTATTTTTAAGAAGAAAAAAATCATAGTATACATATAACATTAAAATATGTAACATATAGCTACAAGGAGTAGAATAGAGAGTGATGGGGTGTCCATAGAGATATTTTGAATTTTAAGTGGATATTCCATAGAGATTAAATTAAGGTTATAATAAAATTAAAATTTAGAATAATTTTATATAGAAATGTTATATAAAATGTTAAATTTATACAATATAGATAATATTATTATATTAATTAAGGATTTATCTGGATGAGAGGAGTCAAACTTTTAGAAGTGCAAATATTTTTTCAAATTTTATGCTTAAAAAAATTGTATATTGAGAAATTTGATCTCTTAATACTTCATAATCTAATGTTAAAATAGATCTGTGTTAAATTTTATTAAAAATATATTTATGTAAAATATAAAAAAAAATATTCTTTTAATATATAAAATTAAAATATATTACTTTATATATTAATGTATATAAAAAATGTAAATAAGAAAATTGGTCAAATAAAAGATAGAAGTTCCGATGGAAAGGAATATCAAAATTCTAATATAGATTAAAAAATAAAATTAGCTAGAAGATGTTTTTGAAAGAAAATGTATAAAAGCAAATAGATAATTTGTAAATTAAAATTAAATCTTTCTGAATTAACACATAGAAAAATAAATTAATATTTATTTAATAAATCATGATAAAGCTAAAAAATAATAATATATGGTGGAGTATGAAAACATTAAATTTAATATTAAAAAATTATATAATTTACTTTATTTGTTAATACAAATAATTATGATAAAAAAATAATTATGTATTAAAGAGAACAAAATATTTTTAAAATAAAATAAAATAAAATATATATATTGTTTTTAATTTTATAAATTATACAAAATTTAATATATTATCTATTAAAATATGTAATTTAATGTTTAATATTTTATTTAAAATTAAGTGAATTTAAAAATTTGTTTGTATATTATAATTTATATAGTTTGAGTAGGTTTAATGGTCAAAAGCATGTGTTTCTCTCTAAGAAGTTACATATTCAAAACTAGAGAGGTAGAGAATATATTCTTTTGTAGACTTAATAGTCAAAACATGAATATTAAAAATATTAATAGGTTACTTGTCCCACAAACAAGAGGTCTCATACAAATTGGTGTAATTTTTTTTTGAAAAAAATCTTTTATCTAATAAATACATAAACAATATTAAAAATATTAATAGATCTCTTATTTTACAAACGAAAGAGTCTCATACATCAATTTAATATAATATTTAAAAAAATATATATTTTATTTAATAAATACATAAAAAAACAATATTAAAAATATTAATAATAATAAAAATAAAAATATATTATTTTAGGTAAGCACGCACTTTCTCCACACATAAATAAACAAGTAAGTCGATTTTTACAACCCCACACTCAACTCGTTGGTAATTTCTTAAAAAAAAAAAAAGATTACCTAGTGGATGCGTGGACAATTTTAAAAATATTAATAATAATAAAAATGCACATATACTATTTTATGTAAACAAACAAGTAATTCAATTTAGACAGCCCCGCATACTCAAACCGTGGTGGTCCCAACCAACTAGTCCACACTTCGATTACAACATTGAAAGAAATATAGTCATTAATCCAACGAAATATGGTTATGTAAAAATAAATTTATTTTTTTATAATTAATTTTATTATCAGGAAAGTATTAGTTTTATATTAAAGTATTAGTTTTAGTTTCATATTAGTTTTATATTAAATGCATTTAATAAAAATAAGAATCTGTATTGTAAATTAAGAAGCATAAAATTGTACTCTTCCTTATTACAATCCAAAGCTCATGATTTTGCATTTCCATTCAGATGGATAATGTATACCCCGAAAATAAAATGTATAAAGTGATAATATGCTTTCAGCATTCAGCTTCTTCGTATTGTAATTGAGAGGAAACCCCAAGAATTAAGGGATCACAAACAATTCTGAGTCAGGATATTAGACTATTTATTAGATATGCATCCATAACTAATCGTGATCCTGCTCTTGTTTTTTGTGGATAGAGTCATATAATTCACGTGTCCTAATACACAGAATAATGCAAAGAACTAGTCCAAAGAGGCATACACATCCCCACAGGAGAAATGTTTTTCCAAAACACTGGCTTCCCATGCAAACATGCCCAGACAACTTTGTTCGCTTTTTATCGACGCCAGAAGAAGCAGTGTCAGTGTCGTCATAGAGGAGTCCTGCAACTTCACCGAAGAGAATGGATCCAAATGCAATGTTGGTGATCAGGATGTTGTGATTCACGCCAAAACGTTTCATTCCGAACATCTCTGAGGAAATGGGAATGGCTATAGAGGTGATTGCTCCTACCGAGCTTCCAATAATGGCTGTGCTCACACACAGGACACCTTTGCTAGTTGAGTTCATCACCCCCAACACGAGGAACGCTGCAACCATGGGCACCATCCATATGCCCATCCATCCGGTCCTTGGCAGAGGTCGGTACTTTTTGAACATCCAACATTGCTAATTTACATATAACAATACTGTCAAAATAAGTAAGTACTAGCGCAATCACATTTTAAGAATATAAATTATAGATTTTAAGAATATTTTCAAATCTATAAAATA
The DNA here is from genome assembly GCA_034641835.2 of Pinus albicaulis. Lineage (NCBI taxonomy): Eukaryota > Viridiplantae > Streptophyta > Pinopsida > Pinales > Pinaceae > Pinus > Pinus albicaulis. Next base: position 351,416,541 of record CM076579.1, read on the forward strand.
TCATTATTTTGATTCTTGATTTTAAAAATATTTTCAAATCCTATAAACATCGAGACAAGATTAATTAAAATATTCCTAAAATCTACTATCCATATAAATTGATATACCTGAATATATTCCGGAAGCCCAGATGCAATACGCCCAAAAAATCCAAAAGATGAAACCAGAGATACAAGGATTGGTGTCTTGGAGTAACCAAATGATTGAACAATCTGGCCAAGGTTGTTTATATATACTAATCCCACTGTTCCTCCACAAAAATATACGAAATAATATAGCCAGAAATCAATACTTCTCAACAGTTGCAGAATGCTGTGCTCCTCTCCCAGTGCTGGATATGGCAGTGATGAAACTGACATCGGTTGGAATCTCCTGCCTTCAACCTCATTCAAATTATGTATACTCTGCTGAGGGTTTTGTATTTCCAAGATTTGAGTGTTGCTTTTGGTCTCTTCACTTTGAATAAAGTCCACCTGGTAGCGATGGTGGTTGTTGGGGTTCTCTCCCCTAGCATCCTGCTGCGTGTTTTCTACAGTTATTGGACTTGCGCAGCAACTGTTCACTCTCCTTTCATTGTTTATATTGTTAAAGGCAATCTTGATGGGTATATAAAGAGGGGCCATCAAGAGAATAATAAGTACGGCCATATAGATTCCTTCAAGCTGACGCTCCCCATGGGGCAGGAACTCAAAAATTATAGAGTATGCTGCAGTCAAAATGGCAATGAGCGTACAGAGAATCATGTATTTTTTATCTGCATCTTCTTCTATGGCCGCCGTTTTCGACTGTGACACATAAAGAAGCACAGCCGAAATTATACCCACTACAGCGGGGACTATGCAGTTCAAAAGCAAGTACAGTGACGGATTCCCTGGGTCCAGAATGGAAGAGAGACAGGTGTAGATAATTGTGCTCAGCCCCACGTAACTTGTACTTAACCCGGAAGCAATTCCCCTCTTACTTGGGAAATTTTCAATGGCAGCTCTGAAGCTCACAGTGTTGAACCAACAGACACTATTCCCAGCCAGAAGGCACAACATATAGACCTGCGTTGTAGAAAATAACATATTAACTTGTCGTTCGAAAATACACGTGTTAAGTCATATCAGCACTGCAACTCCTACTGCTTATAGTCCACATGCAACTCGTTTTCATACATGGCAATTATATTATCAACAACCTGATAAATGGCAGCTATACTAGCCACAGTTATACGTTGTTAGCGAACTCTTTTTCAATTTCTTTCTAATTTTTTTTTTTTTAAATTTAATTCTTCAAATTTGTGAAAAACTATCTAATATTTACATCATTTTTAATGATCTATGTGTGAAATTTATAGGAAATATATGGTCAAGCAATGAAAAAAGTAGTATAAGTGTTCTTCTCAATTATTTTAACCAGACCACTAAATTTTGGAGCAACTTTTGAAAAACTGACAAGTCCACTAAATTTCCTCCTTTAGATGTCTCCTATGTTTTTAGGTCATCGATAATTTTATTTAAAACCCGAAATCATGTTTGCTCAATTATACTTTTTTTAATCGATTTATCCCCACCAGTTTCTTACCAATATCCATACTTTTCTGGTTTGAGTGTTGGCCTAGCATCACGACGCTTTCACGCTGAAAGAATCTAGAAGCTCTATAACGTAAATTAAGGAGATATACGCTTGTGTAACGCTTTTATTAAAGCGAAAACCAAACGCCTCGTAAACTAGGATCAGAAAAAGAGTAAACGTAAAGCAATTTGCAAAAATTGAGCTCTCCGCCTCTGACCTGGTTCTATAATTTTATAATATTCCCAAAGGAATTGAGGAGAAAAAATTGAGCTCTCCGCCTCTGACCTGGTTCTATAATTTTATAGTATACCCAAAAGAATTGAGGAGAAAGGTTTAGAGTTCTAAGGTTGGAATTAGTATATAATTCTGTTTCAATTTGTTCTCAGAAATTTCTCACCAGATTCATTTTCAAATTTCTTGTATACCAATTCTAGAAAATTCTATGCCTTATTCTCTGTAAACAGTTAGTTAGATAGAGAGGTTTCGTCCTTATAAGTCCAGTGCTCTAATTCTAGGCAAGACTATATATGTCAATCAATTAGGTGGAGAGGTTTTTTCTGGATAAATCTGTTGCTCCAATTCTAAGCGATATTATATAATTCTAGGCAAGACTATATATGTCAATCAATTAGGGGAGAGGTTTTTTCTGGATAAATCTGTTGCTCCAATTCTAAGCGATATTATATATGTCTGAGAGCTGCTCCACACACAAATTCTTTGTCTCAAAAAATTTACAACAAAATTACAGAAAAAGCATGGAAAAGATGTACAACCTGCCAATAATCCAGTGGCTGAATGGTTTCGCTCAGAATTAGCCACTGAACGCCATATCCGACCATGCCCAAGCTCATAGCAATGCCAAGAACAGCCCAGGTTGGCAGAAACACGCAGGCCAGTCCAGAAACCCAGCCCATGATTTTTCCAAGATCTGAGGCCACCGCCAAACTATTCAGTTGCAGTTGATTAATCCCCATAGTTTTCTTCAGCAGAGAAGAGTAATCAGAAAAATCAAAGTTGGTGCCATTGATAGATTGGAGCCAAATTGCCGCCACAAAACAAGTCCAGCGTTTGATTGCCACTATATTGCTGCCAGGCACCTTGCTCATGCTATCACCCATGTCGCTTCTATGGATAACAATAACCAGAGGAGAGCTTTTCAGAGCATGCATTGCTTTCAATGATTCTTGATAACAGTGGTCATTTTTATCGGCATGAAGTGTGCCAATTGGGCATTTTTTTCAAGACTAGAAAAGACGGGAACATCTCCTCGTGGGCTCCAACGCAATTAAAGGCAGTGGCATCAAGAACCACAAATTATTAATGCACCTATCTGAGTGTCACTGATTCGAAGAAACGGAGAACTAATACGTGTTATTTGCATTCAAACTGACAAAGAAAAGCAGCCATTAGTTGTGGGTATATTCATTCAAAAAATCAAATCACATGTTGAGGCACTGGTACTCATTGTGACTGATGCCGGGGAAAAATAATGTGACGAACGCATGACTTGCTCCTGACTTCATATGGGCAGATAAATAAAACCCTGAAACGCAGTCTGAAAATGAAAACGTAACTGATAAATAAAACCCTAAAACGCAGTCTGAAAATGAAAAACGTATCTGTCAAAACCCATATTAAAGCTGCGCAGTGTGAAAAGAAAAAATGCAATTGTCAATCTTAATGTCGGCGTGATTCTTGTTCTCCAAATTTTCATCGATACCTCGCGCAAATTACCGAGGCCCAGGTAATCCTGTGGAATCCATGAATTTTGGAACAGGCGATCACACTTAAAATATTGGTCCTGCTGCTGTTACCTCGCGCAACTTACCGAGAGCCCGCAGGTAATAATCCTCTGGAATCCATAAATTTTGGAACAGGCGATCACACTTAAAATGATACCCAAGTTGTAGCAAAGGTTCAGGAATACGGGCATTTCACCTCTGCAAATTTGGACATCTATATTGGAAAACATCTGGCTTTGGAATTTTAGTGTTGCGTGCAGAAATTTCTTACCTAACAAATGCTACAAAAACATTCGTGAGATGTTACGCATGTTACTTGTGTTGGACATCAATGAAACATCGAGACATGAGACAACTAGGTAATCTGGAGCGTAAATAAGTAAAGTAATAGAAAACGAGAATAAAATGAAACTAACAATAGTGGGACATGAAAGTCAAGGTGAAGGCCCACTAACCGACCCGGGGAGACAATATATTCCCAAATGCGATATGAGACTTTAATCACTAGCCCAAACACACAAAATTTGTCTCTTGTGTATAGAGTAGTGTATAACACATATAATTGAGTATAGATAAAATCGAAGTCCAAAGAAGATATAGATAAAAATGTTATAGTCATCATGGTTAGGGTTAAGAAAATTTAGATAGAAACGTTATAATGATCATGGGCTATAGTTAATCATAATTATAGTTAAGTTAGTCACCGTTTTAGTTAAGTTGACTATAATTATACATGATTTTAGTAATTATAATAAAAAACAAAATTATACATGATTTTAGTAATTATAATAAAAAACAATACACAATACAAGATTCTTGTTAACGATGATAAAGCAATTAAATTTGTCTTTATTGTAGTAATTGTAATTGTAATAGAAAACAATATACAAGATAATAGACTAAAAATGACATCTGTGGTTATTCCGAGTCTTACATCTGAAAAACTACACCACATAAACCTCCAATCTACCAATATACAAGATTCTAATTGATGATGATAAAATTTTATTGTAGTTAACCATTTTAAATAGAATTATTATAAAATAATAGTTCCTATGAGTTGATTTTAGTTATAATTGAAAATATCAATCGCAATTATAGTTATGTTCAATAATAATATCATAATCATGATTAATTATAGTAAAAGATGATTTGATATGATAAAGTTCACTTTTAACCAGTTTCAATTTAGGTAAATTATTAATTTCATTAAAACTAAATAGATTTAATTATTTATTTATTTTCTAGAAAAATAATTATCTTTGTAATATTTTTTTTAAAAAGAATAATTGTTTTTTTAAACTCTGAAATTAAATTGAAATATATATATATATATATATATATATATATATATATATATATATATATATAATTTTATAAATTCATTTAAAACACATATATAATGTAAATTAAGTTTAAAATAAATTATTATAATATTTATTATCTCCTAACATTAATAAAATTTATCAACATTTAAATATAACAAGTTTAAATATTTATAAGAATGCCATTTTATATATGAATATAGTTGAATTGAAAGTACCAAATTCATAATTGCTCATAAAATCTTAAAAGATAATGGAAAGGGGATTATCTGTCCTTACACACAACCAGTCCCCATGACGCATCATAATGGAGATGAAAGCGAAGGTATAAGAGAGAATGGGATGGAAGACTATATTTTGAACAACCTGATTACTAATAGCGCTAAATCAAAACCATGTAATATTAAATGTACAATTTTTTTAATATTAATTCAAAAAAGAAGAAGATTTGAGTTTATATAATATTAATATTATTTTTATATATAAATCATTTATTATTATTATTGTAATTCATTTAAAACATTTTTACCATAGTTAGTTAAAAAAATTCATAATTCATGTTACTTCTATTCTAGATTAATGTTAATCTAGAATTAAATAATTTTCCAACGTATTAGTTTATTGATAATTTATTCTTTTAAAGTAGAAAGAGTTTACTTATTTTTGTGCTTCATTCATAGTATTCAATTTCCTTTCTATTTTTCTTTAACTTATACAAGGATCATGTTTTGTTCCTCGTGGTTAAGTTATAAATATCCCAATAATTATTGAAATTCTCAAAACTTGCCAGAAGATACATCTCCTCAAAGTAACCTTCCACACTTAGCACAATGTTTCCCTCCACAATAGTATTCATAAGAATTTTTTTATTTATGTATGGAAGGATGTGTTATTCCTTCCTCCCCACACTCCTTCTTTTGCCCAACTTGTTGGATTTTCGTTGTATCCCAAATTTGGTATATGTCTAAAGTAGAGCATAGACACAGTGAATATACACAACATTAACAGCACTTTGCACCACGAAAATTTAATTATGGTGAAATCAATTAAGTACACAGATTTATATGGCCCAAATCTTGGTCTTTATTTATCCATTAATAGAGAATTAATAGGGATCATATACCAAGTATCATGGTCGTTTAAATCTATGATACAATCTGTATACATAGTATACAAAACTTAGGGCTTGAGATCTATTTCATCAAATCTATAATCTGCCAAAAATATCAAATGCATACTTGAGCTAGTTCCTTTGGCTCAAGGTCCTTGGATTTTTATTGTCCTAGACAACCGGTCCCTTTGCAACAACACTGGGTGAAAGCATGGAGCTGGGTTACCCTTTATGGCTAGAGAGGGTGTGTTTGGGTAAACAAATGATGGCTCAATCGAGCCATTTAAGTGCTTGATCAAACCTTTTTTAAGCGCTTGATCGAGCTCCTAGAGCATTAAAAAAACAACTCAATTGAGCATTAAAACTAACTCTCAATCAAAATCTTGTGTAACCCTAGGTTAGGAGCTCGCCTTAAAGCTCTAAAACTGGAAAATTTAAAATTTATGTAGATATCAATAATGTGAAACCCCTAGGTGTTGAAAATATTTAATTATTATTTTTATTGCAAGGGACCTGGTAACTTATATATTTAAGTAAGAATATTGAAGAAGCTGTTTTTTTTCCAAAAGAAAACAAATCAATTGTTAAAAGAAATTATGCGTACTCATAGAATTTACGGATGACACCCTAGTAAGTTCTCAGAATTACCAGATAGTTAAGGATAATTATCTTTTATTTCCCTAGAGATTAAAACATCTTAATGGGAGGAAGGATGTCAAAGAGAGGATCTTTGGAAAAGATTGGAGGCATCATAGGAAAGAGGAAAAAATAGTGAGCAGGAAACTCTGAAGGTGGGAAGGACACTGTGGATGGAGTATTCTTGAGTTGGACTAGGGCTAGTGGAATATCTAGATTTAGATTTTATCTGAAGAAAATTCTAGGCTCAACTGTAAGGTCTTGAGGCCACTGAATAAAATATGAAAAGGTATTTTTGTAATATTCGCAAATGGGAAAAGTAGGAATACCGTGCAAAACTATGGAAATAACACTGTAAACATTAGATCAAAACATGAGACCAATATGGAGACCTTCCATTCATTATAACATCAACAAAATGGTACAAAATAATGGGCCACAAAATTTACAACAAGATATGACAAGTCTCAACAGAAAAACCCTCAAAAGAGGTGTTGCTACTATATATCAAAAATGTTGGAAGACTGCTACAACGCAGTTATAAAGTGTACTGCTAAAGAAAATGAGTACACAAAAGACATGGGGTTGATATATGCCACAATAGATACAAAAATGAAGATCTAGGCACTATATAAGCTCCAATGAAGAACCCCCAAGGGGTTTTCAACAATACACCAAGATACAAGATAGGAATCAAAGCCCTAGGGCTGAAGATTCACTGTAACACATAAAATAGAAAGATGGGGCTGATCTGATCTAACAAATAATGCAGCCTCCTCTAATAGATCCTCTAGACGAAAGGCTGATCCCTTCACTAGAAAACTTCCTCCCCAAATGGTCTACTGAAACCACCTTACAACTCGTCCCTCAAAATAATGCAGTCCAAGACAGAAAATGCGCTGTAGGGGCAAATAAATAAGTGGCTTGATGCGAAGATATGAAAATAAGCTCAAGGGCCTTCCTTATTATCCTCCCAATGAAAGGAAACCTTCTCCACTGAAAATAAGCACTGAAGTGACCCAAAGATGTTCTCCACTTCTGCAACCTACAACACAACTCAACCCTCAACAGGATCTGCGCTGTAGATGAAAGATGAAGCTTGGCCTAAAGCTTGAATGTGTAAGTGAAGTATAATGCTCTTCCAAGAGGCCTCTCAAGGAAAGAGGTGGGATTCCCGATCAGGAACACCCTGTGCTAAACAACACTGGAAATATTAGCTAAAAAACCAAAGAAAGCTATATTGTCTAAACAGACCATATATCAAAACATAACATATCATAAGCTCCATAATATGGCTACCCTCCTCTTCCTTATATAAGAAATGGGATTTATAACCCTAAGCCCCATCCATTAATGACTCTACTTCCATGCAAAGATTCTCCATCTAAAACTGCATTTTCCCTCATTGAATGCCACTACTCCATGACAACGCTATTGTTTTGGTCAAAGTTGATCCAGTCAAGGTGTTCTAACCCCTTTTCACACCTAAGGGTGCTCAATTAAGCTGCCAAGATGTCTTCTTTTCAAATTGGCATTGGTTTTATTAATTATTAAGGAGATTTATGGATCACCATTATCCTCTTATTCATTAAACAGGAAAGAAAAAAAAATTAATATTCCAACTAGCTCATGGCTAATTGGGAATATTACAGTCCTCCCCTCCCAAATGTTGATTTTCCTCAAGAAATTGACAAGGTGAGTGTTGCAACTCTTCTCCTCCATCATTGGTGACACCTCCATGTGATAAGCTTACCTCGTAAGCTAAGTGTCTCCCAATCCATCCCTCCATGAAATTCTCCTCCCAAATTCTCATGAGATGCAAATGACTCATCCCACAAGGAAGCAATATATCCAATGAAACAATCATGGTTTTCCCATTGTCCTCCCCGAAACATGTAGGATAATGAACATGGAGAATCTCTCTCCCAAAGGGCGCATTCAGTCCTTCCATCCTCCCTTCAATAATTCCCATAAAAAGAATAAGTACATCATCAATGTATGGGATCAAAAACAAGTACATGCAAACAGAAATATGAAAAAATGGAGGTGGGTCATAGTCCCACATGTGGAACCAACACAGTAAATCTCCTGATTGCATCAGATAGTGATATGGTAAGTGGTCTCCCCACCACTTACTTGTTGTCCAAGTTTTCTCACAAGTGTTGGAAAGGTGATAAATGTTTGGTGCCTTTGGAGTGCTCCCAGAGTGATACAACATCTCCCTATATCCTCCAAGGGAGTGGCCATGTTCAGAAATGTTTATGGCCCAAAGTTGGCCATGAAGTTTATATGGAAGAATGCTCCTCCTTGGAGCAATGGCCTGCATATACATGGTAAAGGAATGCAAATAGCCATCAAATGAAACATCATGTACATAAAAATTTTCCTTACCATAGTTTCTGCTCTTACAAATGGAGTGGTCCATAGATAGATCCCCTCTCATTCCAAAAGAGGAAAGAGGTGGCTGTGATAACTCCTCCATAGAGTTATGTATCTCTCCCATCTCCACATGATCCATGCATATCCTCAAATGCTGATACATCTCCTCTTCAAAGCCTCCCCCAAGCGTAGCCCTCCATGATAGCATTGTAGGCTCTCATAGAATAAGTATGGCTGAAGAGAAAATATTCATGAGCTCTTTGTAGTAACTTTTCCTTGAGCTTGGAAGATCTAGATAAGAAGATCCTACCATGATAATAGATGACATCATCTTGGAATGAATAGCCCTATTCATGTAGCTGGTCATCAAGTATCATGCATGTAAAAAGATCCTTGGAATAATCCACCAACAACTAGGATTTCCAATAGGGATCTATCCTCCATAGTGACAGTGCTGATGATTTATCACAAAGAACATCTTTCATATGGCTTTCCTCCTCTTTGACATCTCCCATGCCAAAGGTACATATTGGAAGGCTTCTATCCTTCCCATGCTACTCCTCCCACACCGCAGAATATGAAATGAGAGTGGGTAATGATGATGTTGGGAGAATGTCTCCCTCCTCCTTGAGTCTACCCCAGACTCTCAGCGCTGTATCATGACCTCCAAATGCCCCCATTCCTCTTGGATCAATGAATGGTGCATCATGATTTGAGACATGCCTCACCAAATCTAGATCAGGTGGCCTCCTAGGTGGTTTTCCACAAAACAATAATGTCCCATGGGCCAAATTCATGTGCATAATAGATGGGGCTGTTAGGTCCTTGCTTCCACTGTGAAAATCCATCTCTGATTTCTATGTGGAATTTATGTGTGATTGATATGTGTGCATGCCCTCAATCATCTGTGTTTTACCACTCTTTCTATCCACCCATTCCATCTGCAAAGTCTCCCAATTTGTGGTGACCTTCCCCAAAGTAATCAACCACTGCACACCCAATATCACATTGGTGTCAGGTATGTCCACCACAAATAAGTGATCAATTAATGTATATGTCCCCATGGTGACAGATAAGGATGGACCATAATGCATGCACTGCATATTTCTATCTCCTGGGACCAAAATAGAAAATTTCTCAAAACCATCAGTGGGTATTTCCCTCCTCTACACTAGTTGGGCATAAATAAAATTATGGGTAGCCCCAAAGTCAATCAAAACAGAAACCCTCTGATCTAAGATGGAACCTCGAACCCTCAAGGTCAAGTACTTGGGTACTCTTCTCAATGATGCAAGAGTCTTTCCAATTGGAGCAAATTCCCCATTCCCATCTCCTTATGATAATGGATCATCTCTTGGTGTGTCAGCGCTGTGACCTCTTTCTAGTTCCTCTTCTTCTTCCCCCTCATCATCTGAGAAGACCTCTATGTAGTGTGCTTTTCCAGCTACACATCTATGTCCGGGTGCCCATGATTCTTGGCATGTGAAGGAAAGCTTCCTTCTCCTCAAATCTCTTCGGACATCATTAGTAAGAGGTTTCTTACTTTGGCTCTCCTTTGAGAAAGGAGCTTTCTCATCTTTTCCCTTTGATGGAAAAGAGGGATTTTGCTAAAATGTTTCCTTTGCTTTTGGCAAGGCATCTTGTAGATCTCTAGCCCTTTCAATGGCATCTTGAAGGGTAGTCGGCTTGGTAGAATTAACCAACCCATGAAGATGTTATTCTAACCCATCAAAAAACATATAGACCCTTCTTGCTGCAAATAAATTAGGAACCATAACAGAAAGTTTTAAAACCTCAGAAATATAAGTTTATGTATTACCTAATTGTTTGAGCTTTGCAAGCCCCATGAATGGTGCCTCAGGATCTCCTCTATCAAATCTCTCCACCAACCTCCTTGTGAACTCTAAATATGCAGTCACATTGGCATGACCCAATGTAGACAAGCCATGGAACAACCAATCATGTGCTTCACCGTTAAGGTGCAGCGTTGTTATCTTAATGGCCTCCATCTCTAGTAATTTGTTTAGCTGGAAGTAGATGTCAAGCTTCTCTACCCATCATTTTGCAGTGCATTTTGATGACCCATCAAATTTGGGTAAAAAAAATATGCCCATAGTGCAGTGTAGTTCATGATTCTGAGTGAATCCTCCACCTCTATTGTGATGCCTGGGTCTCCTATTGTCCTTAATCTGAAAAAATTCTTGAAAACTCGAGTGATCTTTCAATCTTTGAGATTGAGACTCATACTCCATGAAATAGTATTCAAGAGTTTCTTGTTCTTGAAACCCTTCATTTCCCACTGCTAATAATGTAGGCATTGTAGAGCATTGGGAAAATTGCTGTTGCTTCACTGGTGGATCACTCTAGTGATGAGAAATGCCAGAGCCTTCACCATGTAGAAATCCTTTAGGGAATTCCTTGTATATATCCATCCTCATCTCCTTTATTTCTCTAGCAATTTCTTGCATAGTCTTAAGAAGGATCTTAGGGAACTCCTTCTATTCATATTCTCCTAATAAAGGGATTTTACCCTTGTCTTCTTTATCATTTCTATAATCAAACTTCCGGTTCATTCTTCTGAGATGCCTCTTCTCTCTATCTATGAGAGGATCTCCTTCTTCTGATGACATATTGAATTTTCAAGATGCACAGACTGAGCCAAGATAATGTTGTGATACCACTGTAATATTCCCAAATGGGAAAAGCTGGAATATAGTGCAAAAACATAGAAATAACAGTGTAAACATTAGATAAAAACATGAGACCAATATGGAGACCTTCCATTCATTATAACAGCAGCAAAATGGTACAAAATAAGGGGCCAAAGAATGTACAACAAGATATAACAAGCCTCCAATGGACAAACCCTCAAAAGAGGTGCTGCTACTATATATCAAAAATGTTGGAAGACTGCTACAATGCAGTCATAAAGTGCACTGCTACATCAAATGAGTACACGAAATATATGGGGTTGATATATGCCATAATAGATACAAAAATGAATATCTAGGCACTATATAACCTCCAATGAAGAACACCCAAAGGGTTTTAAGCAATACACCAAGATACAAGATTGGAATCAAAGCCCTAGGGCTGAAGATTCACTGCAACACATAAAATAGAAAGATGGGGCTGATATGATCTAACAAATAATGCAACCTCTTCCAATGGATCCTATAGATGAAAGCCTGATCCCTTCACTAGAAAAATTCCTCCCCAAATGGTGTATTGAAACCACCCTGCAACTTCTCCCTCAGCATAACACAACCCAAGATAGAAACTGCGTTGTAAGGGAAAATAAATAAGTGGCATGATGCGAATAATGAAAATAAGCTCAAGGACCTTCCTTACTATCCTCCCAATGGAAAGGAGCCCTTCTCCACTGAAAATAAGCACTGAAGTGACCCAAAGATGTTCTCCATTACTGCAACGTGCAACACAACTCAACCCTCAATAGGATCTACGCTGTAGATGAAAGATGAAGCTTGGCCTAAAGCCTAAATGTGGAAGTGAAGTAAAATGCTCTTCCAGGAGGCCTCTCACGGAAAGAGACAAGATTCCCAATCAGGAACACCCTGTGCTAAACAACACTTTCAATATTAGCTAAACAACCAAAGAAATCTATATTGTCTAAACAAGCCATATATCAAAACATAAAATATCATAAGCTCCATAATATGGCTGCCATCCTCTTCCTTATATAAGAAATGAGCTTTCTAACCCTAAGCCCCATCCATTAATGACACTACTTCTATGACACTACTTCTTTCGCGGCATCGGTAGCCTTCAATATTTCGAAGGAAACAACAACAGAGGGTTTGATTAAGGCGTTGGCAAAATTATATGAAAAACCCTCGGCCTCAAACAAGGTATTTCTTATGAAACAAGATGTCTGAAGGTGGATCTGTTGCAGACCATTTAAATAATTTTAATATAGTTACCAGTCAGTTAAGTTCTGTAGGGGTAAAATTTGATGATGAAGTTAGGGCTCTTTTATTTCTGTGTCATTGCCAGAAAGCTGGAATGGTTTAGTTATGGCCATTAGTAACTTTGTCTCTGGATCTAGTACTTTAAAGTTTGATGATGTTGTTGGTGCTATCCTTAGTGAGGAAATGCGACGGAAAAGCTCCGGCAAGACATTGGGTAATGCTTTGAGTGCAGAGCCTAGGGGAAGAAAAATGGAAAGAGGAAAGAGCTCAGGATATTGCAGTAAATCAAGGAAAGGAAGATCCAAGTCTAGATTAGGGATAGTGTGCTGGAAATGCAGAAAGAAAGGACACCTGAAGAAATACTGTAGATCTCAGAAGGGAAAAGAAGGAGACACACAGCAAGAAAATAATCATGAATAAAATGTGATAGGTGATGTGTTACAAGATGCTTTAATTATTTCTTTCAAAAATGTTATTGATTCTTGGGTTGTAGATTCAAGGGCCTTATTCCATGCCACACCTGATAAGAAATATTTTCATGACTATGTTCAAGGAGATTTTGGACAAGTCCGTTTGGGTGATGATAAACCCTGTAAAATTGTTGGAATGGGTAAGGTTCTTGTAAAACAATAGAATGGAAACCAATGGCTACTAAAGGAGGTAAGACATGTTCCAGATCTGAAGAAAAATTTGATTTCAACAGGGCAGTTAGGCAGTGAAGGTTGTGTGACAACTTTCATAGATAAAACTTGGAAGGTCACCAAAGGAGCACTGGTAATAGCAAAAGGTGAAAAGGTTGGTACATTGTATTTATGCAATGGTATTTCTAACTCTGTTAATGCTTTAACTTCCAAAGGAGCAAATGCAACATTATGGCATCATAGGCTCGGACACATGAGTGAGAAGGGGATGAAGATTCTTCACTCAAGAAATTTGTTGTCGGGTTTGAAGAATGTTGATTTGGATTTATGTGAGAATTGCATTTATGGAAAACAGAAGAGAGTCAGATTTCTCAGAGTTGGGAAAGAAAAGAAGAGCGAAAAATTAGAGCTTGTGCATACAGATGTATGGGGACCTGCTCAGGTATCATCTCTTGGTGGCTCTTGTTATTATGTTACTTTTATTGATGATGCAACTAGAAAAACTTGGATTTATTGTATTCAGAATAAATCTGATGTATTTGATACTTTCAAGAAATTGAAAGCTTTGGTTGAGATTGAGACAGGAAAGAAGTTGAAGTGTCTCAGATCAGACAATGGAGGTGAATATTGCAACAAAGAGTTTGATAGGTACTGTTCAGAGCATGGAATTCACAGAGAGAAGAAAGTTCCAAGATCACCACAAGAAAATGGTGTGTCAGAAAGAATGAACAGAACAATCATGGAGCATGCAAGGTGCATGAGATTGCATGCAGGATTGCCTTTACAATTTTGGGCAGATGCTGTAGATACTGCTGTTTATCTAATAAAAAGAGGGCCTTCAAGTTCCTTGGATGGTGGTATTCCAGAGGAAGCATGGACAGGTAAAAAGGTAAACTACTCTTTTTTAAAGCCTTTTGGTTGTGAGGCCTTTGTCCATATTAATAAAGAAAATAGAACAAAGCTTGAGGCAAAATCAAAGAAATGTACCTTTAATGGATATGGTGTTAATGATTTTGGTTATCGCTTATATGATTATGAAAATCACAAAATCATTAGGAGAAGAGATGTAATATTCAATGAAAAGGTTTTGTATAAGAATCAGTTGCAGGAAAATAAACAGGAAAAAGAAAACAAAGAATACACAGTTCTTGATGAGATCACAGAAAAAGTAAAGGTGCCTGAAAATAATAATAATCAACAGCCACAACAACAACAACCACCACAACAGCAACAGGCACCTCAAACACCTGAAAGTGGTGTTAGAAGATCTACCAGGATAAGTAGACCCCTTGAATGATACTCTCCTTCATTATATTATTTATTGTTGACTGATTCTGGTGAACCTGAATGTTATGAAGAAGCAATGCAGGTTGAAAGCAGGAAGAAGTGGGAGCTAGCCATGGAAGAAGAGATGGAATCCTTAATGCATAACCAGACTTGGGACTTAGTCAAGTTGCCTGTAGGTAAAACTAAATTGCAGAATAAATGGGTTTACAGGCTGAAGGAAGAAGATGGAGGAAAACAGAGGTACAAAGCTAGACTTGTGGTGAAGGGGTTTGCACAGAAGAAAGGTATTGATTTTGATGAAATATTTTCTCCTGTTGTTAAGATGACTTCAATCAAAACTATTTTAAGTCTTGTAGCAGCGGAAGATTTACATCTTGAACAGTTAGATGTAAAGACAACATTTCTCCATGGAGATTTGGAGGAAGAGATCTATATGCAGCAACCAGAAGGATATGAGGTCAAAGGGAAAGAAAAATTAGTGTGTAGGTTAAAGAAGAGCTTGTATGGCTTAAAACAGGCTCCAAGGTAGTGGTATCTAAAATTTGACAAGTTTATGTTTGAACAAGGTTATACTAGATGTCACTCTGATCATTGTGTTTATCTGAAAAGGAAAAATGATGGCAGCTATATTATATTGTTATTTTATGTAGACATGCTTGTTGTAGGGTTTAACATGCAGGAAATATATTTTCCCAAAGGAAAATTGGCAAATTCATTTTCAATGAAGGATTTGGGAGCTACAAAACAAATCCTTGGTATGAGAATAACTAGAGACAGGAAAAATCGCAAATTAACACTGTCTCATAATGAGTACATACAAAATATGTTGAAAATATTTAATATGCAGAATGCAAAACTAGTTAGTACACCTTTTTCTAGCCATTTCAAACTTAGTAAGGAGATGTGCCCCAAGACCCAAGAAGAAATGGACTATATGTCTAAAGTTCCATATGCATCAGCAGTTGGAAGCTTAATGTATGCAATGGTATGCATAAGGCCTGATATTGCACATGCACTGGGAGTCGTAAGCAGGTACATGAAAAATCTAGGAAAAGAACATTTGATGGCAGTAAAATGGATTCTCAGATATTTGAGAGTTACCAAAAATCAAGAATTATGCTTTGGTGGTTCAAACATTTCTCTACAGGAATATGTTGATGTAGATATGGCAGGTGACAGAGACAACAGGAGGAGCACTACAGGATATGTATTTACTATAGGTGGAACAAATATTAGTTGGGTTTCAAAAATCCAAAGTGTTGTTTCACTTTCAACAACAGAAGCAGAATATGTTACTGCTACAGAGGCTAGTAAGGAAATGATTTGGTTACAAAGGTTTATGGAAGAATTGGGTAAGAAGCATGATATGGGCACGTTATACAGTGATAGCCAAAGTGCCAGTAATCTTGCAAGGAACTCAACATTTCATTCCAGGACTAAAAACATACAGCTTAAGTACCATTTCATACGGTCAGTATTAGAAGATGGAAAGTTGAAGTTGGAAAAGATACACACTAGCCAAAATCCTACAGATATGCTAACAAAAGTTGTAACGAGGGAGAAACTAAGAATATGCTTAGTTTCAATTGGTCTTCAAGGATGACGACGAAGATGAGAAACAACCAGGTCCAAAGAGGAGTTATTGTACGTCAAATGAAGCAGTAGTGGAGTTGCTACAATCAGTCTCCAAGTGGGAGATTGTTGGGTGTGGAGCCTGATTATCTTATTTATTTTGTATCACAACATTGGACCCCTGTACCTTAATGGGGCGGAAACACTGCCCGAAATTAAATGCTGCCTGGGGGGTCCAGGGGGGGGGGGACGGCTGCGACTTTATGGAGCCCCCCCCTGGTGGGGGGTTTCGGGGGCAGTGTCCCTGAAGCTGAAAACAAATGTAAAATTTCCTTGTAAAATTATAGTAATTTCTAGTCAATCTGGTCCGTTCATTAGGCAGATGATTTGAAGGTAGAAGTTATGTTTAGATTAGGGTTTTTTGCCCTAGAAGGCAACCCCCTTGTATATATGAGGGCATTGTATTGCGGCTGTGTATTATGAGTGTATTCTCGGAGTGAGAAACAGAGAGGGAGACTGAGAGAGAGAACAGAGGATATTACAGCGGATCTGCTGTAGGTTTTGTCTCTTCATTTTTGCTGGATAATAGAAAGGAAGGACTGGCTGTTCGGGGTGGACGTAGCCCAAACTGGGTGAACCACGTATATCTGTGTCTCTCTGGTTTTATGTGTTTTGTGTGCTTGTGTTTTCCGCATATTTTATGTGTTTCATTTCTCTGTAATATATATAATTTTCTAACAGCCTATAGATCCTTGGACAAAAAACATAAGAAATAAGTATCTGTGTGGGTTAACTCTTGTTTGAAAAAAATCGTAGTAGTATGAATTTTCTTGGATACTCTCATGTAATACATGAAAATATTTTGTGTGCAAATATGTATGTTATATTTTCTTAAAATATATGTGGAAATGTAATGTGAAAACAATGTCATTGTGGTCTTGTAGAAAGTGAAGGAAAAATATGGGAAAATGTATGCAAATGAGTCTAATATTGTTCTGAAAAAACCTTAGGGTTCATGGTAAGCACAGGTGGAAACTCCCTTTAATGATAACCTCAAAGGAAGAAAAATTGATCTTGTGAAGCTGAGTGCAATTGGTAATTATAGCATATCTAAACCCCTTTATGCAGATATGACTATAATAAATTGACAGAGCAAGGAAGAAATTTTTATGGCATATATTAAACATTAGAAGGGAAACGTAACCTTAGGTACAAATAATAACCTGTTACATATGACTTCCATATTTATTCCTTAGCCCAACCAAGTTACCAACGACCAAGGAAATGGTTCTGGAAGCTGTTGTTTAGTTTATAAAGGACAAATACAACATAACCAGGCAGAACCAAACACAGACAATATTTATTTTCTTTGACCTGTAACGAAATTTTTTAAGACCAGAGACTAGTGTCATTACAATGAGTTATTTTAAAAACTCCATTTTAAATTTTTATCTGAAAATGGAACTATTTGTAATGCTATGCAAAGTATCCATTTCCATATAATTTAGTGTGCAAAGTGTTCTCCATGACTTGCAGGTTAAACAAAGTATTTTTGGTAATGTTTCTGAGTTTTATACGTGAGGACTTGTTAATCAAATTTACTTTTTAACATATCACAGTAGAAATACACAGCCAGTAAAATTCACCATAACATAACACAACAAATTGTTGAGGTATGTCACCCCTCCTGGGCTACAGCTGCTAGTCCAAGGCTCTCTAATGTCATGTCCTTGCTTTATTAATTTGCTCAAAATGCTTACACAGTGAAAAATATTCCAAAATAGGCAAAACCAGTTGTAAATTTAGCTTCAGAAGATATAAAATAGCTAAAAATGGCTTTTATTTCACCTTAAACATTGAAGTACAACCCAATATAGTGCCTTCTCCCTGATGGCCCTGATGGCTCCTTCCTCTTCCCTAAAGAAAAATATGTTGTAGCTCACCTCTGTTCACTCTCAAAACCTGTCCCAAACTCTCTAGAATGCTCAAGAGACCCAAAATTGACTAAAATTTCATCTTGTTTCGTTGAAAATTGAGAGAGTTAGGACCAAAACAAATTTTGGCCTAGTGTCACTAGAAATCCTCCTCCAAAACTGGAGGAACTCCAGTTAGGAGTGAAAAATTGGGCCTTATTCTGAAATTAGTGGCAGTCGCCAAATTGGGTGGAACCATTAAAAGTTGGCATTAATTGTTTGGAGGGGCGCATTTATGTGGTCACATGACCTCTACCTAACTGTCTTAACTGACCACGTATAAAACGATTAACACAAACCATAACATTAAAAGTTATAGACGTGGCCACATGGAGTCCGCGTTAACTGTTAACTAACCGCCCACCAAGACTTTAAAAATTTGGTTCCACTGCGCTGGTCATGTGAGCTCTGGGCTAGCCCCTTTTCCCTCCGACGGTTCCGAATTCAAACTTTAAATGAAACCTCAATCCGATATATGTTAAGAACTAATGTGTAGGTGAGTCGGTTTGGTGTTGGCATTGTTCATGGGAGGTCGAGTGTTCGAAACCCTGGGCCTCCATAAAAATTTTGAACTATAGTTCCTGGGCCACGTGGTAGCTCCAGGCCTGCCATGTGGCGACCTATTATTGGTCTGTCCACATAAAAGTCAAATCTTCAACCATTCACAGAATGCCACTTGCCCATCATTCATTCGCCCTCTTGGAATATTCCAAGGAATATTCCTGAAATATTCCTTGGAATATTATTTTTTAAATTTTTTCCAAATTTAAAAGTCAACTTTGGTCAACTGAAAATGGAGTTTACTGGATACTTCAAACCTTAATATATTTCACATACGACCTCGGTTTTGAGAACCGTTTGCAGCACCATAATAGTAGCGACGAAACCTTTTCGGTCGTTCAGATTGCAACCATTTCCGAGCACTTCCATTTTGAGCAATTTTTAAACTTGGACATGATCTCCTAATCACACCTCCCTAATGGGAAGCTTCTGGACCCCAAAAGATCTCTAAACTATAGAAACTGATGATGATGAGACTAATTCTCCACTCTTCCAACCTTGAACCACTGAAATCTCCCTGATTTCATCAAATTGAGTTTCTCATAAAAAGATAAAGTCTTCCTTGAATCTGTTGACCGACTGTTGCTAACCTTGACTGTGTCATGCTGCAATTTTTTGAAACTTGCAGAACAACAACTGAAATTTGTAGAAATCATACTGTTCCTACAATGGTCTACCTTTAAAGGAAACTGAAAATAAGATTCACCTTGGCAACTGTCCTTATGCTGAATTTTCGCCGAATGAGCCATGTACTTGTGTGGATTCCCGACCAATTTTTCTCACCATAGTACCCTGCCATTCTGAAACTAGCAATGATCCTTGCTAAAATTTGTGCCCTTTTTTATTGCATGCTTTTCCCTTTCTTGGATTTCTGCACCACCTTACACCGACACTTTGTTCTCTACATCGATTGACACCAAAGACACTTTCTGCAACATCTTGTCATATTCTTACAAAGACAACCTGCTTTTAGACTGAAACATTTCATCATTTATATCAGCAATAACATGAAAAGGATTATGTACAAAATATTTTTGTTTAATCATCAACAAAGTCAAATTTTGACTTGCATTGACAAGCCTTTTCAACTGCCTTGCATTCACTAAAGAAGATTCTAGCTTCTTCTGATGTGCTCACACAATAAACTCCTTGCCATCCTTGAATAGATGATTCTTATTCTCATGGTGATGGAAGATCACTTTCTTGTCATATAAGTAGGGACTACCCAACACCACACTTGTAACTTCAAGCAGTACCACATCTAATTCAACCATGTCAATATAATGAGCTGTTATGGTGAAGCGAAACATGCACTTCATTGAAACTTGTAAATTAGCATACTTGCAAATCCATCCAAGTGGATATGGATTTGGATGTGGAATGGTCTCAAGTTTCAACTTCTTGACTAAGTCTTCTGAGATGAGGTTAGCTTGTGACCCACTGTCAAATAGTGTGTCTATATTTGTGTGTTTAGAAATTATTCTCACATGAAACAACTCTATTCTCTTCTCTTCACTTGGAGCTTCTATGTGAAAGTTTGTAATGCTAGAACTGGGTTTAGTTTCATTTACAATATCTTTCCCCTTTATGTTCTTTAGTGCAATAGCTATGCTTTTAGTTTCATCTCCTGATTCAGACCCTAAGTCTTGTTCAACTATTGCAACCGTCTTGCCTTTCTCTTTGGCCTTATCTTTGGTTTTGAATTTTTTTGGTTTCAACTCCAGATGAAGTTTCCAACAATGGTCTTCATCATGTCTTGTTTTGGAACAATTTTTACAGAAGAATTTCCCCTTTTCTTTCCTAGAGTTTGCATTTCTCTTTCTCCCTTTGCCTTTAAATTCACTATCCTCATTCCCATCAAAATATTGTTTACCTCTAGCCTCTAAATGCGTGACTTGGACACAAACCTCATCTAGACTAGTAGGATTAAACATAAGAATAATATGTATAAGATAGTTGTGTAAACCACCTATATATTTCAGTAAATTCTCCTGGATATGAAAATCAATTCCCAACAAAAGAGCCTTCCGTCTAAACTCTTGGGTGTAATATTGTACATTTTGTCCCTTAAGTTGTCTAAAACTTTGCTAATTCATGATAGCCTTTTGTAAATGAGCTAATGGATAAAATTTATTTTTAATTGTAGAAGTAAAATCAGCCCATGATAAAGTGATCTTACCCTATTTCTAATCTCATCCTTGGTTTGGGCTTCCCACTATACCAATGCTGCTCCTTCCATTCTCAAAGAGGCTAACTGAAACTTGGTGTCGTCTTCATGAAGGTTTTGTATCCTCAAATAAACTTCCAACTTTCTTATCCAATTGTCAAGTTTTTCTGCATTGAATTCACCATCAAACATAGGCAACTCAAAATTAACATCAAGCTTTAAAAATGGACTTTTACCTGTGGTTTTGGACTTGTGAGGTTGATTCACTGAAGTAGAGGATGACGACGTAGAGGAAGAGGATGAAGATGGGGATGGTGGATCACCATTTCCTCCGTGTCTTTTCTTTGACTTGTCTTCACTTTTATTTCCTCTTGAAGATCCCTCTCCTTCAAGCCTTTCATTCATTTCTTGGTAGAGTATCCTCACCATCTCATTCATGTCTAAGAACGCCTCTCGGAACACCCATTCTTCTTCTTTGGGATCAATGTCTTCAGGAAATTCTCCTTCTCTTGAAGACATGCTTAAGACTTTTTCTATGGCTCTTGGAGGTGAATTAGAAGGTGGAGTTAATGGCACTCTGGCCCTCCTTGGTTGAGGATTACTTTGTGCTCTAACCAATTGTCCTTCCCCTCTCTTGAGCTTAATCCTAGTAAGCATCAAAACTTGCAAACAGTCAACTATATCTTTGCACAAGAACAAATGCAGAGTAAAACTCTAGCTCTAATACCAACTAATCTGAAAATGGAACTATTTGTAATGTTATGAAAAGTATCCATTTCCATATAATTTAGCATGCAAAGTGTTCTCCATGACTTGTAGGTTAAACAAAGTAGTTTTGGTAATGTTTCTGAGTTTTATGTGTGAATATTTGCTAATTAAATTTACCGTTTAACATATCACAACAGAAATACACAACAAGTAAAATTCACCATAATATAACACAACAAATTGTTGAGGCAGTTCACCCCTCCTGGGCTACATCTGTCGGTCCAAGGCTCCCCAATGGCATGTCCTTGCTCTATTAATTTTCTCAAAATGGTTACACAGTGAAAAATATGCCTAAATAGTCCAAACCAGCTATAAATTCAGCTTCAAAAGATATAAAATAGCTAAAATGGCTTTTATTTCACCTTAAACAGTGAAGTACAACCCAATACAGTGCCTTCTGCCTGATGGCCCTGATGGCTCCTTCCTCTTCCCTGAAGACAAATATGCTATAGATAACCTATGTTCTCTCTCAAATCTATCCCAGACTCTCTAGAATGCTCAAGAGATGCAAAATTGACTTAAATTTCATCTTGTTTGGTTGAAAATTGAGAGAGTTATGACCAAAACAATTTTTTTCCCAATGTCACTAGAAATCCTCCTCCAAAACTGGAGGAACTCCAGTTAGGAGCGCCAAATTGGGCCTTATCCCAAAATTAGTGACAGGTGCCAAATCGAGTGGAACTGTTAACAGTTGGCATTAATTGTTTGGAGGGATGAATTTATGTGGTCACATGACCTCTACCTAACCGTCTTAACTGACCACGTATAAAATGGTTAACACAAACCGTAGCATTAAAAGTTATAGACATGGCCACATGGAGCCCACGTTAACTATTAACTAACTGCCCACAGAGACTTTAAAACTTTGGTTCCACTGTGTTGGTCATGTGAGCTCCGGGCTAGCCCCTTTTCCCTTCGACGATTCTGAATTCAAACTTTAAATGAAACCTCAATCAGATATATGTTAAGAACTAATGTGCATGTGAGTCAGTTCGGCATTGGATTTTTTCATGGGAGGTCATGTGTTTGAAACCCCGGGCCTCTATAAAAATTTTGAACTACAGTTCCTGGGCCATGTGGCAGCTCTGGGTTTACCACGTGGCGGCCTGCTATTGGCCCGTCCACATAAAAGTCAAATCTTCAACCATTCACAAAATGCCACTTTTCCATCATTCATTCGCTGCTTAGAATATTCCAGGGAATATTTTGAGGAATATTCCCAGAATATTTTTTGGAATATTCTTTTTAAATTTTTTTCCAAATTTAAAAGTCAACTTTGGTGAACTGAAAATGGAGTTTACTAGAGACTTCAAACCTTAATAACTTTCACATACGACCTTAGTTTTGAGAACCGTTTGTGGCACCAAAATCGTAACGACGATACCTTTCCGGTCGTTCAGATTGAAACCATTTCTAAGTACTTCCATTTTTGAGAAATTTTTAAACTTGGACATGATCTCCTGATCAAATTTTCATGAGAAGAAGAAAACATATGCTATCAATATGAAATATAAAAAAATAAAGCAGAGAGCGACCCTAAAATTTTGTTAGGAAAGAATGCATGTTGTAGCAAAAATAATTAATACCCTTAAATGTTGGAAATTTAAATAATGATTATATATTACACCAATTTGGGTTATCTCTGTATCTTGAAGTAACATTTAACAAATAGAAATTATGTACGACCTCGGAAAGAGTCTGGCCCTTCAACATTACATACATTAATATAAAAAATTTCTAAATGATTTTAACAAAAAAAACTCATGTATGGTTGTAGCCATAGCTAGCACATTAAGAAACATAAGCATAACCTAGGGCCAATCTTGGCGAAAGGAAGGAAGTATTAAAAGAAAATTTTGTAATAAGGATATGCTTGAGTCAGGGTAATGTAACCCTTGAATAGAAGTTTTGTGAGCAGGCGAAGGGTTTGAAAACACCTGAAGAGCTTCTGTAGCGACAGAGAAAATTTAGGTCATACTTTTCAACAACGAAGAAAATAAATTATGTGGGCCGAGGAAGAGAACATTTATTTAATTGTTAAGGTAACCGTGATGCAATACCTTCCCTACCAGAGAATAGAGCCATAACCTCATGGGTTGCGACTGCTATATGAGAAAATGCCAATAACCACTTTCAGATAAAAAATAAATAGCTGAGATAATCTGTAACTCTTAACACAAAAACAAGAAAAATTTATTTATACCTAGTTGCATGCCTCGGTACAAAATGAGTAACGAAAGCGTAAAACTACTGGTTTCTAGACCAACTGTGACCTGGGTAGGGTCAGCACACGAAACTGACCAAAAAATCAGTTATGGTAGTATGGAAGGTAAAGCGGAAAAAACAAATTGACATCAAATACTCCATGACATCCAAATGTAGCATGCCTTACCTGTTGCAGAAGGAAAAAACCTATTGGTGTGAGGGTTCAACAGGAAGATCATTTTTGGTTGAGTGAGTATAGCAATGACTAGTCAGCCAAGCCAGAAAAATGGTTAGTTACCCTAAGCCATTGTGATATGATCATTGTCATCGAATTATGGGTTCCGAGGATTAACGAAGGAAAGAGGATCCAAGTATTCCTCGGTAGAAGTGCTATAATAATCGAGAAAATAGGAAGGTGGTATGGAGTTAATAGTCCAGCCGATGGTGACCCATCACATAAACCTCACCCAACCCACTTATGGATTAATTTACTGAATGTAAATGCATTTTCATCGAACATACTAATCAAAAATTCCATGGATGAACTTAGGTGATACAAATGAGCCTAAATATTAATTGGGTTTAATAGTTGATGGTGTAAACGTTATACAATTTTATTTGAGACAGTATAATACATGAAGTATTACTTTTTTTACCAATAGATAAAGTCTAAGGAAGTACCTAATTACCTCATGTAAGTGATGTTTCTATTTTTTTCATGTGTTGGTTGAATTTCATTACTCTGTACATGTTACAAGTGGTATCATTGCGTAGGTTGCTACACTATGGCCTGTATGGGCATAAGTGAAATAATAAAAGTGGTTATGATGCACAAAAGGGAAGTTGAAACAACATGAGACGAGGAGCTAGGATTACCCTACCAAGAAGGCCATCGAGAGGAGCGGATTAAGAGATAGAAAACTGAACTACAAGGGGAATTCAAGAAAATCAAAGCCCCAACATATGATGGAGAAGTTGAGGAAGATGGTGAAGCATGGTTGATACACATGAACAAATACTTTCAAATTTATGAATATGGTGATAATTTAAAGGAAAAACTAGAAATTTGTCAACTGCAAGGTCAATCCACCTTATGGTGGGAGGAGATTAAAATCTTTCGAGGAATTGAAGAGCAGGAAGTAACTTGGGAGAACTTCCAGAAGAACTTCGAGGAGAGATACTTGACCAAGCGATTTTATGATAGAAAACCAAAGGAATTTCATGACTTAAAATTGGGGCAACAATCCATAGATGAATTTGTAACTAAGTCTACATCTTTATTAAGATATATTCCCTACATTTGTGAAGAGAAAGCCAAGGTAAAATGGTTCATTAGCATCCTACCAACCTTTATGAAAGAAAATTTGGAATTTGATAATCCAAAAACAATGGATGAAGTTATTCAGAAAGCCTGAATTCGTTACCAACAAATGAGGCAGAAGGGAGAAGGTGCCATAGGATGGTTAAACATAAAGGGGAAACTTTATTCTCAGAACACCAATAATAAAAAATTTGTTGGAGCTAAAAACGCACATAGAAAATCATGAAGTGGTCCTTTGGGTAGAAATACGCAGAGGTCTAGAGCTCAGAATGAAAACAGACAAGATGAGGTAGCTATTAAACCAGAACCAACCCAATCCCATAAACCCCCTTTGCAGTTTTCGGGCTATGGGGAACCCCACTACTATAAAAATTTCCCTCATCGTGCCAAAGCAGAACCAACTACCAGCATAAAATATGCATCTACAATCGGTGATGTGGTAATGAGTATACCCAGGATGAGTGCAACCTTGAAAGATCATCATGATGAATATCAACATGTGATGGTGGGGTTTAAAGGTAAGGTGGAAAATCATTATGTCTCTATTTTAATAGACCCAAGTGAAATCGTGTGTTATATTATCCCGAAAGTAATATATTTATGTCATTTACTGAGTGTGAAATTTTAAAATCGTGGTTAGTGAAATTAGCCACATGGGCTAAAAGAAGAGTGACATCTAAGGTAGAAGATTGTTCCGTTGAAATAGTTGGACAAAAAATTAAAGAAAATTTTAACATCTTACTGTTAGGATCCTATGATGTGTTGATAGGCATGGACTTGCTAGAAAAGCATTGGACCTTGGTAAATTGTAAAGATAAAACCACTAGATTCCTTACTGATGAGGGCGTTAGAAAAGAAATTTTGGGCATCAAAATAATTATTCAGTTATGTCCCATCACAACCAACCAATTGGGAAAGTGTATCCATAAAGGATGTCAAATTTATGTTGTGCAAGTGGGTTATCCTAACTCCAAGGATAAGGTAGTCACTCTATAAAACCTACCAGTCAGCCAAGACTTTGTAGATTCCTTTCTGGAAGAAATCCCGGGGTTTCCCCCTAAAATGAACATTGATTTAACTATAATTTTTTTTCTCAAAGTCACCCCAAGATCAAAATCTCCCTACAGAATGAGGGTACTTGATTTAACATAACTAAAGATGAAGTTACAAGAGTTGTTAGATAAATCATATATTCGTCCTAGTGTGTCCACATGGGGAGCTCCAATTATGTTTGTAAGGAAGAAATAAATCACTCTTAATTCGTAAATTGATTATAGGAAACTAAATAAATTAACTGTTAAAAATAAATACCCGCTGCCAAGAATTGATGACTTGTCTGATCAAGTTCAGGGTGTGACTATATTTCAAAAATCGTTATTGGCTCTATGAATTTGTTATTTTTCCATTCGAGCTCACTAATTCTCCAACAAAATTTATGAGCTTGATGAATGGTATTTTCCACCCCTACTTAGACAAGTTTGTTCTAATCTTTATTGACGACATACTGTTTTATTCTCGAAGCTTGGAAGAGCATAAGGAGCATCTCCAGATAGTATTGCAAACTTTAAGGCAAAACTAGATTTATGTTAAATATAACAAATGTGACTTTTATAAGGATCAAATTAAATAATTAGGGAGCTTTATTTCCTCCAAAAATATAGAAGTAGATATTAAGAAAATTAAAACCATCATGGAGTGGCCTACCCTTAAAAATGTTTCAGAAATTCATTCTTTTATGGGTTTGTTCAGATATTTCTGTTGTTTCATAGAGGGGTTCTCTAAAATTTCTTACCATGTAACTTATGTATAGAGGAAGGGAAGAATTTTTAATTGGACGTCAAATTTCCAAAGTGGTTTTGAGCAACTGAAGAACTCACTGACTACGACTATGGTGCTGAAATTTGCAGATCCATAAAAATAATTTACAATCTGCACGAATGCTTGCTAGGAAGGAGTGGGGAGAGTCTTGATGCAAGAAGGTAGAGTAATCACTTACGAATATTGTAAGTTAAAATACCACGAGTAGAGGTAATATGCTTACTATTTGGAGCTAGCTGCAGTGGTCCACACTTTGAAGGTATGGTGACATTAATTATTAAGAAAAATTTCCTTCTAATGACTGATCATAGTAGTTTAACCAATTTGTTTAAGAAACCTAATTTGAATGTTGATTAGGCTAGATGTAATTATTTCCTATAGGAATATGATTTTGAAATCAAGCATCTGAAGGGAAAATAGAATCATGTAGTTGAATTAAAGAAGTTTCTCTACAAGATCCAAAATATGAATATTTGTGGAAGCAACCTAAACATGCACAAAAATCTAGAAAACAATATGAATATGGTATAGATAAGATAACTTGCTATTTTTAGGGGAATAATATACGTTCCTAATAAATTATTGATTTTTTTGTTGGATGAATTCCACCAAATCCACTGCACTTCTCACCTCGGATATAAGAAATTATTCTCTGCAAATAAAAAAAATTATTTTTGGCCCGAAATGAGGAGAGACAACACTGAATATTTAGCAAGATGTCTATAGTGTCAGTAAGTCAAATCTTAGAACCAACATCCTACTGGTTTGTTCCACCCACTACCTATTCCCATGTTGAAGTTGGAAATGATTACACTAGATTTTATAACTGGTTTATCCATATCCAAGAAGAAAAATGGTTCCCTCAAGGCGATGGTGGAAAAATTGAGTAAAGTATCCCATTTTATCCCGGTAAAATCCACTTAACAAACTGCTCAAATTTTAGATATATTTATGAGGGGGATATTCTGGTTACATGGTATGCCAAGAGTGATAATTTCCGACCAAGACTTGAAGTTTAGCCCCGAATTCTAGAAAACACTCTTTACCAGGATAGGAACTCGAATCCAATTTTTCATTTCCTACCACTCACAAATAGATGGGTAGAATGAACAAGTGAAGAAACTTTTATAGGATATGCTAAGAATGTATGTGTCGTAGAAACCCACTAAATGGGAGGAATATCTTCATTTAGTGGAATTTTCTCACAACAATGGTTACCATGAATCACTAAAAATGATCCCTTTCGAGGTAATCTATGGTAAACGGTTGTAGAACACCTTCTAATTGGAATAGTTTTGAGAATACATTGATTCTTAGAATCGACATGTTAGAGGAAATGGAGAGTACAGTAAAAAAGGTTCAGAAAAATTTGAAGGTTGCTCAAGGTAGGCATAAGGTTTATGCTGATAAAAAAGAACGTACCAAGGTTTAAGGTAGGTGACCATGTTTATGTACGAGTTAAACTCATAATAAGCACCCTTAGATGGGGTAGTTATGCAAAATTAGCTCCCCAGTATTGTGGACCTTTCCAGGCTTTGGAAAGAATAGGATAGGTGGAATATCAACTTGCATTACCAAGTCATATGAGGAGTCATAATGTGTTTCATTTTTCTCTTTTAAAGAAATATATATATATATATATATAGATATGATACCGTGCACATTATAAATTGGCAAGAGGTGCATGTAATGTATATGATATAATTTCATGAGTACATTTTTTTTTTAAAGTAAGATGAACTAATGATCATATCATGGTTGTTTAAAAGGTTGAACCAAGTGGAGATTTTCTAGTAGAACCTCTACATATTCTCGAATAGAGAGAAACAATGTTATGGAGGTGATCTATCACCTAGGTTAAAGTGCATTGGAGACACTTTAGCCTGGAGGAGGCCACTTGGGAAGATTGAAAGTTTGTACAAGAGACATTTCCCAACTTGTTCCAAGATGTGGAAAAGAAATGAACACCGAGGATGGTGTTCCACTCAAGGAGGGGAAGATGTGACATCCTGAGGTGTTATAAATATTTACTATTTATTTTTACTGTAAGGAACCTATTAAATTATATATTTAAGTAAGAATATTGAAGAGGTTGGTTTATTTATAAAAGAAAACAATTCAATTGTTAAAATAAATTATGATGAATCCTAAAAGTTACGGATGAGTCCCTAGTAAGTTCTTAGAATTGCTAGATAGTTAAGGATAATGATCTTTTCTTTCCCTAAATATTAAAAGATCTCAGTGGGAGGAAATATTCCAAGGATAAGATCTTTGGAAAATACTGGATGCATCATAGGAAAGAGGAAAAAAACATGAATAAGAAGTTACGAAGTTGGGTAGGACGTTGCTGATGGAGTATTCTTGAGTTGGACCAAGGCATGTGGAATCTCTAGATTCAGATTTTATCTCAAACAAATTATAGGTTGGATTATGCAGTGCAGAGGCTCGTGAATTAAATTTGAAAAGGTACTTCCTAAAGGTGACAATTCTAGAACTGAGAAGCTCGAGGGGAGAAGTTGGACATCATTTCCAATTCTCATTAGTAGGGTGGTGTGGTCTCACCTGTAAATCCTTGGAAAAACAACATAATAGATACATATGCGGGTGGGTTAATCCTCTTTTGAAAATAAAATCGTAGTAGTATGAATTTTCTTGGATACTCTCTTGTAATACAATAAATTATTATGTGTGCAACTACGTACACTATCTCTTCTTAAAATAAATGTGGAAATGTATTGTGAAAACAATGTCATTTTGGCCGTGTAGAAATTAAAGGAAACATATGGTAAAATGTATTCAAATGGGTCTAATATTTTTTTCATAAAACCTAGGGTTCGTGGTAAACAGGGGTGGAAACTCCCTCTAATGATAACCTCAGAGGAAGAAAAATTGACCTTGTGAAGTAGAGTGTAACTGGTAATTATAGTATCTAAACTCCTTTATGTAGAGACACCTATAATAAATTGACAGAGAAAGGAAGAAATTTGTAAGGCATATATTAAATATTAGAAGGGAAACTTCAACTTAGGTACGAAGAATAACCTATTACAGATGACTTCCATATCTATTCCTTAGCCCAGTTAGGTTATTGAAGAACAAGGAAATGGTTATGCAAGTTGTTGTTTAGTGTCGAAATTCCAAGTACAACATAATGAAGCAGAACCAAACACAAAAAATAATGATTTTTTTTGACCTGTAATGAAAAATTTAAGGACTAGGGACTAGTGTCACTATAATGATTTCTTTTAAAAATGACAGTTTAAATTCTCACGAGAAGAACCAAACATATGCTATCAGTAGGAAATAAAAAATAAATAAAACAGTGTGAGACCCTAAACTTTTGTTAGGAAAGAATGCATGTTGTAGCAAAACAAATTAATACCATTAAAGTTTTGAAATTTAAATAATAACTATATATTACAGTAATCTAGGTTGTCTCTGTATCTTGAAGTAAAATTTAACGTCTATGTAGCTTGAAGTAAAATTTAACAAAGAGAACTTATGTACGACTTCGAAAAGAGTTTGGCCCGTCGGGGTTACATACATTAATAAAGAAAATTTCTAAATGAGAACCATAACATTTTAACAGAAAAACTCCTATACGATTGTATCCAAAGCTAGCACATTAAGGCAACATAAACTGAGCCCGGGGCCAATGTCAGAAGAAGGAAGGAAGTATTAAAACTTAAAATAAAAACCTGTAACTAGTATATGCTTGAGACCAGGTAATGCAACCCTTGAATAGGAGGGACATGAGCAAGAAAAGGGTTTGAACCCACTTGAAGAGCTTCTACATCCACAAAGAAAATTCAGGTCAAAATTTTCAACAATGAAGAAAATAAAGTATGTGAGCCCAACAAGTGAATATTTTTTTTTTATTAAGGTTTCCCTAATGTAATACCTTCCCTAGCAAAGAATCAAATCATAACTTCATGGGCCGTGAATGATATCCAAGCAAAGCTCAATAGCCACATTTAGATAAAAAACTAAATAACCCATAAAGTTTATAACTCTTAACACAAAAACAAAGAAGATACCTTTGTGTGTACCACATTGTATGTCCTGGTACAAATAAAGCAAGGGAAGCATAAAATGTTGGTTTCCGGACCAACTGTGACCTGGGCTGGGCAGCACACGAAACCAACCAAAAATTAAATTATGTTAGTATGGAAAGTAATGAGGAAAAAAAAAACTAACATCAAATCCTCCATGGTAGAAAAATGCAGCATTCCTTACCTATTGTAGAAGGCGAAACCCTAGTGGTGAAAGTGTTTGACTTACAGAGCATTTTTAGTTGAGCGAGCATAGAAATGACTAGTCATCTAAGCTAGAAACTGATTTGTTACCCTAAGCCATTGCGATATGATCAGTGTCAATATATTATGGGTTCTAAAGGTCAATGATAGAAATAGGATCCAAGTATTCCTCGATATATGCGTTGGAACAATCGAGAACCTGGGTAGGCCATATGGAGTTAATAGACTAGGTGGCACCAACCCATCACTAAAACCTCACATAGCCCCCATGTGGATTAATCAACCCAAGATAAATGCATTTACACTGAACATATTGATCAATAGTTCCATGGATGAACTTCGCTGATACAAATGAACCAAAATATTAATTGGGCTTAATCATTAGCGATGTAAATGTTATACATTTTTCTTTGAGACTCTATAATACATGATGTATTAATGTTTTTACCAATAGATAAAGTATAACGAACTTCCTAATTATCTCATGTAAGTGGTGTTTCAATTTTTTTTTTTGTTGGTTGAATTTCATTAATTTCTACATGTTAAAAATAATGACATGCAAACTTTAAAATTTTAAGTATTCGATGGTTTAAAAAAAAATTTATTAGTTACATTTGAATAGGTAATTAACAATGGTGTGGATTAATTTCTCATTGCATTTCTCACTTTTTGGTGTATAAATTTGAAAAATGATTCTATCCAAATTGTAATATTCTTATATTTATAATATGGTAACTTAAAAACTATTTTTTAATATCATTTAAAATAAAAACCTGTAACTAGTATTTGGTTGAGACTGGGTAATGTCACCCTTGAATAGGAGGGACTTGAGTAGGTGAAGGGTTTGAACCCACCTTAAGTGCTTCTGTAGCCACAGAGAAAATCTAGGTCATATTTTTCAACAATGAAGAAAATAAAGTATGTGAGAGCCCATGAAGAGAAAAAACAAACAATTATTAATGTCACCTTGATAGAATACCTTCCCTAGCATAAAATCAAACCATAAATTCATGTTCCATGACATCTATCGAAGTGAAGTTCAATAGCCACTTTCAGATAACGAAATAAATAACCCAAATAATCTGTAACTCTTAACAAAAAAACAAAGCAGATTATTTTTTTGTGTACCACGTTGTATGTATCGATACCAAATGAGTAAGGGAAGCATAAAAATATTGGTTGCTAGACCAACTATGAATTGGGAAGGGTCAGCACACGAAACCAACCAAAATATTAGTTGTGGTAGTATGGAAGGTAAAGAGGAAAAAAAAATGACATAAAATCCTCAATGGTAAAAAAATGCAACATGCCTTAACTATTGCAGACGGTGAAACCCTAATGGTGTGAGGGTTCTTTAGACACATAATTTTCAGTTTAACGAGTGTAGAAAAGACCAATCATCCAAGCCATAAAATCGGTTAGTTACCCTAAGCCATCGCAAGGTGATTAGTGTCGTCAGATTATGGGTTTCGAAGATCAACGACGGAAATATGATCCAAGTATTATTTGGTAGAAATGACAATCGAGAACCTGGGTAGGCTATATCATGTTAATAGTCTAGCTGGTTCCAACCCATCACTGAAACCTCACCCATCCCCGTTGCAGATTAATTGACCCAAGGTAAATTCATTTACACATAACATATTAATCAATAGTTCCATGGATGAACTTAAGTGATACAAATGAGCCAAAATATTAATTGAGTTTAATCACTGGATGTGCATTTTTTTTCTTCTTTTGATACACTATAATACATGAAGTATTAATTTTTTTACCAATAAATAAAGTCTAAGGAACTATGCCACTAACCTTCTAGTCACATTAATAACTTGTTTTGTGTAATTACTAAAGTAAAATTAAATTGTTTTCTCTTCTTCTCACAATAAAACCATAATTGTTATTCTAATATTTCTCATTGGATGATTTCTATACAATATATTAAAATATTTCAATGGCACAAGGGTTTATTAATAGCACAAAGGATTATTTAATGGCATTAAGAATTACATTGATATGACCTGTTAACAATGCCAATACGACTATTACTATATTTGCATTCAATCACACCTCATATAACATTATAGTTTGAGATATTGTATAAATACTTAATGCCTTTACCTTCGATATGACCCTAACCCCCACTTGACTAATATTTAAACCCAACCCTATTTATAACTATGATATAGGGTTGGAATATATTTCGAGAAGTC
Source organism: Pinus albicaulis (assembly GCA_034641835.2). Classification (NCBI taxonomy): domain Eukaryota; kingdom Viridiplantae; phylum Streptophyta; class Pinopsida; order Pinales; family Pinaceae; genus Pinus; species Pinus albicaulis. The sequence goes on from CM076579.1 coordinate 351,449,999, forward strand.
GGGCTCTGATCGTCCACTTGGTAGAGGAGTATCAAGAACTGGAAAACATCGAAGGCCCTGCTGTCTTCCCGCACCATGGATGGCTGCGATTGATCAAAGGAGTGTTTTGGAACTACTCAGTCACCTTATTCGGTCTTGGCTTATTCTTCTTGATTTCTATAGGGTTTCGAGAGGGTTTTGCATGCAAGGGTCCCAAGAGGGTTTTGCATGCAAGGGTTCCAAGAGGGTTTCACATGCCTAATTTCTACCAATCAAGTAAGCATTCTATGAAACGATTCACTCAACAGACAATTGAACCTTGTAGGATTGAAGAGCTGTATCTAATAACAAGTTAAATTTTTTTTTTGATATTTTTGTAGAGGCCTGTTTGAATTCGAAAATGGCGTCCTGGGAAAGATACTCGACATTCATCCATGTTCTTCCTGGCAGACAAAGTTTATTTCCTTTACATTACTTTATTTATTTAAAATATTCTGAAATTTCGTTGAGCTTTTATGAATTGTGTTTCCTAAACTTTGCTAAACACTTAACTCACCTGCATTTTATCATTTCCCTTCCAGGTACTCGGTTGACCATGTTCATTGCAATTTTTGGCAGAGGGCATTGCAGTTCTTTCATTTACAATGAAGTTCTAGGTACAATGGAACTGTTTCATGGAAAATTCTATTAGAAAAGTATCATTTATTATATTTAGTTTTTTCTAGCCTTAAATCATGGTTTTAGGAGTTAGATAGTTGAAAATTAGTCTTTTGTGGTAAATGCATACATTTTATTTGTCAAATTCCTACGAGGATAACTGTTTCAAGATGTAATATTTGGCATGCTGTCATGTATTGATTTTGATGGCATTCTTCCACTGCCTAGAATGGCTTGGGGTTTTGAAAAAGTCCGATATTTACGTTCTAAACTATATATTTATACTATTTTGGTTGTTTAACAACGCCTTGTGTGTTAACAATTTGATAATTTCCTTACACTTCTTTAAACTCATTGGAAATGTCATGACTTATGAATATTTTTTACAATTAATTTACTATTACTATTCCATGCTATTTTTCTTTCTATGTATGTCATTTTGGTTTACTGCAGGGTTTATTGGATAGTTTGGTTCTGTCGTAATACCTATGATAATTTGGTTAATGAATTTTCCACTACACAGTGCTTGCAAGAATTAAGATGTGAAATACTAGAGTTCAGAATGTTATTATTAGTTGGTAATGTTCATGACGGGGCTATTCCTGGCTAATCCCTTACACGAGTAAGCCGAGGAACTAACCCATCAAAATTTTCATTCCTAAACTGTTTAAATTTCAAAACAAAGAATAACTGTTCGTTTTCTGAGTAGTTAAACCCTGGAATACTACTGTTAATTTTAGTTTGTCCTTACTGGTGTATTTTTTTTCACAGTCAAGCCTGTGTCAACCTAATTCCTGTAATTCCTCATTTTGTTTGTTCACGTATACAATATACTTCTGCTCTCTTATTAATTCATCTTTTCATGCCAATGCAACTAAATTCTCACTTAGGAACGAAATATATACATGACATCACAGTAAATAATTATACATCCGTTTTGCCAATATGTCATATACAGTAAACTCACAAAAATTTAAACTTTCCATTTCATAAATACATTAATCATAAATTTGAATATATTACATAAATACTTATCTAGTACCTATGTTGTCTCTATAGGAGTTGCTTCACCTTGCAGAAGAAATACCAATATCCACCCAACCATGAGATCAGTCTAGGATTGAATCTCCCCCCGATCTACTCTCACAAGCAGGGGGTATGTAACGGAATATTAGCTAATTTTTCATGAATATATGGTCCTAACCAAACGTATTCCAGATAACTCCATTCATTTCATCCTGTCTGAACTTCCGGCACATACCTTTCTCTTTTCTTAGTTACAACCTCTTTTTCCTTTTTTGATTACCTTAGGTACCCTTACCCTTTTGGTTTTCCTTTTTCGTGGAGAAGTTATGGGCAGGTAACTTCCTAACCCATAACTCTCTACCCAACTTGTCATGTTTAGTATTGTTGGCATTGATTCCCAGGTGTCACGACCCATCTCAACATTATATAATAACTTTATAATTAAAACAAAATTAAATGTTTCTATTTATTACCTGACCTGACCAATGTCTTTCCATAGTTGATATTTATTTTATCTGCACTTAGTTAAATATTTACACTTTTACTAGGAGATGTCACATCTCCCCTCTCTTAAGTAAAACATTGTCCTGATGTTTGCACATTCCCGAAACAACCCTTGTTATGCTTCTTTCATACTTTTTTCATATTCCCAGGTAGCCTCTTCCAGGCTAAAGTGATTTCATTGCAATTTAACATGGATGATAGCGCGCTTCCGCAACATTAGTTCTCTTCGATTGGGTATGTGCAGGGGTTCGACCAAAAATTCATCGTCCAGTTTGACCTACAACCATAGTCATTGAGACATTTGTCAGTTTTCTTGGAACCTAAAACATTTAATATATAAATATAATGGATTGATTAATACATACATTATTAGTATATCTTCCCAAATGATTATGTGTCTAGGATCATACACATATTTTTTAAAACAAAAACATGGAAACGTTATATACACGTATATAACTAGGCAGAGCTAGTTGATAAGGTACATGTCCGATTCGGGCCAAAACTTGGAAAGGACCAAAAAACTGAGGTGATAGCTTAGTACAACCTCCCCATTGCAAATTAATTTTCTTAGGTCTTATTCAAACATAAACATGAACCCTAACTTGAAACTCTTAGTAACTCCAATTCTTATCATCATGGGTTTTTTTTCTATCCTGAGCAACCTGGAGATTCATCCTCACTTTCTTCACCGTTTCCTCCATTTCTTCATTGCTACCTCCATTTATTGTAACATATCTCGTCCCAACATCAGTTTATCTTCAGGGCCTCCCTAATTTATGGGGGTTCTACAGTTGCGACCATACGAAACTTTAAATGGGATCATTTGCACGGAGGAGTGATATCTGCTTTGTAGGCGAACTCTACTAGTTGTATATAGTCCTCCCGCCTAGATGATTGCTGCATCACGTACATTATGAACATATCCTAAATTACTTGATTTACTCTCTCAATATGTCCATCATTCTAAGGATGATATGTTGTACTAAAATGTATTTGGGTTCCTAAACCTTCAAACAAAGCTTTCCATAACAAAGAGGTGAATTTTATTTCTATGTAAGAAATTATTGCCTTTGGTATTCCATGTAGAATTAAGATGCCATTCATGAATATGTTAGCGATTTGAACTGTTTTATAGGTAGACTGTACAAGAATAAAACTAGCAGATTTACTTAATTTATCCACTACCACCATTATAGAATCATTTTATTCCTTTGTCTTAGGTAATCCTGTAATAAAATAGATTGTAATTTTTTCCAATTTCCATTCTAGAATATGTAGTGGATGGAGCAATCTAGCTAGATGATGGCCTTCCATATTCACCTGCTGACATTCCAAATAGCGAGTTAACTATTTTTCCACTTATTTTTTCATACCTGGCCAAAAATATTCTTTTCTTAACATTGTAATTAATTTCTGGTAGCTAGGGTGAGCCGTATTGGGATTACTATGATACTCATCCAAAATTAATTGCTTAATACTCTGTTTATTAGGAAAAAACATTTTTTTCGGTAAATTAACAAATTTTCTCCATTTACCTTATATCCTAGTTGTTGTTCACAGTTGTTTGGAATTTCAGCTTGCTGCCATAAGTATTTGTATTCATGATATTTTTGAGAAGCTTCCATAATTTGTTCCTTGAAAGTATTTTGAAGCTTAATGAAATTTCATAAACGAAGTTTACCTTTCGATTCAGTGCATCCATGAATTTATTCTCCTTTCCTTTTAAGTGTTTGATTTCAAAGTCAAATTCACTTAAAAAGGCTACCCAACATGATTTCGAGGAATTCAGGGTGGGCTGCTTAAAATTGTTGGTCAAACTATCATGATATTTCATTAATAGGAATTTATTTCCAAGCAGATAGTGGTGCCACATTTTTAATGTGTGAATAACCACAGTTAGTTCAAGATCGTATGCCAAATATTTTTTTTCATGTTCCTTCAATTTTAGGGACTCATATGCCACTGCTCTACCTTCCTGCATCAATAATCCCCTTACACCTTCTTTACTAGCATCAGTACAAACAATACAATCTTTTTATAGATCAACAATTATTAGAATAGGGGTTGAAGTAAGTAAGTGTTTTAATTGCTCAAAACTAGCTTGACACTCTATTGTCCACTTAAATGTTTGTCTCTTTTTCTGCAAAGAAGTAATAGGATAAGCCACTTTAGAAAATCATTCAATGAACCATCTGCAGTACCCAACCAAACCGATAAAGGAACTTATGTCACCCAAATTTTCTGGAACCGACCATTCCATTATAGCCTTTATTTTTTCTAGGTCTACTGCGATTCCTTCCTTAATTATAATGTGGCCTATATATTGTATTTTTTCTTTAAATAAATCACACTTACTATATTTCGCATAGAATTGATGCTCCCTCAGGGTTTGCAAGACTATTTGTAAGTGATTTTTATTCTCCTCTACATTTCGGGAATATATAAGTATATCATATATGAAAATCAACACGAATTTATCCAAATATTTATGGAATATACTATTCATTAGGCACATGAAATTTGTTGGGATGTTAGTTAATACAAAAAAGGAAACACAAAAAATTCATAGTGTCCATAACAAGTCATGAAGGTTTTTTTATAGATATCTTTGTAATTTATTCTTATCTTATGATAAAATGATCGAAGATAAATTTTAGAAAACACTATTGAGCCCTTCACTTGATCAAACAACTCATCAATACGGGGAAGGGGAGCTTTGTTTTTAACTGTAAACTTATTTAGTTTATGGTAATAAATTCATAACTTTAAGATACCATATTTTTTCCTCACAAAAAGTACAAGAGCTCCCCAAGGCAATACACTTGGGGAAATATATTTTTTGTCTAACAGTTCTTGTAGTGATATTTTCAGTTCTATTAGTTTTGTAACACTCATATGATACGGTGCCATGGACATAGGACCAGCTCTGGGAACTAATTCAATGGTAAAATCTATTTCCATTTTAGGGGGAAGCCCCGTAATATATTTAGGAAAAAAACCCAGAAATTCATGCACAACTAGTAATTTTTCTAATGTAGTAGTCTTTTCTTTTGAGTTTGAGTATCTGACTTGAACTGCATAAACTTGGCACTTTTTCTAAATACACTTCACCAGTTGGGAAGTAGTTATGGGTCTTAACTTTAAAGGTCTTTTTCACTCCTTGAACCTCTTTCCTTACTCCTTCCTTATTTAAATAACTAATTGTTTTGTCTTTACAATTTATGAGAGACAAATTCCCCTCCAGCCAGTCCATGCCTACTAAAACATCATAAGATCCTAAAGGTAAAATATTTATATTTTCCTTAAATGGTTGACCTGCTAGCTCCATAGAGAAGCTGTCAAATTTTTCTAACACTCTTGTCTTAGCCCCTATGGCCAATTGTACCAGCCAAGGGTTTTTAAAAATTTATGTTTGTAAATGACATTTTTCCACCAATTTAGGACTTATATAACTTAAGCTAGCCCCAGGGTCAATTGAAATAGAAATATTTTGACCAAAAATTTTACCTTCAAATTCCACGATCGTGGGCTGATACTCAGCTTGGCAGTCCTCTTTTGCCTTATTAATTCTGAGTAGCTCCTCGCCACTTCCCCAACAGTTGATGCTTCTTGAATATGTGCATCATGTTCTACTTGTTTCCTATAAGGACAATTAGTAACGTAATGGGGTCCTCCACATCCCTAGCACTACACCAAAGGCTTGGATACTGTGTCCAAATCTGTTTTATTTTACTGATCACTAGTTTTAAATTCACCAGGTAATTTAGGCCTTTGTTGGTTCCTATTTACATTACAATTCTGCTGAGTTTTATGGGGACCATTAATGTTTAACGGTTTAAATCCTTTAACAGCATGTGATAACTTAGAACCATTTTTATCAGTCCACTTTTTACCTCCATCTCCTTTCTGTTTCATTTTTTGGTAACATATACACGAATTCCTAAAAGCTTCATCCATAGTCCTTGGATTGTCAAACTCTATGTGTTCCTTCATGAATATACACAAACTACTAATTAAACGTTGAACCTTTTCCTTCTCTTCACGTATATATGGAATTTATCGTAATAAGGAGGTAAATTTTGTTATGAACTCGTCCATGGTGTGTTGCCCCAACTGCAGATCATGGAATTCCTTTTATTTCTCATCGTAAAATATCTTAGTTAAATATTTATCCTTGAAATGATTTTGAAACGTTCCCACATTGCCTCCTGCTCATAAATTCTACATAATGTTTTCAATTCCTCCCACGATAAAGTGGATTTTCCTTGTAGTTGATAGATTCCCAGTTGAGCTTTCATATTATGATCATACTCGTATAGTTAAAAATATTTATTCATATTAATAAGCCACACTTATGCAACCTATTCCTATTCCTCATCAAATGTTGGGGGCTTGATTTTCCTAAATTCCCCCTGTAACTCAACTTTTAGCCTCTTGTGCTCTTTATGGTTTGAAGCATTATTTGTCTCTTCTTCCCGATTCCCTTTATCGACTTTTGACTCTGAATTTTCATTTCTTAATCCTTCCATACACACCAGGTTTCCCTGTTCTATGCTAGGAATGAGATGTATTTTGTTTTTTCAAGTAGACAAACTTTTCATAATATTTTCTTGATCCTACATCAACCTTTCATTATCAGTCCGCAACCTCGCCATTTCGTTCTTCAACTCTTGCACAATTATGAGGATGGAAACATTGGTGGTGCACGACTCTTCTCCTAGTTTTACCCACATTTCCAAATTGTTTTCCATAGAATATGTTGGACCAACTCCCATTTATGGCCTTACTAGCATAGGCCCATTCCTCTTCATTGTGACTCTTCCTCTCTGTAATCACAATTTTTTTTTTTAATCCTTGAATTACTTGCTATAAGCCACATTTTTGAAACAATGGATTTGATACAAATTGTCACAAACCTTCTAGTCACATTAATAACTTGGTATGCGTAATTACTAAAGTAAAATTAAATTCTTTTTTTTTTCTCACAAAAAAACCATAAATGCTATTTCGCACTGACCAATTTCTATACAAGTTGTTAAAATATTTCAATGACATAAGGGTTTATTAATAACACAAAGGTTTATTTAATGGCATTAAGAATTACATTGACATGACTTGTTAACAATGGAAATATGAATATTACTATATTCACATTCAATCACACCTTATATAACATTATAATTTGGAGATCTTGTATAAATACTTTAGTGCCTGTACATTCGATATGAACCTAACCACCAATTGACTAATATTTAAACACCATCCTAGTTATAACTATGATATAGGCTTGCAAGATATTTCGAGAAGCCTGGATCTGGTCATCCACTTGGCAGAGGAGTATCAGGATCTAGAAAGCATCGACGACTCTTTTGTCTTCCTGCATGATGGACCACTACGATTGATCAAAGGAGGGTTTTGGAACTAGTTGATCTACCTTCTCCAGTCCTAGCTCATTCTGCTCAATTGCTGGAGGGTTTCACATACAAGGGTTCAAAGAGGGCTTCACATGCCAGTTTCAAGAGGGTTTCACATGTAAGGGTTTCAAGAGGGTTTCGCATGCAAGATTTATACCAATTGGGTAAGAATTCTATAAAGCGATTAACTCAACAGACAATGAAGCCTTTTAGGATTGAAGAGTTGTATCGAATAACACCTTTAATTTTTTCTTGAAATTTGCTGTAGAGGAATTTTCAACTTTTGAAATGGCGTCTTGGGAAAGGTACATGACATTCATCCATGTTATTTGTGACATACACAGTTTCTTTCCTTTGCATTGCTTTCTTTAGTTAAGTTATTTTGAAATTTGGACGAGCTTTTATGAATTTTGTTTCCCAAACTTTGCTAAACCCTTAACTAACCTATGTTTGATAATTTCCCTTCTAGGTACCCAGTTGAGAGTGTTCATTGCAATTTCTAGTGGAGGGAATTGTGGTGGTTGTTACATTTACAGCGAAGTTCCAAGTACAGTGGAACTGTTTCATGGCGACTTCAGTCAGAAAAGTATCATTTTTTATATTTAGGTTTTTCCAGCCTTAAATCATGGTTGTAGGAGGTAAATAGATGAAATTATTTTTCCATGGTAAATTCATACATTTTCGCTATCGGATTCCTTCGAGGTTAACTGTTTCAAGATGTGATTTTTTGCATGTTGTCTTGTCTCGATTTTGATGGCGTTCTGCCACTGACTGGAATGCCTTGTTGTTTTGAAAAATTCCAGATATTTATGTTCTAAACTGTATATGTATACTATTTTGGTTAATTAAAAATGTTGTGTGCATTAACAGTTTCATAATTTCCTTACAATTATTTAAATTCATTGGAAATGTCATGACTCATGAATATGTTTTACAATTAATTTACTCTTATTATTCCACGTTTTTTTTTTTTTGTTCAGTGTATATCATTCTGGTTTACTATGGGGTTTATTGGATAGTTTGGTTAGGACGTAATACCTATGATAATTTGGTTAATGAATTTTCCACTACATAGTGCTTGCTAGATTTAAGATGTGAAATGCTAGAGTTCAGAATGTATTTGTTCTTTGTTAATGTTCATGACATAATTGTTCCTTGCTAAGCCCTTACTCAGGTAGGCAGAGGAACTAACCCATTAAATTTTTTATTCCTAAACTATTTAAATTTCACAACCAAGAATAAATATTCGTTTTTTTCAAATAGATAAACCCTGGAATACTACTGTGAATTTCAGTCTTTCCTTACTGGTGTATTTTTTGTCATAGTTGAGCCTCTGTGAGATTATTTCCTGTAAACCCTCTTTTGGCTTGTTCACATAGATAGCATACTTCTTCTCCTTATTAATTCATCTCTTCTAGCCTAATTCCACTACATTGTCACTTAGGAACGGAATATACATCACATCACAATAAATAATTCTACAACCGTTCTGCCAATAATTCATATACAATAAACACACAAAAATTTAAACTTTCTATTTTATAAATAAATTAATCAAAAATCTGCATATATCATTTAAATAATTATCTGGTATCTATGTTGTTGCTACAATAGTCGCTTCACCTTGCAGAAGAAATACTAGTCTCCACACAACCATGAGATCAGTCTCGCCCCCGAGTTACTCTCACAAGCACGGGGTCTGTAACATAATATCAACTAATTTCCTATGACTATATCTTGTCCTAACCAGATGTAGTACATATAACCCCATTCATTTAAGTCTGTCTGACCTTCCAACACAAACCTTTCTCTTTTCTTCATTACAACCTATTTTTCCTTTTCTGAATACCTCAGGTACCCTTACCCTCTTGGTTTTCCTTTTTCTAGGAGAAGTTATGGGCAGGTAACTACCTAACCCATAACTATCTACCCAAGCTCTCATGTGAGGTACTGTTGGCATTTATTCGTAGGTGTCACGACCCTGCTCAACATCATAAGATAAATTTATAATCGAAACAAAATTAAATGTTTATTTTTATTCCTGACCTGACCAAGGTCTTTCCATAGTTACTTTTATCTACAGTAAATTATATATTTACACTTTTATTAGGAGATGACAGAAACTACGTAATTACCTCATGTAAGTGATGTTTCAATTTTTTTAATTTTTTTTGGTTGGGTTGAATTTCATTACTATGTACATGTTACAAATAATGATAGACAAAATTTCAAATTTTAAGTATTGGATGGTTTAAAAAAAACAAATTTAATTATTAATTATATTTAAAAAAGTAATTTAAAATTGTGTGGATTAATATCTCATTTCATTTCTAGCATTTTTGTGTATAAATTTGAAAAATATTCTATCCCACTTGTAATTAAAATTGTAATATTATTAAATTTATAATTTGGTAACTTAAACAATTATTTTTAATATAATTTATTTTTTCAATGTTATAATTTAGATAATAAATTGATTAAACATAAGAACATTTATCAATTTAATTTAATAAATAGTATAATTGTTTTTATGAATAAATGTTTTTCAAAAATGTGAATTTGACGTTGCTGGAAATGCATATTTTATACAATTCACTAAAAAGTTAATAAACATGATTCCCTCGTGCACTGATAATTAACGTAGTTGTAATCGTAGTAAGTTATAATTAATAAATTTGTATTCGATGCAATGGTATATGCGGTTATAAATCTCTCTTAACTTGCAAAATGTGACTGCACTCAGTTCTGTCCTTAGTGTGCACAAGTGTGAAGTATATATATATATAAATTTTTACTCCTCACTTAGGTTTGCAATATATATTTTTAAAATAATAAAAACATAAGGAAATCATAAATTTTAAAATATTATTTGACTAATTTGAATGTAATATCCTTACACGTAAGAAACTTATGTAGTTACCACGACTAAAAACATCATTAATCTAATGTATGGTTAATTGTTCCATCAAGAATAGATCGTAAATAAGTTTGTAGCTAATTAAATCCTTCATTACCGTAGCATTTTATTTTCCTTTCTTGGGGGCATACGAAGAGTTTTGGGTGAGTGTAACGGTAATTGGGTCACTTCCAGTCTCACTTTGCTACGAGTTTCTTGGGAATAATGCTCCCCACAATTGCCACTTTGAATCATGATTAGGGAGAATAAAATAAATCTCGCTAGTGTGCCAAAGGAGCAGGAATATTTTTATCACAGTAGCTCTAAGTTTCGAAGAGAAGCATAATTGTTTTTCTCTATGGCGGATAGATGCAAAGAATGCTAAGGGACACATCGACTACTGCATGTAGGTTCTTGCACGACTGGAGAAATTCTAATTATGAAATGAAATAGACTACACAAAAAAGGGAGTGACAATCATAGTTTCATCCTTACCACTTTCTCCAAGAAATACTAGTGTTAACAATGCAGACAAGGACTCAAAATGTACATAGTTATCACATTAAATACTTAAAAATATACATAGTTATGGAGATAGTGGATAGTCAATGTTACGATGTTTTTGGGGAAGATTTAAGTAATTTAATACTTGAAAATATTTAATCACTAGTACATATGGTAAATTTTCCAACACTTTAGTTCCGATAGTTTTGACGTATTGTCAGAAATTTCCCCAATTTTTCTCAATTTTTTAATCATGCCACGTGGTATCACTCTTGCGACCCCCATGACGACGTTGTTTCTCTTGTGACACTAAAAAAAGCGTTGCTATTGTGACCCACCTGGCTAGGCTGTCACAATAGTGACAATTATAGAATACAATGTTACTATAGCGACGTCCATGTTATGTGCGTTGGTATACCGACGGATATGAAAAGACCGTTGTGGAACGGTCACTTTCCCTTTGACAAAGTCAAATTTGACTTGGTCAACTAGCGTTGCAATAATGAAGATTTATTTTAAATATATAGGGCACATTGTAAAAAAAATTTCGGACGACTTTGTTGTAATAGCGACAAATTTTACTGTAGTAGCGACGGTTCAGAAAGGGTATACAATATTTTGTCTAGTAAAAAAACATAATTATTTTTTTTCTTTATAGGATAGTTTGCATAAATGGTAGAAAACATTAAAGGTGGAAAAAAAATTCAAGAGGGTGAAAGGGGTGATGGTAAAATTTATTTCCCTTGCAACAAATGTTGTTTGAGATGTAATGCTAAAGTTTTAATAGCAACAACAACAAAACATTGTAAGAAATATGGGCACATTGATGGCGGATCGAATGATTATCGTCCCGTGGTATATATATATATATATATTCATTATCTATCTTCATTTTGATTATATAGTAAACTTTTATATTATTTTAATACTTTTTATATAAGCACGAATGTTTAATGATTGTTTGTAAATTTTATAAAGGCACAATTGCCCCCCAACTTTTGCAGAACCTTCCACAACTAAATAGTAGTAGATTAGATGATGTTGCACCATAAGAGAATATTGAAGCAAATAGTAGTACTGGAAATGACGTTGTAAAAGGCAAATAACATGAAGCGAATGATGAAGATGATGTTAATGATCCCATGGAGGTAGATGATGACAATAATGACACAATTCACAATGATGGGACAAATCAAATGCTCCAAGACTTATATGGTGAGTCAGATGATGACGGTGTTTATGATGTACCTCTAATTGAAACATAAAAAGAACGAGTTTTTGAACACTTAAATGCAACTCTTCTCTCCACTACATTGTTGCTGGTGAAGTTAAAGATTATGAATAATTTGTCGAATAGATGTATAACACAGATCCTAAGGTATCCAATATGTATATATGATCACATATATGTAAATGGTGATTATTTTCCCCTTTTTTTCAGTTGTAATAAATGTGTAAAATAATAATTTAACACTTATATATGATTAATAATCTTTACATTAACTAGTTATTGTTTAAGTTGTAGATTGTTGGGTGAATTTTTGTTACCATTGCCAATTACTTTACCTCGCACATATCGAGATTTATGTGCTATTATGAAAGCCTTTGGAATGGAATATAACACTATACATGCATTTTCTAAAGATGATACTACATATTATGAAGAACATGCGTCGAGAACAAAATGTTCGAAATGTGGTACCAATAGATATCGAACTGATCAATTAACAAAAAAGGTGCCTCAAAAGGTTCTTCGTCATATTCCCATAATTCCATGTTTGCAGCGAATGTTCGAGTGTAAGAGAATAGCGAAATTTATGGATTACCATTCAAAGAATAAAAGTGGAGATGGTGTTCTTCGAATGCCTACAGATAGTTTTTTATTTAGGGAAATCGAGGAAAAATATAATTTAGATTTTAAAAATGAACCTCGTAATGTCAGGCTTTCATTGGCAACCGATGGTGTTAATCCATTCAGAGATCTTAGGTCTACTTACTTAGTTTGGCCTATTTTCGTTATCAACAGTAAAATTCCTCCTTGGATGTCAATAAAGAGGGAGCACATAATGTTGAATATGATTATTCCAGGTATTTGATACATTATTTTTTCGAATGTAACATTTTCATTTGTCTCGTTGTTTGTGTAATATATTTTATTTATATACTTACTTATATATACATATCATGGTAGTAATTATGTACCATAATTTTAAAAAATTAGGTGAGTACTAGGTCAAAGATATGAATGAATTTATCGAGCCTCTTATCGATGAGCTAATAAAGTTATGGCATGGCATCATTATGTATGACATCACTAAACCAATCAAGAAGAAGAGATTCAATGTCATGGAATGCTTGTATGGACAATTCATGATGCCCCAGGAATAACGCATTTTTGTGATATGTAATATTTTGTTACACTTTAATATAGTATATAATTATTTAAATTAGATATACCATATTTCATGTTTTTAAAATGATCTCATTGTATAATTTCCATTTATCCATCTATTGCAAGTCTTCAAAAGAAGGGTAGATTTGCATGTCTAGTTTGTGGCCCTAAGATGAAGTATCGTCATTCACCAGTTTTAGGAAAGATGGTGTTTGATGAGTATAGGCACTTCTGCTCTAGGAACCATAAGTATCGTACTATTGAAAAACATATTTCCAATGATAAAGAAGAAACTAGATTAAAACCATGAAGAATGACACCTCTATTGTGGAAGTTGGAATATAACATAATTAATAATTGTCAAGGTACATACCTGTCTATATATATATATATATATATATATATATATATATATATATATATATATATATATATATATATATATTTTATGTAATGTTTTGAATTTTTGTTTTAATTATTGAATTTATTTTATTGTATTTGATAATTATTGTTCTAGTTTATTTATTATTTAATATCAAGGCCGTCGTCGTGAAGGTACTAATATTGTACTTCCACCTGGAATGAAATGTTATCCTTCTCAATTCATGAGGTTTCCCTACTATTAGGACATAAAAATAGCTCATTTGTTTGATACAATTCATATCAGGAAGAATGTGACAAAAATGTTATGGCGAATCATAGATGGTGCACATGATAGAGATAAAATTTTCAAAATTTGTGCTGCATTGAGAAATCGCATCATGAAATGAAAAGTGTGATCGACCGATCAAATAACAATGGAGGTAGAAATTATAATAATATTCCATGCTTATTAACAGAGAAAAAAATCAATGATGTAAAAGAGGTCGTTAGAAGAATTAAATTTCCAACAGGTTTTTCTTCAAACATAAATAATATCTTAACAAAGAAAGGCGACTTCAGTGGGGTGGAAACACATGATTGGCATACCTTCATTAAGGTAATTTTTTTGGTATACATTTTTGTATATTATTGCTTGAATACATATTTTACTTCTTTTTTTCCTGTTTATTTTGAAACCAATAACGATTCATTTTTTTTATTGTTATAGTATGTTCTACCTATATATCTCCTAAATGACTTCAAAAATAATGTCAAACAAGTTATATATGATCTTGGTAAATACATGAGGTAAGTAGTTTTGATTTATATTCAAAATATCACTACAATTTGTTGTTGTACTCAATGACATGATGCGTTAATTTACTTGTAATGTAATATGTATTATGTTTCGTTGAAATAACCTTGCATAATGATTTGAAGATGGTTGTCATTGAAAGAAATACATCAAGATGAAATAAAGTATTGGAAGAGAGAAATTCCTAGGCTAACATATGAACTGCAAAAGTATCTACCTCTAACATTTTTCAATGCACAAGAACACTACTTGATACACCAATTTGATTAGATTGAAATGTGTGGACTAGTACACACAAGGTCCATGTGGATGGGGGAGAGGAACTTGAATCCTTGAAGGATTTCGTTAGTCAAAGATAACGTCCTGAGGGTTCTATGGTGGAGGGATATGTGGTATATGAATCCATGGTGTATTTTAGTCAGTATCTTCCTATATTAGCTGCACCAGCTATGGATGTTGTGGATTGCATTTGGGATGTGAAATCCATCAAAAAATTTGAAGGGGAGCACCTGTTGGGAAAAGGTAGAATGAAGAAAGTGAGGGGTAAAAGATTTATTATATATAATACATATAATGTTTCATTTTTT
Source organism: Pinus albicaulis (assembly GCA_034641835.2). Classification (NCBI taxonomy): domain Eukaryota; kingdom Viridiplantae; phylum Streptophyta; class Pinopsida; order Pinales; family Pinaceae; genus Pinus; species Pinus albicaulis. The sequence goes on from CM076579.1 coordinate 351,465,138, forward strand.
TACATCATGTATATGATCATATTCATTTAAGTCTTATTCTTTCATCATTTATTAATTAATATAGTTTACCATGGTTACAAGTTATATTTAATATTGGTGAATTATTGTTTTTTATTCACGTGCTCAAGATTATGAGGCACTACTCTTATACATTTAAAAAATTCCCAAGTGGATGAGTGAATCGATTGAAATATGTAAAGAATGTTACGATGACATGTTATCATGGAAACTACTGTCTGAATTGGTTAGAGAATCTTATCGTAGTAGAGATGGAATTGTTACGGATAGGGAAATTGATTTAGCATATGGTTTGAAAGATACAAAGGTAAGAAATTAATTCACCTATTTTATTTAGTACTTATTTTATATTATATTTATAATGTGACAACAGGTTTGATTTTTCAAATAATTTTCAAGTTGTGTAAATTATATGATTAATTATTAATTGAGTATGCATATTTTTCATGTTTGGCATATTGCACTTGAAACACCACAAGGCTATGTGGTGCACTGGTCGTAAATTTCACATCAAACAGTTGGATCATAATAGGAAAATTTTTGATAGTGGGATAATTGAAGTATTCCAGGTCACTAATGTTTCCTCTAGGAGTGACAAACATCCTCGAGAATATGAAAATATATATTATGGGTATTTAGATGATATAGTTGAGTGTGACTTTAATTCCTTCAAATTAGTTTTGTTCAGCGTAAAATGGTATAGGTTACGAATGAATGTACGTGATGATGACTGAACTCTTGTTCAACATGAAAATGGATTTCCAATGACTAAAACATTGCAGTTTGAAGCAGGAAAAGATTGCTATGTTTTTCCAAGCCAATGTGAACAGGTATTTTACTCATAGGTTCCAGGTGAGAACAAATGGTCTTTTCTATTAGATATGATCCAAAGGAAGGCCAATAGAGTATACTATAGAGGAAGAAGATGATATTGATCAAGAAGAATATGATGCAGTGGCATATGAGTAGGAAGATGTATTGATAGATGAAGAAGATAGAGAAGATGAACCAGGCGTAGGAGACGATGGAACCTTGATTGATGACGATGTCAATGAGGATATTCTTGAAAATGAAATAATTGATGATGATGAGGATAGGGTTGCTCGTTTCAACACCGTTTCTAAATCTGATGTTGATAAATATGTTGATCAGTTGGATGAAGGTCAAGAAGATATAGAAGAAGAATGATATAAATGTTGTGTTCGAGTACGAGTTGGTATGTTATAACTTTGTATTTTAATATTTATTAATTATTGTCTTCAAATAATTTACTTATGCAGGTTTATTACATGTTTTTTATTATTTCAAGCCAACAAATAATGGCCATACTAGTGTACATGATAAACTAAAATTATGTTTTTATACAAACACATATGAAAATTTTGTTTACCTTAATTAATTTTTGGTTTGTTCTTATTCTATTTCATAGATTGGGTATTGGTGAAATGAGAGTGATGTGAGGGGGATGGGAGGGGCCATATGAGCTTACACCTTCATGTGGTTGGCCCTGTTCATTAGAGAATAAAATATTCGTGAAAACCAAGAGAGGCTCATTCATATTTATTTGCATCATCATAAATTTCATCATTACTCTCAGATTATTGCAACAAGGAATTTGTTGAAATTTTTAGAAAACATTATGTCACTTATGACATGATATTACCTTGGATCATTATCTTTATAAGAAAAGAGTGACCTGTGAATGGGGCCAATGTTGATTTTTTTTCAAATTGTTATTGCATGCACTAAAATTTGACATGTACATGCTCCTCGCATGCCTTGGCGACATAGGAGCTGGGTTTCTAGACTCAGAGATGACTCACAAACCCAATATTATAAATAAATATTTATTTTATCCTTTAGTTGCATCATTACTTAATCTTAATTAACCGAGTAGTGAGACATTAAAAATGACTAATTAATCATGAAATTAAACAAAGATGGATATGACAGGGAAACCTATAAATCCCTGACCCATTTAACCCCCAAAACCCTAAACCTCTAACCCCTTAACCTCTAACCCCTTAAACCCTAATTCCCAACCCCTAACCCATTTAACCCCCTAAACCCCTAAAATCCTAACCCATTTAACCCCCTTAACCCTAACCCCATTAACCCCTAACCATTAACCCCTAAAATCCCTAACTGCTAAGTCCCCTAACCCCCTAAACCTCTAAACCCCTAACCCATTTAACCCCCTTAACCCTTAACCCCTAACCCCTTAAACCCTAATTCCAAACCCTAACAAATTTAACCCCCTAAACCCCTAAAACCCTAACTCATCTAACCCCCTAAACCCTAACATCATTAACCCCTAACCCTTAACCCCTAAAATCTTTAACTGCTAAATCCCCTAACCCTCTTAACCTTTAAACCGACCCTAACCCATTTAACCCCCTAAACCCTAAACCTCTAACCCCTTAACCCCTTACCCCTTAAAACATAATTCCAAACCCATAACCAATTTAACCCCTTAAACCCCTAAAACCCTAACCGATTTAACCCCTAAACCCTAACCCCATTAACCCTTAACCCCTAAAATCCTTAACTGCTAAATCCCCTAACCCGCTAAGCCTCTAAATCGACCCTAACCCATTTATCCCCCTAAATCCTAAACCTCTAACCCGTTAACCCATAACCCCTTAAACCCTAATTCCCAACCCCTAACGCATTTAACCCCCTAAACCCATAAACCTCTAACCCCTTAAGCCAGGCCATCTCTAAGTAAGGTTGAGACTGACACTCTCCCTTATCCATTCGTTTCTGCATATTTCAACCCCTTGCTAATCTCTTGTTTGACTGTTTGCCTCTGTCTTTTTGTGATGTTGTCTTTTTCCAACTTTGAATGGATATGGTGCCTAGAATCGAACATGCTTTATTTTTCGACACCCAAGCTCAACAATTTTATCTCGTATATTTGTACCCTTTAGGCATGTGAGATCCGATTTTTTCTGGCGCGATCGATTTTGGAGAAATTCAGCGAATTTTTTTGGAAAACTAGGTTACAACTAGTATGTTTTGACTTTTTGGGTGCCCTGGGGGTTTTTGTGGATGCTGATATCCATTTATACCATCGAAATCATGAAAAAAGAGAGTAAAATGCCAGATTTTACAAATTTAACTTTTCCAAATTCCGGTAACAAATTCCTGAATCATTTTTCAAATCATATAATCCTTAGCAAAATACCATTTAATTCTAAATATAAATTATATTATAAATAAATTATATTATAAATATAAATTTTATTATATATATAATATAATAAAGACATTAAAATAAATATAATTTATTATATCTATATCTATATCTATATAATTTAAATATAATCATAAATAAAATATATATTAAATAACTAAACCACAAAGTCTATTTGCTCATTACCAGCTATATTTGACATTATAACCTATCTGCTCATTACCTGGAAAATATTCGACCTAATTACTGCCTTTTTTTTAATTCCCATCGTGATAAACCACAATGCAGAATCTTATAGTGCCTGATGCCAAATAGCTAAGACAGTAGTGCCTGGCGACTATGAGAACCAATATTAGGTCCATTCCATCACCTGCAGACCCACATAGAGACCATAACCATCTCCATGACGCTACTGAGAAGACGTTGGTTTAGGGGGCTTGGCCATGATACTGCTGAGAAGACGCTGGTTTAGGGGGCTCGGTCACGACACTGTTGAGAAGACATTGGTTCATGGGTTTAGAAGGGAACCCATTAATTTGACCACCAGCCGCTAAGTAGAGACAACTACCAGCCCGACCACGACACCATGTGCAATTAGCCTTTGTCAACCCACTATAGACAAAATGGTAAGGACCCTAATTACATTTTTGTTTTCAATGAATATCAGTAGCTGATGTTAATCAAAATGAATGGATTTATAATGCATTGGAAACTTTTAAAGCTTCATCTTTGGTGTATGGAAATACCATTGCATTTCTATGAAAGGAAGATAGTGAACAATAATTCTACACCATACTCAAAGTGAGTGATTATCATCAATCTTATTTCCTTTTGGATAAAATATATCGCAGAATGATACCCTCCTACTATAAGCATGTCATTGATTATGTGTTTTCCCATGCCCAAACCGTTTGCAAGAGAATAACCATGGATTACGAAATGGTGGGAACTATTGGTGGTTTTCATTATAAACTTAGAAAAAGAAATTGTGTTTGAATAGAATAAATCAAAATCCTTGTGCAATATCATCATTCCATCATGAGGATCTACTAAACCCTAAAGAGATCATCCAAGAGTCTGCTTGGAATTGATGTTTTCTCGAATTGCAGAAATATTGTTATATTATTTTTTCTCACGGGAACTTTGTCCCACAATCAAGAAGAGAAGAGGAGTATTTTCTACTCCCATCGCTTGGTATTTTAGAAGGGAGCATTTTCTACTCCCATTTAAAATAGAGGTCCAATACAATTTTTTGACATTGGTCTCAAAGAGGAAGAACTAGAAAGGGCCTTCTTGGCCCTCTTCCCAACCCAAAATATTTTTAGCTTCTCTCTTGTGCTTACACACTAGTCTTCTTGCAGATTCATAATGGAAAAGCTTAAACACAGTCTCATGATGTGCATTGATGGATGCATAATTTACCCTTGCTTTGTATCAAATTCTCCTCTAACATTCTCTTTTCCTTTACGTGCAAGCATATATTCTCCTTGTGGAGGAATATTAAGCTTCTCATCCCCATTCTGCCTCCCTCTCCTACCCTCATGAACTTGATAAGCTGAATTTAATCAATCTAACTATATTTGAGATAAACAACCCATCCAATTGAGTAGACTGAGTTGAGAAACTTTTAGAAACTAAATCCTTCCCTCCAAATTGATATGGCCCTCTCCATCAAAATCATCAAGTTGTCTTCGAGATCTATCATTCCCTTGATTTCCATACATTTTCCCAATCCTTTACCTAAATCTTTGGTAACATCGTCATTCAGATCACTTATAATTTTTTGTATTACTTCTTGTGTTAAGATTTCCTTTAATGGAAATATCTCCCGAATAGGCACAAGTAGCCAAATTCAAGTGCTTATTGAACTCTTGTGTTAACATATTTAATTTTCAGTTTGACCTATTCAATTTCAATTTCTAGTGTGGTTGGTCTGGTGGTTGAATACTATATTCACCAAGTGGTTATTGATGATCATAGTTTAGTTTAGTGTGAGCATTGGAATTTCCCTTGAAATAAAGCCCCAAGAATAGACAATTATCATGGATCATTTCAGAGCTCATGCTTTTCTTCAAAGGAATGCACTATTTTCATTCATCAAGAAAATTTATATGAAAAAGAACCAAGTGGTTATGTTTTTCAACATTTTCACCTATATTTCCTATCTATATTTTTCTTATTGAATGGGAAAGTTGGTTTTTTGGGACTTTCAAATTAAAGTTATACTCTGGTGGTGTTCATTTAGCATTTTGGTCTCCTTCTAAGAACTTGTTTGGTATGTGCAAAATGGGCATTGGTGAAACTTTTAGTGATGCAATTTTGAAAGATATGAAAATTCTATACTAATTTAAGAACATTAGTATTATTAATAATAATTAAAATTTTCAATGTATGTCATAAATAAAATATTTCATTATGCAAGGTTAAAAAATATTGACATGTATTTAAAAATATAATAAAAAAAAATAATATTTTGATATGGACAATGTGTTTTATAAATGAAATACGTCAATATCCATATTATGTAAAATATTTCAATGTCAACTAGGAACATATGCATATATTATATAAATTAGTTAATATATATATATATATATATTTTTTTTTTATCGCTAAAAATTGATTCCCCTTGGTGGTTTGAAGTGGGTTTACATTAGCATCAAGTTGAAACTAATCATTATGATATTCCTCTTCTCAATAACATCTACTAGCTTTTCCTTATAGATGAACCATTTATTATGAGATTCAATGGATGTTCTACTGTCTTTTTCAATATTTGGATGGGTCTTTGTCTACATTCATCCCAAACATGTCTAGCTCTTTTTATGAGAGATGTCCTTTGATGTACATCTTTATACTTATGTGTCCTTCCCCTTTTTAAATCTTCCAAGGGGGTCACCTCCTTCCATGTTACCTTGCCTAGTTAGGGCAAAAATTGGCATGAGTGATTAATACTTGAATATAACTACCATGGATCTCATGGGAAAAAGATATAGAGAATTTTGAATCTCGGGAAACATTTTCTCATACTATACTTAAGCTATATGTGATAGGGTTTCAATGTTTTCCATTTCCCAGGAAATATCACCCAAAAAATCAAGCTTTGAAGCATCAATCCTATGCTAAATCACACATACCTTCTCATTTTAAAGATCTCTCTGAAATTTCACCCATGACCCTTGAAGTCAATGCCCTCTAACACCTTGAATGGTGGAATAAAATGCATTTTAATATCAGGTAAACTCCATTCCCTTCACCTTTGTCACTACCTATAGAGACACTTAGAATATATACTCCTCATTTGACTCAACATTAAGTTTTGGTTTTTTCCACTTCCTTTGCATACCCTTCATTCAAAGTAATCTTCACAAGAAGAGATCGTGGTTGAAATATTACGACAAAAAAATGGGGCACACCATCTCCTTACATCGTTTCAAGGGAGGGCTATTAAAAAATAACCATAGTATCCCGTATAGCCCTTAAGACATTCTCAACACATAAATGAAATGACATAGTAATAAATGGACCTAAATATAAATCTCATTGTTCAAGGTCAAATAAAAATAGAAATAATAACACCATGGATTAAGCATTGGATTTGATTTTTTCTAAAATCAAGGACCTCATTTCAAGATTGTGACCTTGTTTTTAGCATTCTCAAATGGAAGGTTTAAAACCCACATTAAGGAGGGGATATTTGCACCTTAGCCTTTGCAACCTTTTCCTAATATGAATCTCTCTAAAAGAGTAGCTTGGATACTTCATGTCTTGGATTTATAGAGTACCTAATCAATGATTTTAAGGCAAACTCTCTGGCCACAACTAAAATTTAGTCCTATTGAAGAGACAAATTGAACAATCCTCCTAAAAAGAGACGTTTTTCCTTATTTTTGATTAATTTAAAACAAACCTCAAAGGCTCTCCTTTCTTGTCTTCCTCTTTCACTCTTTAACAACAAATCATTAATATTATATCATAAACACTTTATATAGGTAGGCATTGAAGTAATTATCCTCAACCCATGGGGTACCTTTACACCTCAACCCATGTAAGTGGACCTAAGTCCATGGCACAACCCATCACACTATAATATGGTTCTTGTTATCTCCTCAAAACTATGGAATAACACGCCATACAATGCAAAATGGTTAAGTCATCTCAAAGTTGTGGGCTTTTTTCCTTCATTGAACACATTCTAGCTAGTGATAATTAAAGAAAATGCACTAACACCACTAACACACACCAAAATTCCAATATATCCTTAAGACGTGGGATGCACCCAAGCAGTTAGACTACACCATAAAATGAACCTTCAACATTGGATGTCCAAAAATAGTAATTTACTATCTCAACATGGCCTATTTCTTGTATTTGTGTAATGTGCCCCTTATGAGATCCTTGCATCCCCTTCGTACTCCATGAAAAATATACTCCAATGTTCACCTTCCAAGTTCCAACACCTCCTTTAGCAACATGACATAACCATTTATATATATTGAAACAACCTTGAAAAATTATTTAGTGGGTTTCACATATATTTCAATTTTTTTCTTCATCTTGAAAAGTGGTAGATCCAAGGAGAGGGTGTCAACTTTGATCAAGGAATGTTCACTTAGTACCACTTCCAAGGTTCCTTCATGCAGCTCTAAAAATGTCTTAAGTTTGATTCAAAACTTCTCATGGTTCTTAACTTACATGTCTACACCTCTAAGTGAGGCTACAACCCCTCAAATCCTCTAACTATTCCACCTCTTCAACCCTTATTATAAATACCACCTAATAAGAGATAAATGTTTTCAAACACAACCAAAACTATATGCAATAGCCGTTAGTTTCTTAAATTCAAATACTAAAATCTAATGTGAGAATAAAATATTGTATCTATTGTTTTTTACAAAGCGAAAATATTTTTAAAAAAATTTAACCATAAATTTTGCTTTACAAAATCCCGCCCAACCCAATCTTCCTTTACAGTATATGTTCGCTTTTCTCAAGGAGGGAGCCAAAATGATATTGCAAAGAGATGCAAAATGGGGTTTTACCAGTGGCAGACCCAATATCGAGCTTCACCATTAGATCTTCAGTCCATTGGTTATGCCAAGTGATGCTCCATTTTTAACTTCAATGCATTTCCACCCCCACATTCAGTCTTCCATAGAGATTTCTACATATGATATCTCGGCTTTGCCATGCCATGAGTGTGTGGAATTTTTTTTTTAGGGTGAGAATAAACACTTCGTTCATGATCCTTATTCTCCAATATTCAATCATACCTTGATTTTCATTTGTAAAATCAGACGATAAACGTGTTAAAACTTTTTCTATTGATTGCAGGTATATCAACAGTGCTCTCTCGAGAATGAAAAGGCTCGAAATTATTAGTCAACTTCTTCAGGTTTATCTCATTTGTCCCAATCTTTATTGAAAATTATTTTCATTTAACAATTCATTGCAATCATTCTATTAGGATTAATATAAATTTCAACATTGGTACTGAAACTTATTCTATATTAGGGTTATTCCATTTTTTTTATATGCTGTGTATTTCTTAGTAATATTCGTAATATGCATAATTTTTGGCATTGTTTTATTTTTTCTATATTTCTGAAACTTTCAAACTTGTTTGAAAATCATAAACCTTTCTGAATCTCATCTGTCCATAAATTTTTCAACCCTGGAAACCATGGCTGCAACTTTTGGAATATAGACCTTGGCCAAATTTGGGAGGATGAACATTCTATTGTGCTACAATTTGGAGCCCCTTTAAATGAATATTTTTATGACCCATTCCATGATGTTTATAACCAAGATAAAGGGGTTAAAGAGAAAAATTCAAAGAAGAACGGGTCATAAAAATCAGAGGCAAAAAAAATCAAAGTAGAACAGTTGGCTTCTTATTCTATGACATCTTCTAGAAATCCATTCTACAATCAAGAATTTAGATGATTCCAAGGTTTGTCAATTGACACATATCAGTCCATATCAGCTTTTAGATCGAGGGAGAATACTTGGACGCTCAATCATTTTTGGCACATCTTATTTTGAGAGGCTAACACACAATAGTCTCCTAAATGAATTCCATTCATTTAGCATATATAATTAAGAGTTATCCTTGTTTGGTAACTGGTTCTCCTCCGAAAAGAATTTTTTGGTAAATCTTCTTCACAGTGTTAGTTTCGAGGATGTTATCAAATCAAAATAGGACAATATCCTCTACATACATATAGCCAACACCATTCTTGACATTAAAAGTGATATTAAGGCCCACACTTATTTTTCTAGTTTCTGTTTAAAGCTATTCCCAAAGTTTGTGCCATAGTTTAGGATGTTATGTAGACTTGGGCAAAGGACAAGTTTCATTCAAGACTACTTGGGATCCAAAGGATGAAGTATTTCATTTACTAAATTGCAATATAGAAGGGAGGAAATAAATTCTTAAGACTAACCAATCTATACCTGATTGATGGTGAAATTTTGTTGGAGTAATAAACTTGAATAAATAAATGTTAGTAATAAACTTCATTTTAAATGTTGTTTGGATCAATCTTGTCAAGTCATACCGAAGGATTTATATTTGTATAGAAAATAACGTATTGATCCATACAACCATTTTGTTCATTCGTTGCATAGTTTGTATAGTAGGGCGGAATCACAAGAACTTCTATTTTTGTCTTTTTTGCGGTTGTGCCTCTAAAGGAGCCTGTAAAAGCTCAAGTTCGGGATTTTTTTGGTAACTGTGAAGTGTTTTTTTTGGATAGCATGTGGAGGTTTCCTTGTAATTTTTTTAAGGAATGAAAAACTGATTGGAATGATAATTACTGTGTGTGTGAGAAGAAGCTTGGCTAGTTGTAAGGGATGCCATGCTTGTGTTTATTATCACGTTATTTATTTTAACCTCATTGAGAGATTCAATAGCCAAGTTGGCTTGGTGTTTAATATCATTTTCAACATCCTTGTAAATCCAAATTTTATGGGTGGTAATTTGGGAAAATATGGTATTTAAATCTATGTATGCTGCCACTACAAGAAATATGGAAAAATTTATGTCTAAGCTTCTTTGATCCCAAAATATTTTCACAATAAATCCAAGAAAAGTGTTTCTCTCTTGGAATTTTCACCTTTCAAGAATGTTTTGGGAAGAAGCTGATGTTTGGGAGGAACAAGGGATAGAAAAAATCTATGTTAACATCCTTGAAAGTTGAATCTGAAAAATCAAAATCAGGGAAAAATTCCTAAACAATAGTCAAACCACCTCCCCCTGTTAAAAAGAAAAAAGAAAAATAATATAGAAAAACCCTAAAAACAATGGCTATTTATTATTTAACTCTAAATACTTAAGAATAGAACATAAAGGTGGAAAAGAGAGTGTATAAGTGACTTCGAGGGTCAAAAAACTTTGTGACAATCATTTATAAATGGTATGAAGTCGGTTGAGTTAAAAACCACTCTTTTGATGTCGGAGTTTACCTAGATGTATTGTTGTATGCCCAATAAGTGTTGTTGGGGTACCTAGATGCAATATTGTAAGCTCCTTTCATCTGTTTCACACAAGAAAATTGACCAACAGAGGAGAAATTATAAAAGTACCTAACAGAGCTAAAAATGACCAAAAATATGGTTGATGACGGTTTTTCAGATGAGGTTTAACTCAATAAAGATGGGTAAGACATTTTCAAACAATTCATACATGTAATTTTGGGTCAAACTTATGTTGACCAATTTAAATGCAATTAAACAGGTGAGTTTGAGTCATACGAGCTGGAGAAAACTATTTCACTGGCCAGTCATTTCAAACACAGAAATATTGTGGTTTTAAGTAACGAGCATGGTAAACTTGACATCTACTAATAACAATATTAGACTGCATTCAATCACCTAATTCAAAACAAAAGATATAACTAGGAAGTATTCTACATAAATATGCAGTCTGGAAATTCAGAATGAGAAGCACAGTCTCCAAGAGAATATCACATCACTATATTATTAAAGGAAATAAAACAACAACTAATCAGTGTTATTGTAAATAGAATATAATTGGTGGAAAAGGCTAGTTTGACCGCTTTTATACCTAAAACTATTCGAATTGTGGCACAAAACTGGAAAAGGCTAGCTCGATACCAAACTGGGATTTTGTCATTAAACTAGATGGTTCTATACAAAGAAACCAAGAACCCTCTGAATGCAAATAAAAAATAAAATTATGAGTGGGGAACCTGATACTTTTTTATGTAAATTTTTAATTGTTTCAGTATGTTTGAGGGTGGTTCTAATCTCATTGGATTTCATATAAAGAAAGTAGAATTTTAGATCCCACTCAAAATCTACAAGAATTAATGGTTTTTAGGATTTCCGAAATGAAAATAATTAAATACTGAAGACCAAAACAAACAAATTAGCGTAAGCATCTGGCCTTCAAACAATTAACAAAATTTTCAAAAAATATTTAACAAGTTCCAAGGGTTTTTTGATATGTGATTGGGATTCAAACTTTCAATTCCAACAAACATATGATTACAAAACTAGGTTGTCAACATATGAATATAAAACCACCCTATTAGGTCGTGTTAAGTTGTTGTAGGGCCACCATATTTCCTATGGGAACCTAGATCAATCATTATACATAAGGTTGCAAAATTAGGCAAACAACATATGAAAATAAACATCTTAGATGGTCTCGTTGAGCTGTTGTGGGCCTAATATTTTGATATGGGATCTCCTTGATCGGAAGTGGTGGTTGACAATTTCATATTTCCATGGATAGCATCTACAGCTTCCTTGATATAATTTTTTTAATATTAAAGATGTTACTCTGAAGTTTCCTAATGTTTGAGAAATTAAATCCATGATCATTAGCAAATTTTTGTATGCAGGTTATTGATTGGTTGAACTTTATTGTAAAGATGACTTCCAATAGAGCTATAAGTGAAGTTAGAGATTCATTTCTCTCTCGTCTTCCTGAGAGTTCAAGTTTCAGATCATTGTTCCAAAGCATAGTTAGCATCTAATATATACCTATGTAACTGGATTTATAGCTTATCTGTAACTACCTCCAGCCCATCTTCAACTCTTTGTCATTAACACCAGAATTATGCTCAAGTTCCTCCAACCTCTGCCTAACATTGTCATAAGCATTCCCAATTTTGTTCGCCATCTATTCTATAATGATCATAGGAGAATTTAGGCATCTACCCCATCTCCTTTCAAGATTTCCACGACCAATTTCCTTCCACAGTAAGTACTTTTCAAGCTCAGACGATGCAATGTGTAATTTATTGCCTTCAATAACAATTCTTTATGGTCAACTTCAAATAACTTTTGTGTCACTTACTTCCTTGGTTGGACTTGTATTGATGCAATTTGTGGGAGATAATATAAGATTAAACAATTTATTAATGTCTAATAAATTACTATAATAAGTAGGTTAATGGGACTTAAAAATACATCCACTTTATGTATGCAATACATATTTCCCAGGTTAGAGGGGTCCCTTAACATCCAAGGTTTATGGTAAGAAATTCTAGATGGAACATTTGGATCTTCAACAAACTTGGAGAGTTTTACTCTACATGGAGACAATCTGGTCTGGGATCCTCTAGTGTTGATTTTTCTATTGGTCTGGTGTTTTTCCTTGCTGATTTGAAACATGAGATCCTGGAATTGTTTTGGAAGGCAGTTGATCCATAATGAGGGGGATTTAAGAGGAAACCAAACTTCTCAATGATTTGAAATTTTGGAGTGGCATGGACCTCAATATGACATTTGTTGTCTTGAGCGGACACACAACAAGGAAGAAGTTGATTCTTCTAATGGGATTTGGCTGGGGAAGTCCATGCAAAGGTTGAGATCTATGAGTAAAATTTTTATTCATTAGAAGACTGAGGCATATTTTTGGATAATGAAAGAATGTCGAGAGGGAGCCACCTGAGTCTTATTAAAGGCAATAAAATCCCCATTCGATCTCATAATAGATAGGACATACAAATATTAGATTTTCGATGTGGGATGTGGTGATCAATTTCAGTCCAAGGTAGATGAGAGTCTACCAGCCATGCATTTAGTGTTTACGAATATATGCAGGTATGAAAATGATGAAATATTGCAGTTGCATGTCGTAATCAAAATAATAAGCCATATTGGGGCTAATACCTTTGAGAGGTGGGATCCAATTGTAAACATATCTCTAATCACCTGGTTTAGGTCATTTTTAATTGTAAGAGGTGACATAAAGTGTCTGAATATTACTTGAAGAGGGGGAGGATGAATAAGGAAAATGATCAGGAAAGAATGGATTGTGGAATATAGACAACCCTAGATTCTGAGAGGTGTCATTTTATTTGGTGATATTGATTGTGCCTTTATTCTGTGGAAGGCTGACAATTACTAATATTCTAGAAGGGGGTATTGTGTCTAAGGTGTTACTCATGGGATTTAGGATTCAAATCTTGAATGTATGCTCCGTAAGGGGTTCCATTTTTTTTTTCATAAATTGAATTTCTTAGATCCTAGATAGAGTTTCAATTTTATATTGACTTTCCTGTTGCTAGATGACCGGTGACTAATTTGGCCTGATACTCTTTCAACATGGGAATGTGATACTATTAATTCAATAGATTTATATTTACGAAATCAATTGGAAATTTCAAATCGCCTTCCTTATTTCTCTAGATCTCTAAATACATTATTGAGGTTAAGTTTTTATCCCCTAATGAAGTGTTTTGACATCTTCTTGGTTATTTAGTCATATCCTCAGAAATTGCAGAAAACCTTAACAATTGTAAAATTTGTGTATGTACCTCTTGCTTGATTATTTAAGGCATATCCTCAGAAATTTTAAAAAACCTTCAGGATTGTACATTTTTTGTCTATAAAGCATCTTCCTTCCCCTAGGTTTCTTTTTTCTCTCTGTTGAAGTTCAAATTTGGGGGCTTCCAGATTTGGAGGGTTGTTTTTTGTTCTTGATGGTATTGATCAATGGGTTTAATGCCATTTTCAAAGATAAATTCATATTGATTTCTTTCTACATTATTAAAATTTAATTTTGTATTTTTCAAAATCCGTTAAAAAAAATCTAATGTTGTCAAATAAAAATATATGAAGTGATAGCAGACCACCGCCCCACAAGTGGAAAAATGGAAACTAAAAAGATAAAATTAGGAGCTAAATATAAGTTCTCCTTATCCCCTCCTAAATTTCTTTTTGCTTGCTTTGAGATGGATCATTTCATCTTAGTTATCATGTATATTATGTTTCACGAGGATCAATTACTCATATATTACTGTATTTATCTAGACTCTACCCCATTAGGTTGATCACCTTCTTCCTCCAACTTTTGTGAAAGGTTATAGGTGCTAAGTCTCATGAAAACTCCCTAGAATTGGATGCAAATTATACTAGGTTAGTGAGATAGTGTACATTTTCCAATTCTGTTTCTAGACAATCACTTCCATGAAGGCCACATAGATGTACTCGCTTTTAAGGTAGATTTTCCTTCCAACCGAGATTGATCAATTAAACACCCATCAATATATATTTCTCTTCAGCTTCATATTTTGGGAGACCCTTGACTATTTGCAATGAGGCTTTTCCAATGTCATACAACTAGGATTTATCAACCCTGGGTAGACATTCTTTTACAATGGTTGATGAGGATGAAGATGGCCATACTCCTTGTTTCGTAGATGTCCATACTCCTTTCTCTATATTCATCTCTTAAACCACCCTTTTCTACTCATTTTTCTCTTATTTTTAATTTTACTTCTTTAACTTGTAGAATCTACCCTTTTCTAATGTTGAGTAGTGCTTGTCCATTTTCTAGGGTTCACCCTTT
This sequence comes from Pinus albicaulis, assembly GCA_034641835.2. Taxonomy (NCBI): domain Eukaryota; kingdom Viridiplantae; phylum Streptophyta; class Pinopsida; order Pinales; family Pinaceae; genus Pinus; species Pinus albicaulis. The sequence goes on from CM076579.1 coordinate 351,480,179, forward strand.
ATTACTCTTTCTTTTTTTCCATTTTACTTGTGTCTATCTGTCTTGTAACTTTCAAGAGTAGCATTGGTACTGCCACCTTATTTTTTTGACTTGTTGTATTTTCAATCTCCATTGACCTATCAGTCGTGTCATATGTCAACATTACTAAATTTCATTATTTTATATGTACTGAAATTGCTTCACCAAATGTTTCCATTTAAAATTTTACATTAATTGGCTTTAACTGTGTGTCTCCAATTTAAAAAATAGTAAATACTCCTCTAGGACAACTGCACTCTCTAAAAGAATGCTCAACTCTTGCAACTTATGATTGAAGAATCAACCCCATATGTTTCTATTTGTGTCCAGGTTTTTATTTGGTTATTTAATTTATTTTTTAAAATATTGTATTTTGAAAATGTTCCTTAGGAAACTAAACAATTGAGAAGTGTTTGTTAGACTAAATGGACCGCTTTCATTTGGTTATTTCTTGGTTGAGGAGTTTTTTTCTTGATCAACCTGATTGTAATATTCCTAAATTAGCATGCAGCTAATAGGAATATTAATTTTTCTTTTAAAATCTAGTTATATGAATAAATGGGCAAGGAGGCTCATAAGTTTCTTAAGTAGGAATAAAATCCCTCATAATGTGAAAAGGGATCATGTGAATAACCAGATCAAGCATCCACATGTGTGAACATGGTCTAAAATGTGTGGAAAAAGTCAAGTTTGACCAAGTCAACAACATTAGCATATGAGGAGTGGATCCTAAATAAAGACAACTCAATGTGAATGAAGATCAATCTAGCTAGTCAAAATGAAGACACCTTGAGTGTGAAAAGGGACAATGCATGAAGATCTAGTCAAGGTTGATCTAGTCAAGATTGATCCAGTCAAGATTGTCTAAATCAAAAAATGCTATAAATAGATGAGCAAGACTAATGGAGACAATGTAATTTTGGTGGAGGAGCCTTTGCATGGAAGCAACCTCATAATTGGGTGGGACCCTTGGTGAGGAAGCTCATCAACTATATAATGGAGGGGATGGCAACCATATGGGGCATGATTGAAGAATATATTTTTTAGATGGTTTGTTTATAATTTTTTGCATTCTTTGGCTGTTTAGCTAAGTTTTCTGCGTTGTTTAGTGCAAGGGTTTTCTCATGCGGGAATTCCCCACTCTTGCTTGGAGATCTTCTTTAAGAAATCCGAGGAGAGTATTTTGTGCTGCATTTTCCACTATCTGGTGTTAGGCCAAGTAGTTACCTTCAGAAACAGTGCATTCCCCTTCATAAACTGTGTTATTTCTTAAGGAATTGTAGTGGAGGGGTTAAATCCCTTGTATTTTGAGCTAGTTTCCCTGAAGGAGCTTCATTCTTCTTCCCGGAAACCTAGTAAAAGGAGCTACAACCATTTCTTTTCATGATAAGCCATATTTATGCAATGCTTCAGCCATACATTGTGATTCAGCCATATATCTGCAACATATATTTCATGTATATCATTTCTGTCAAGAAACCCTTACCGGGTCATATTGGATCTATGTAAAAGAGACTAGATATCTATTTTTGTTCTCTATTGATTAATAAATCATCAGATCTGATTTGTATCTCCATTTTTTGAGTATAACCCTCAATAAAATACACTGTCTCTTTCTGCAGTAATTTCTGTTTGTAGCAGTCTTGGGGTTTTAGTGTTTTTGAGCTGTTTTGAGCATAGGAGGCTTGTTTAACTAGGAAAAAGTCATTTTTTTATGATATCCTCTTATATATAAGTGTAATAATTTCATATATAATGGAATCATGGGCTAAATTTTTTTTTTATGCTTATATTTCTGAAAAATGCGTTTTTCATGCATGTATTGCTGAGTTTTCCCATTTGGGAATATTACAATGGTATCAGAGCCTTAATCTTGGCTCAGCCTGTGTTATTCAACCATTATGGAGTCTTCTAATGGGAAGGAGAATGTCTACAAGAGAGATCAAAGAAAACCCTTATTGTCTGAATGTAAGAGGTTCTCAAAACTTCTCTCAAACTCTGTAGTGTATAAGCAAAGACATCAAAGAAATGAGGAGGGAAAGACACAGAAGTCCCTCAAAAATATCTGAAAGATATATACAAGAGGAAAGCTCTAATTCCTCATCTTATGGGTGTGAGAATTCAGCCACATCATCAGATTTAAAATTCTTTATCAACCACTTGTTCATGACAAAGAAGAAGAAGAAAGGAGGTGTGCTAAAGAAGGAGACTCTTGGTGATTATTTGCAAGAGTATGAAGCTCAATCTAAGGGGTTCAAAGATCACTTGAACTTCCAAGGATTTTGCAAGATAAAAGAGGAAAGAAGCACAAGGAGCAAGCATCATGGTGTGAGTAGATTATTCCTATCTACTTTTGATGGATCACCTAAATGTACAATTATAGCTTGGGTGAAGGAGATAGACACCTATGCGCAACAACATCAAGTTTTAGAAAAGGAAGCCATCAAATTAGCAACGCTACATATTGAGGGTCAGGCTTATGCTTGGTGGTTGTTTGAATTTGTTTCCTTAAAGAATGCAAATACGTCTACTTATGCAAAGTTCATTATAAGAGTAGTGGAAAGGTTTGATGAAAAATCTTATGAAACACCTTCTATAAAGCTTATCAAACCAAATAAAACAAAACTTTTGCATGGGTTGGAAGGGTCCATAAACTCAGCTCCATTTCAGAAAACCATTGAAGGGGATGAAAAATTGTATGATATCTTTCTAAGGGCAAAGTCCCCATCGTATGAAGAGCTTTCTTCTCAAGAAGAAGACATGGATATTCCTCCTTCAAAAGAAGACCAAGATCTAAGGTCTCTTATTGATGATGAGGTATTTTAAACTCTTGAAGAGGAGGAAGAGAAGGCTAGAGATAACAACGTAGTCATGACAAGAGCACATCTAGGACCTCATGAAGAGGAAGATGGAGTACTTACTCCAGGGAGAGAAACTCTTGCACTCTTGCAAGGAGTTCCAAAGAATCTCACATGTGGAGATCATGGCACAATCCATGTGGAGCATGTGCCATCATTAGAAAATGGTGATATCTTGAAGATAGAAGGAGATAAAGGGGAGGAAAAGCATGATATGATGAGGAGAATACACCCCTCTCTATTTCAGAAGTTTGATATACAAAGGGGGTGGGAGGATTTGTGCAGTGAAGGCAAGGAAAAATCAATCCACACACATATACATCTTGCTCTATATCTTGATGTCTCTTTGCATGGAGGCATTCCACCAGGGAGACCCCCTGATTGGAAGAAGAATAGTTTTCTCTCAACTATGGGAAATATTTACATATTTTACTAAGGAGGGAGCCTTGGGAGAAGCTAGCACAACACAAAGAATATTTCATGAGTTCAAAAGAGAGATAAGAAATTTTGTGAAATGGAAATTACCATCTCCCACACAACAACTTGCGCTGAAAAGGAGAATTCAGAAATCTATGATGGCATGAGAATGATGTCAAACAACCACTCTGTATCTTTGGGGCAGCCAATGATATTCACACACACAAAGAAGTTTTCTGAACATGAAAACAGGGTATCAACACTCTTGCATGCATGGGCCAAATTAAGGAAGTTTTGGAAGACAAGGACTTTCCAAGGGGAGGTTGACTTCCATCTACTTCAATCTTGTCTTGAGCAAGATAAGCTGCAAGAGAATCATCAAAAAATAGTTGATAGTACTCCAACATGTGAATTTGGCATCAAGCATGTCAAAGAGGAGTGTCATGTTATGACAGGGGCTGCATTTCAGATTTCTACAGCACTGTCATTGTTGGGGAGCCTAGATCCTTATTGGGAGTCCCAAATTTTTATGGAATATTCCAAGGACCTCTTCACGTGTAAGGTTATTGATGGGGAAGTGATGGATGGGAGGTATAGAGTAGTTGATGGAGTCATTTATTTCCATGATCAAATTTACTTAACTAAAGATTCCAAGCTCAAGCATAAACTACTTAATGTAGCCCATGAGTTCCTGCTTTCTAAACCCACTAGCTTCATTAAAACATACCATACTATCTTAGATGGAATCATGTGGGTAAAATTCAAAGAGGAGATGCACTCTCATCTAAGGAAGTGCATATATCATTTTCTGGTTGAGGAGGAACATAGCTCTTGGGAAGAGTTATCATTACCACCTCCTTATTCATTGGGTGTGAGAGGGAGCTCATCCATGAGCTACCTCACTAATTTGAATCAAGTGTATGGTAAAAATTGTATTTTTGAACATCATAATGTATCTACAATATGCTTGTATCTTCTTAACACTCATGTACAGGGCTTTCCTCCAAGAGGGGGCACTTTTTCTTATGGGCTTCATGGCCCACTTGCAGCCATGGGCAATGGTGATATTGACCATTCCTTAGAAGATTTTGGAAATATGATGTACTCTTGATGGAGTAATTCATTCACACCAACCATTATACACCTTCTCCAAGCATGCAAGAAGGATGGGGAAAAAAACAAGTGTTGGGAAAAACACTTGTCATCTCATATTCTATGGCAGTTGGGAGTAAAACTATGGTGGTTGCACATGAGGGACCATTACCCTTCTCCTTTACTTCATATGGCAGCTAGCATGATTTTAATTATGATTCCATATGATGAATATGTTCTTATCTTTGTTGGGAACATGACTGGAGGAGAGACACATTGGTTGGATGTGTCCTTTGGGGAAGAAAATCCCCACACTTTTTGCACTACATGTTTCAAGGGGAGAATGGGAAAAGATATGGCTACCATATTAGATCACTTGTTTCTTTATGAGGTAGGCCATATGATTGTTTGGAGCCCTTGGGACATACCTCTCATGAGAATTTGGGAGGAGATTTTCTATGAATTACCAAGCCGGGAGGTCATTCATTTCATTTGGATGATAGCATGGAAATGGGAGTCCTTCATTGATGATGGAATTCCCCATGATTGTCATCACTTATATCTTGAGGAGGCCATTGATAAGCACAAAGTTTTCCACATAGACCTTCCATTATTTCATGATCAGATCCATTTGGTTTATTCACCAAAGGACAACTTGCACACTTGGGAGGAACCATTGGGGGATAGAATTATTGCAAAATATCTGAAGCAATGGTGGAGACTGTTAAATGAGTGGGCCACAAGAGGAGGAGGGGAGATTTTGCAGCACCCTTGTAGTTGCTTGAGGACAAGAAACATTTGGGAGGGGAAGACTATAATATTCCTAAATTAGCATGCACCTAATAGGAATATTAATTTTTCTTTAAAAACTAGTTAGATGAATAAATGGGCAAGGAGGCTCATAGGTTGCTTAAGTAGGAATAAAATCACTCATAATGTGAAAAGGGATAATGTGAATAACCAGATCAAGCATCCACATTTGTGAACAGGGTTTAAAATGTGTGGAAAAAGTAAATTTTGACCAAGTCAACATCATTATTATATGAGGAGTGGATCCTAAATAAAGACAACTCAATGTGAATGAAGATCAATCTAGCTAGTCAAAATGAAGACACCTTGAGTGTGAAAAGAGACAATGCATGAAGATCCAATCAAGGTTGATCCAGTCAATATTGACTAAATCAAATAGTGCTGTAAATATATGAGCAAGACTAATGGAGAAAGTGCAATTTTGGTGGATGAGCCTTTGCATGGAAGCAACGTCATAATTGGGTGGGACACTTGGTGAGGAAGCTCATCAACTATATAATGGAGGGGATGGAAAACATATGGGGCATGATTGAAGATTATATTTTTTATATGGTCTGTTTAGAATTCTTTGCATTATTTGGCTGTTTAGCTAAGTTTGCTGCATGGTTTTCTCATGCGGTAATTCCCCACTCTTGCTTGGAGATCTTGTTTAAAAAATCTGAGGAGAGTATTTTTTGCTGCATTTTCAACTATCTGGTGTTATTCCAAGAAGTTACCTTCAAAAACAAAGCATTCCCCTTCATAAACTACATTTTTTCTTAAGGAATTGTAGTGGAGGGGTTCAATCCCTTGTATTTTGAGCTAGTTTCCCTGAAGGAGGTTCATTCTTCTTCCCGGAAAGCTAGTAAAAGGAGCTACAACCATTTATTTGCATGATCAACCATATTTATGTAGTGATTCAGCCATATAGCATGATTCAGCCATAGATCTACAACAAATATTTCATGTATATCATTTATGTCAAGAAACCCTTTCCAAGTCATCTTGGATCTATGTAAAAGAGACTAGATCTCTATTTTTGTGCTCTATTGATTAATAAATCATCATATTTGATTTGTATCTCCATTTTCTGAGTATAACCCTCAATAAAATGCTTTGTCTCTTTCTACAGTAATTTCTGTTTGTATCAGTCTTGGGGTTTCAGTGTTTTTGAGCTGTTTTGAGCATGGGAGGCATGTTTAACTAGGAAAAAGTCATTTGTTTCTGATCTCCTCTTATATATAAGTGTAATAATGTCATATCTAATGGAATCATGGGCTTCATTTTTTTGTTTATGTTTATATTTCTGAAAAATGTGTTTTTCATGCATGTATTGTTGAGTTTTCCCATTTGGTAATATTACAATGATTATGAGCACATAAACACCTCCATATATTCATAGAGGGCTTCCAATACATTTTGAGATGATAGGAAACATATCAATGTCCACTATGGCACATAGTTTGGAAATTTATATTTCTTCCTAAGTCTGGATTTCTTGACCTCTTCTTGTAGGAAGTGTAGCGAACCAATGTAGTATATGAAATTGAAAAGATCTTTACAAGGTTGAGGCATGTGAATTACTCTTTATTTATCTTAACATCAATGAAAAATATTCCTTTCCAACATTTTTGGGATCTCAATTTCATATCATGATGTGCACTTTAAGCTATGAATATCTAAATAACATGGAAGAGCCTTTCAGTTATGCATAATATGTTTAATGTATTGGATATTAAAAACTAAACTATGTATTTGATATATTTTCTAAACTATGTATTGGATATTGAACTAAAATATGTATTGGCTATTATATTAAACTAGACTATGTATTGATTTATTGGATATATTTTCTAGGAAGTGGATCATGATTAAACTTTCCCTTTTCTCAGGGTCTGCATTTACATTGGGTGGTAGGGAGAAGGTGTTGTCACTTGCCTCTTGGTGGGACTAAACATGGCTACTAAAATAATATTCATGTGATGAATTCCTTTGAAAGATCCTAAGTAAAATTTTAATGGTGATGAGGATGGTAATGCGAATTGTTTTCATATAGCAATGCGATACATGGTTATTGTAATGAGATAAGCATTTAGTAAATTCTTTGCAATGTTTTTTTTCTCTTTTTCATTCATTTGGATTGGATTTAATTTGAAAATTCCTTTGAGATATTTTACTTGTAACTATCATTGCGGTGATCACTTTTGACCATATGGTGACACCATGACATGATATTGTTCAATGTTTCTTTTTCACTGCTTCTGTAGGATTGTGCATTGCCTATTTCTTTGAAGTTTAGCAATCGGTCATTTCTTTAATTTGGTATTTCACCCTATCGTATGCTATTGCACTAATACTATTTAGTTTTTTCTGTGTTGAAATGGACCCTATAGAGGAATCAAAAGATTTCCATTGGATAAATTTTTTCGAAGGAAAAATTCATTTGACAACCCCCTCTTTTTTGAAATATCTGGATGGAGGTCGGCTCAAACACCACCCACAATGTTTTTTGGTAACCCAACTGTATTCAGCAGGACTCAAACATTAGCTAGATTAGAATTGGATATATCAAGATGAAATCTACCCTGAAACAATATGTTAGAACCAATTGGGCTAAACTAGTGGGCTTCTTCATTGGATAGTTATCTTTGCACATGGAAATTTAATGACAAAATTATGTTAATACAACTTACAGACATATTGGAAAGTTAGTCGGCTATGAAAGTTCAATTTTTTCCCTTGTATCTTTTAAGCTTATGTTGTGTTCATGCTTGTAGATATGGAGAACCTTACTGCCACAAGGATGTGCTGGAGGCTTGTTAGAAAAGGATGGGTATATTGCAATTTGGAAGAAGCCTTTGAATAATAGTTATTATGTTAACCTAGCTATGGGAGTTGAGCCTCCATTATGAGATATACATGACACCCTATATGATGTTTGGTAAGCCACAAATCATTTAGGAATAATTGGCAGTAAATAAGTGAGTAAACAGGTCATTAAATAGTGTTGGTAGATTTATGTTATCTAATAAATTAGGGAGTTTCTCTAAACTTTAAATGTTAATTATTTAAGCTAAAGATCTTGAATTTCGACTGGATTAAACAATGGTATTTCCATTTCACTTTCTTTTTTCTGGTCGCTGACGTTGAGGTGACATTAAAAAACTTATACCTATGTTTAATTTCGGATTGATACGAACATATAATATGTTTTAAGCTCTTCAAAATATTTAATTTGTCTTATTCTACCACTTTTACTTGCATTGGCCAAGGATTTTAAACACATTAAGGGTTTTCCATAATCTAATATGTAAAATTTGCAACTAGAAAAGTCCTTTCATGTTGTCTATGGATATGCTAGTTTATTTGCTTAATGGATTAGCCAAGCTTCATTTCAATTTAAGTAGTTTTTTTTCCCATCCTCATGATTTTCCTTTATTCTGCAGATTCTTGACTCTATTTACAACTGCTTCATTTTTAATATTAACATCATGGCTCTTGGAGTTAACCTAGTGACAGAAGCATCTGGTGGGAAGGTTGTACATCTTTGTCAGCACCTGGTGCTAGCATTTACAATAGCCAACTGTATGTGGCTCAACCCTGGGCCATAGGAGTTATCCACATACATGCACGGATTCCTAAAATTGAGGTTGAATTAAAATTCATTCTTCATTAAAACATAGGCTTAAGGAAAATTGTTAAGTCGTTTAACTTGCACAAGGCCTCATCCATTACTCGAAAAACACATTTTTACTTAGTGGTAACTCGCAAATATATTTCTATGTTCATCTGATCAAAACAATTCTTGTAGTAAAAGGATGGCCTCATTATCAGTATTTAGTATGCTTTACATTAGATGCACAACTTCAAGATTTCATTGGATAGTTTAGAGTTTGTTGATTGTTCACGTTGGCATTGGGTTGAGATTGAGCTCCATAATTGGAGATCAGAAAGGATCTGTAGGATTTGTTACCTATGTGATGGGAAATAGATATCCTCCTAGCCCTAAATATCATCTGACCATTTTTTAGAAACATGAATATGAAGAACCTCCTGGATTTTTACTATAAGAGGGTGGAAATTGCGTGAAGGATAAGTATCCAAGAACAGAGCAAGTATCCATTTTTCCTTCTTGTGACTGAATGAAAACCCAACAGTTACAGAAGCAAGAGACTCCATTTTAGGCATAAGTACTGTTGATTTTTTTTCCAGCATAGATAGTGCACTATCATAAACAAAATGTACCTGATGAAGGTTTTGGATAAGCAACTGAAGACATGGCACACCTCTTACCCTGATGGTTCTTCTACAAATTGGTGGGTGCTATGGCCAATAGCAAGTTACCCAAGTGACCCAATAGATGGGAGTTTTACCCACATGTGGTCTTTGGATTTTGAGTTGCATTTATCCTTTGTAAGATACATGAAGTGTTTAAGTTTCAAGCTTTATGTTAATGGGGTGGGTAATAATCTAGGAATGAAATTTTTGTGTTCAGGGGTGTGTTACAATTTACAACATAACATGGGAAGTTGGAACATATGTAAGACACTTAATAAATTAGTGATGTGTCTATATTAATATTATAATTTTGAGGTTGAGGGATTAGGTGGTTAAACCAGCATAATCAGGCTAGGGCACTATATAATGATGTCACAACATTTAGATGAACAAGCGATAGTAAGAAAATTTTAAAAATTATGTGAAATGATTCCATTTTGTGATGGACTTGTGTAACATTCCCATATTTGAATGGTTGTAAGAAGCTACTTTTGATGTTTTCTATGAAAATGAAATTCCTTTCACTGTGCATGGTCATATTACCATGAGAGAATGATTAAAGCTATCATGGGAGCACCAAAGGCTTCAAGCCACTTCAACATAACCAGCTAAGAACCACCTTGAATGATGGGGATTTGACTAGAGTGGACCAACAAATGTAAGAGGACAAAATGACAGTGTTTTAATATGGTTGTTTAATCATAATTGAGAATTGGACAAATAGGAGCCACCATTTCTTGCCAAACATACCTATGAGCTCTTGCGATGATATTTTCTACCTAAAGGAAATAGATTGCTTTGAAAAAAACATACACAAATTCCCAATATGATATCCTTTAGGGTACTATTAAAAAAGGATTGAGTCTTAAATGCAATTCAATGGGTAAGAAATGGAAACATCTATTTGTATTTTTGTAGGCTTGATGGTATAGAACCAATCTTGATCTTTCAGATCATGTAGGCTTGATGGTGTAGAACCAATATTGACTTATTTGCTACTCTTTTAGATCGTCGGAGGCTTGTTCCAAGTTCAGGCGACTCCAATAAGTTGTTCTTAAAACGAAGAAGAGCTTATTCAGGTATGTTTTGACATTGTCAACACATGTTCTAATATTATTAGAAGAATGCATATTAGAGTATAAAATACGTCAAATATTACTTGTATTTATTGTATAGACAATCATGGATGTTGAATGACTTGGTAGCGCAATTAAAAATCCTCTTGCATCATGAGAAATAACAGCTAGCTGCATATGTGGACAAACATCCTCCTATATTGATTTATTATTTTAAATTAAAATAAACATATTTGCTGAAGAATGAAATTTGTGCCATATTGATTTAGATGATATTGGTTTTCAACAAAATCAATGAACTATTTTTTAATTTATACATATGTTTAGTGTTGTTTTTGTGTAAAAGTTGCAGTGTAAAGAAATGCTACCCATAACTTGTTAAAGGTCACGTGAAATCTTTAAACTAAACATAATTCACACAAAGGGCTATTAAAAGGTAGTTTTGTTAAATGAACATGCCCTTGATTTTATAAAAAAGGTATCAAATTATTTATGGGACTACCTCCGTAGGGGCAGAAGTAAGACTGAGATGATCGTCCACTTTAGGAAGGAACTCAAATTTTTCTTCTAGCATGATGCCAATAGTTAATAAATGAGAAAAAAACATTGACAACCTCCCAATCAAGCTAGGCTAGGATGCAATATAGCTGAGACTGTTGTATTTCATCCTATCTCTCTTGGGAGGTCATACATATTCCTTTCTCCTTATCAATTACAACTATCATGCCATAAGTGAAATGTGAGTTCCTTATTAAAGTGGATGACCATCTCAGGGTCACTTCTGCCCCCAAAAAAAATTTCTAGGAGTCGTGTCACAATTCCGATGGTTGTTTCTATCACTGGTATGACCCAAATGTTGCAAGGCTAAGACTATTGTTGGACTAGCGACAGATAAGGTGGCACTACCGATGGTTGTTTCCATCTCTTGTTTGGCCCAACCATCACAAATTTTATGAAGAGTGTCAGGACAATGATGACTGTGGTGACACTTCCAACGGTTGTTTCCGTCGCTGGTATGGCCCAACCATCGCAACAATATTATTCCAAGTGTCAGATTAGCGACGACTGTGGTGTCACTTCTGATGGTTGTTTTCGTTGCTGGTATGGCCCAATCATCACACAAATGTTATGCCAAGTGTCGGAATAGAGATGATTGTGGTGTCACTTTCGATGGTTGTTTCCATTGTTGATATGGCCCAACTGTCACAATAATGTTATCCCAAGTGTCAGAATAACGATGATTGTGGTGTCACTTCCGACAGTTTTTTCCGTCGCTGATATGGTCCAACCATCGCAACAATGTTATGCCAGTTGTTTAAATTTCACAACCAAGAATAAATATTTATTTTGTGAATAGATAAACCTTGGAATACTACTATTAATTTCAGTTTTTCCTTACTGGTGTATTTTTTGTCACAGTCGAACCTGTGTGATCTTATTGCCTGTAAACCCTCTTTTGGCTTGTTCACAGAGATAATATGCTTCTCCTCCATGTATTAATTCATATCTTCTAGCCGAATGCCACTATATTATCACTTAGGAATGAAATATACATCACATCATAGTAAAGAATACTACGACCATTATGCCAATAATTCATATAAAATAAACACACAAAAATTTAAACTTTCCATTTTATAAATAAATTAATCAGAAATCTGCATATATCATGTAAATACTTATCTGGTATCTATGTTTTCGCTATATTATTTTCTTCACCATGAAAAGGAAATACTAGTCTCCGCCCAACCATGAGATCAGTCTGGGACCGAATCTCTCCCCGAGTTACTCTCACAAGCTGGGGATTTGTAACATAATATCAACTAATTTCTTGTGACTATCTATGGTCCTAACCATATGTAGTCCATATAACCCCATTCATTTTAGTCTTTCTGGCCTTCCAGTACAGACCTTTCTCTTTTCTTCGTTACAACCTATTTTTCCTTTTTTGATTACCTCATGTATGCTTATCCTCTTGGTTTCCATTTTTCTAGGAGAAGTTATGGGTAGGTAACTGCCTAACTCATAACTATCTACCCAATCTCTCATGTGAGGTACAATTGGCATTTCTTCGCAGGTGTCATGACTCTGCTCAACATCAGAGCATAACTTTATAATCAAAACAAAATTAAATGTTTCTTTTTATTACTTGACCTAACCAAGGTATTTCCATAGTTAATATGTCTTTTATCTGCAGTAAATTAAATATTTAAAATTTTACCAGGAGATGCCAGAAACTGCCTAATTACCTCATGTAAGTGATGTTTCAATTTTATTATTTTTTTTGTTGGGTTGAATTTCATTACTCTGTACATGTTACAAATAATGATATACAAACTTTAAAATTTTAAGTATTGGATGGTTTAAAAAAAAAAAATTAATTATTAATTACATTTGAAAAGGTAATTAAAAATGGTGTGAATTAATTTCTCATTGAATTTCTAGCGTTTGTGTATAAATTTGAAAAATGATTCTATCCCACTTGCAATTAAAATTGTAATATTCTTATATTTATAATTAGGTAACTTAAAAAATAGTTTTGAATATCATTTAAATTTTCATTGTCATAACTTAAATAATAAATTGATTAAACATAAGAACATTTATCAATTTAATTTAGTAAATATTATAATTTTTTTTATGAATAAATCTATTTAAAAAATGTCAATTCGACGGTGAAGGAAATGTGTATTTTATAAAATTCACTAAATATTTAATACACATGATTCCCTCGCGCAATGATAATTAACATAGTTGTAAACGTAGTAAGTTGTAATTAATATAGTTGTAATCGATGCAACGGTATATGCGGTTATAAATCTCTCTTAACATGCAAAATGTGATTGCACTCAATTCTGTCCTTAATCTGCACAAGTGTGAAGTATATATATAAATTTTTACTCCTCACTTAGGTTTGCAATATATATTTTTAAAATAATAAAAACATAAGGAAATAAAAAAATTTAAAATATTATTTGACCAATTTCAATGTAATATCCCTACATGTAAGAAACTTATGTAGTTACCACGACTAAAAACATCATTAATCTATTGTATGGTTAATTTTTCCATCAAGAATTAGTTGTAAATAAGTTTGTAGCTAATTAAATCCTTCCTTACCTTATCATTTTATTTTCCTTTCTTGGGGGCATACGAAGGGTTTTGGGTGAGTGTAACAGTAATTGGGTCACCTGCAGTTTGACTTTCCTATGAGATTCTTGGGAATAATGCTCCCCACAACTACCACTTTGAATCATGATTAGGGAGAATAAAATAAATCTCGGCAGCGTGCCAAATGAGCAGGTGTTGGGTCATGGAAAAGGTATGTTTTTATCTTCATTTTAGCTTAATTAATCATTTAATTTTATGAATTTATCTTTTTTATTGGGAGTAATCTAGAAGAAAAGGTTGTGAAATTTGAATTAAATTAATTGCCAACAAATTGTATGATTTTAGCTCAAAAATAACTTTTTCTTGCCTTTATGTGCAGAAATATGAATTGGGAAATTGTTTTTCAAATGATGGAACAAAAATTCCCAAAGAAAGAAAAAGATCATTTATTGATCGCATGGGCTAGCGGAAGAAAAGGAGAATCTGGCTAATCTTATAGTGAAAATATGATTATTAGCTGCGAAATCCTCAGGATCTCTTGATCTTGAGGATTCACTCTCATCTATTAGTTTAACTTTTGGTTATATAAGGTTGATAGGTGAAATAGAAGGGAGTTAATTTTTTGAGTTGTAACTTTCATTTGGACATCATTATTTGTATTAAGACAGAGTACTTTCACTGAAGTGATTTTATATCTTTGCTACTGCGATTAGTTGGAAAAAGCGCACTTTATTTATAATCATGCTCTAAGTTTTCCCAGCAGTAGCATCTAGAGGCTTTGGGCTCGGTCGCTAGGAGATTTGTTGCTTCTTTGTACCATAATCATTTATTTTATGTCTACAATTGTTAATTGTTGTATCTTGTCATTTCAATTGTTGTGTGATGTTAGAATTTTCTTCAGCAGTTTATCATTACCGTTTGAGATAAATCTGAAGATACTGTAACTTTTACGATTGCATATTATTCTTTAATAAATTACTCAAACTAGTGTTATGATTGATTTTTGTTCCTTTTGAATGTTGTTATCATATATATCTGATGTTTGTTTACTTTTATTCTTCATTAGAGGTTTGAATAATATATTTCTATTCATTTCCTGCAATTTCTCTTTTTAGTACATAATTGTTAAGGAAAATTATTTGAGTGTGATTCTTGCAATTCATAAGTTGGATTCAGTTTATTTACACATTAGTTGAGAGTAGATCAAGATTTATGATTTATAATTTATTTAAGGTGTGCTTTTGAATCACTCCAGATTGGACTTTGAGAATTGGAAAGTAGTTATTGCAACAATTTAGAATCATTCATTCCTAAATAGCCTTTTATTTCACCCTACATAGACAGTCCCAACACTCTTGAAATAAACAGACGAATCTTTGGTTGATAATTAATGTAGGCATTAGGGTTGATTTTCATAGTCATCTTAGTGCACCAAAATTTTGGCGCCATTTCCGGGAAAGTGTTAAATATTGATTTTTTTTTTTTTAATTAGATTTTATTGCTGTGAAGGACTTGGGTATTGAAAACGAGAGGTAAGAACCTGCATACTAGCAAGTAAAACACTTTCTCAAAGCCCGCTTTCTAGCAGATTCATATAGAGTATGTAGGAATATATGTTTTTATGAATGACTAGGAAGAAAAAAGTAGAAATAGATCCAAATCTACCTCCTAAATCCACCAAACCCAAGGGGTCGGTGACCCTTGGAAGATCAACCTTTATAGACTAATTCATAATAAAACAGAATATCAGGCTTTGGTAGGACCTTAGATCACACCCGGAAAAAAATATACTGTAATCCCTTAAGAAATAGGCTCACAATCTGTAGCTCACATTGAGATCCATTACAAAACCAACGGGTCTGAATAGAGCTTCCAGGGTACAGAAAATTTACATTCTGACCCTTCACAAGAGGGAAATTTATGCAATATGAAAGAAGGAGAGGGAGAAACTAGTTGTGTTGTAGGAGCAAATATACAGTCACCAAAACCTGGATATCCTAAGATCTTGTTTAAAGAAAGGATACCTAATATCTCAGCTCAAGGTAGTGTTATAAGACCCCTTCCAAATTTGTCTGCCAGTCCTTCCTGAATCAACTTTCCAAACCAAGATATTCTTGAAGGTTATTGGCACATCTTTGATCAGATGGCACATAATCAACCTCAGGGATAAACATCGATGTTGGATTAGCCTATCGTCGACCAAGTTGCTAATGCCCCCATGAAAGATATTTCTTTGCAGAGCATCCCTACTTTCCATGGTTTAACCTTGGAAGATCCTGATGCTTTCCTATTCGAATTTGACATTTTATGTAGGGGATATGATTATACCACTGATCCCCAAAAGCTAAAACTATTTCCCTCTACATTAAAGGGAGAAACCTTGCAATGGTTTATAAGGCTTGGTGGAGGAAGTATTAACTCTTGGGATCAAATGAAAACATCATTTCTCACTAAATATCAAGATTACTACAAGACTAGAGACCTAAAAGGTGAAATCTTTAATATGACTACAGAAGATAATGAGACTCTAAAAGAATATGTTGAACGATTTCAATATAATTTACAATAGTCTCCTTATGATGCATTATATAAAGATGTTTTAAAAAGTAACCATGATAAAATGGATGAAGGATGAAATGATAGAAATATTAAATTTAATGGGAAAAGGAGTCATTTCTCAGGAAAATTATGATGACATTATTCAGGTGTGTATCAGGTGCTCTCGACACAGTATGTGCATCAGGAAAACTTGTCGAGATACTATCGTCAGAAATAATAAAGTTTCTTATGGCAGTGTAACTCAAATATAAATAAAAAATCTCTTATAAAATTTCAAAACAGATATTGTAGGCACCCTCACAACACAGTTGGATGTAGTGCAAGCCAAACAGAAACAAGCTATAACATAACATAATTTAGTTGTTTTCTGCCCGCGATGCCCAAAGAAGCACAGTTAGAGGGAATTCCTGTTGGACATGGTCCAGACTTGTCCCTTCTGCACTAAGGACTATGCCACCAAGCAGTTTCCATCACACCTAGGATTAAAGGCAGTTTTTAAAGAAGCGGAAGAAGAGACAAAACCAGTATACATAATGAACCAATGTCGACAATGGCAAGGCCAATCCATAGGTATGTCACAAGACCATTATTTGTTCTTTTATTCTCCAGCATTTAATCAAAAACATAATTCTTGAACAACATGGCAATCCAAATCACCTTTATATACTTGGAAATCTCAATCATTTCCTATGGCACCCTGGCCAAACCAACCTTTTCCAAACACTGGTTGGCCAAATTCTATTCCTTTCTGGAAAAACAACCCATACCCATCCCAGTGGCCTACCCTCCACATCACAAAATCCAATTTGGTCTTCAAATTGGCAGTGACCTCTGGGGATAACTAATCCACCAATGGGGATGGGTCCTCAACCTCTTATGCGTCCCCAACTACCAGCTCAACCAAACCCAAATCCCAATAACAGACCAGTTCAACTGATACATATTGTTGAAAATTCAGATCCTGAAATAAAATAGATGGAATGCAAGAAACTTAGGCTGAGATTGGGATGCATCATTACCCCTCAGAAAAATAAAAACCAGAAACAAGATGAGATGGAAACACCTACCATAACTAAACCCTCGACTGTGATAGACACAAAAATAAAATAAGGAGGAGACACAGACGAGCAACAAGA
Organism: Pinus albicaulis; assembly: GCA_034641835.2. Taxonomy (NCBI): domain Eukaryota; kingdom Viridiplantae; phylum Streptophyta; class Pinopsida; order Pinales; family Pinaceae; genus Pinus; species Pinus albicaulis. Next base: position 351,497,513 of record CM076579.1, read on the forward strand.
TCTTGAAAAAATTATAATCACTTCTCCTCCGTTCCCTGAAATATTGATAATAACTAAACTTATTTTTTATTCAGAATTTGATATCTTAGGAGAAATTCAAAAAACATGTATTAAAATTCCTCTCCTCCAGGTTATTCAAGACATTGCAATTTATGCTAAAAAAATTAAGTAACTGTGTGAAAAAACCTACAAGGAAACAAAATACTTCACCAACCGTCCATGTCGTAGGGGCCTTATCTAATCTGCTTCTAGGTAGGGAAACGCCAGTAAAATAATAATATCCATGGAATCCCATAGTTATTGTTCAAATATATGGCCACTCTTTTCCAAATACACTAGTTTATTTAAGTGGAGCCATTAACATTCTCACAGTAGAACTTGTGAGGCAATCGGTATCACAGCTCTGGAACCGACCACTACTTTGCTAGAACTTGCAGATCATTTTGTTGTTAAACTCGACGAAACTCTAAATAACATTATTGTTTCTATTGAATCATGGGAATACCTAATGGAATTTTTAGTTATCAAACTAAGAAGTTGATTAGATGGACACCCTTTAATTTTGGGTCAACCTTGGTTAGCAACATTCGATGCTTATATAGGCTATCGTGCTGGTAGCATGACCATCACAAAAGGAAATGCTGTAATTTTTTTTTTATATATCCCCATGCTAAGCCAAGTTTTCCCATCTTGAAAACTCATAAACATCCACCTACATAACTGGAAGAAAACATCCATTCACTTCTTACAGTAGAAGAAGCACTTGAGTTCAAGAATCAGACTAAAGATGATGTAATTAATAATTTTATAAATCAATAAACTACTGAGAACAATGTGAAATGTGAAATTTTAAAAGAGATTCTTGACAATGAAGGTCAGGAAGATCCTTCAAAAGATTCTGATGACCAACATATACCAACGACTATTGTTCATAACAATAGGCCTGTTGAGATTGAACCCGATAAGGTCTTGAATATTAATGATAATATGGATAGTGACCAACAAAAAAAACTTATTCAGATTCTACATAAGCATAAAGGGGATTTTACCTTGGATTATCCAAACATGAAGGGCATAGACCCTCAATTATGTACACACCCCATATACACCGAAAAGGATGCCTGTCCTATCCAACAACCTTAATGAATATTGAATTCACATATTAAGGATATCGTAAAAGAAGAATTACAGAAGTTGTTGGATGTGATTTTTATTTATCCTATTTTGAATAGTAAGTGGGTCTCTCCATTGGTAGTTTTCTGAAAAAGAACAAAAAGTGGAGGATCTATGTGGACTACATGGAATTGAATAAGGCCACGCAAAAAGACCACTTCCCTCTTCCATTTATTGATCAAGTTATTGATACATTGGTAGGAAAACGATTCTTGTCATTTCTGGATGGGTTCAATGGCTATGACCAGATCCAAATTGTCCTTGAAGACCAAGAAAAAACTACCTTTACCTACCCATGGGTACGTTTGGGTATAGAGTGTTACCTTTTGGTTTATGCAACACCCCAGCTACATTTCAGAGGGCCATGCTCATCATTTTTTCTGATATGATAAATGACAGACTTGAAGTTTACATGGATGACTTCACCTCGTACGAGAACGATTTCGACCAAGCAATACAAAAATTAGAGAAAGTTTTGGAATGATGCATGGCTACTAGGCTATGTTTAAGAAATGAGAAATGTCACATGATGATGACAGGAGGCATAATCCTAGGACACTACATCTTTATGGATGGAACACAAGTAGACCCGACCAAAATAGAGGTAATTATTATACTACCTACACCTTGCACATAGACATAGGTACGTATCTTCCTTGGATATGTAGGATACTATCGTAGATTTATAAATATTTTTTCATGAATTGTTGCGTCTTTGTATGCTTTAACAGGAAATGTTGAATTTAGATGGTCTGATAAATGTGACATTGCTTTTACATATTTGAAGAAATTATTCTTGACTGCTCTAGTGTTGTGCAGACCAAATTGGGAGTTGCCTTTTGATATCTCTACAGATGCATCGGACACAGCAATAGGCGCTGCCCTTGGGAAAAAAATCCTTATGCCATTTATTATATCAGCAAAATCTCACTTCTATTGAACACAATTATACTGTAATAGAAATGGAATTTTTAGCTATCATTTATGCCATAAATAGATTTAGACATTATATAACAGGCTACCAAATTTTTCTATACACTGATCATTCTACCATTAGATACTTAGCCAATAAACCAATCACTAATGGGCGGGTGACCCGTTGGCTGCTAATTTTGTAGGAGTTTGATATTACCATTAAAGACTGTCCAGGAAAGGAAAACCAGTTGCAACTTTTAGGTCACGGGTTCCTAAGAAAAACGATCCACTGGCCATGGATGATCAGTTCCCAGATGAAAATTTGTTTGTTTTAATGGTTAAGGCACCATGGTATGCAGATGTATCAAATTATCTGGCGGTAGGAAAACTACCAAAAATTTAACAGCTAAATAAAGGAAGTTGATTGTCAAATGCAGCGCTTGATTTTATTGGATTGGTGGATACCTTTTTCACATGGGATCCTATATGGAAATACGTAGGTGCATCTATGAAGATGAAATTTACAACATCCTGAAGGCTTGACATGATGAGCCTTGTGGCAAACACTTCGCAGATCACAGAAGTGCACATAAAATACTACAGATGGGCTATTACCGGCCCACTAATTTTAAAGATGCTAAGAAATATGTCCAGGTTTGTGATAGCTTCCAGAGGATGGGTCATCTTGGTCAATATGATGAGATGTAGTTGCAACCACAATTGGTAATAGAACATTTTGAATGATGGTCGTTGGATTTTTTTTGGCCCATTCAATACACCATAAAACCAAAAGGCCTACATACTGGTTGTTACAAACTATGTAGCAAAGTGGGTAGAAATAATATCTTTGCTAAGAACTACGGAAGAAACTGTAATTAATTTCCTTTTTGAGTTATTCGTGTGGTATGGTTTACCCATGGAAGTGATAACATATGGGGGGCCATAGTTTGTAGGACACAAGATTACAACCACTTTATGGAACCACCATATCACACATATAGTCACATCTCCATATCACCCGCAGGCGAATGGGTAGGTTGAGAGCACCAACAAAGTCATTGAGGCAATTTTGACCAAAACAATTTCAATGCGTCAGTGATACTGGGCTACTAGACTGCTAGAGGCCTTGTTGGCCTATCACACAACTTGGTGAAATACTAATGGTTATTCCCTGTACCAACTTTTATTTTGCAAAGAACCTATTCTTTCTATTGAATTTTAAATAAAGACTCTTAGGGAAACCCAGAAAGTGGGACTAGACATGACAGAAGCCTAAATTAAAGGAATTCAACAAATAAATGAATTAGATGAAGCACGATTACATGCCCTTTAGCGCACATCAATTATTCAGCAACAACGGGCTAAGTGGCATGATAGTCTCATAAAGAAGAAGAATTTTTACGAAGGAGTGCTTTATAATTCCAGATTCCAAGACTTCCCAAGTAAATTGCAGACAAGATGGATTGGCCTGTATGAAATCCAAGAAGTGCACAACAATGGCATTCTAACTTTGAATACCATTGATGGGTCTAGCTCTTCTTTCTGTGTGAATGGACACCAGGTACATCATTATAACATAATACTCACCAAAGAGTATTTTTTCCAACAGGTACGCAATGATCCCACTATGAAAATTTTAATTGCGGGGAGTAACAACCCGACAACTTTACTTTCATGAAAATTGTCTTGTTTTGGGTGTAAATAATATATATATTTTCTTTACATAGATATTTTATGATTTGCTCTTTTTGTGTTTTTTAGAATAAAATAATCCTATATAAATGCATGGATTTTTGCTGTGAAATAGTTGCTTACAATCAAATTAGCTACCATTCCTTTTTCACTGTTTCATGTCATTTTTTAGCAGTTGTTGTTCAATTATTTGGAAAACTGTTGTTTATTCCATGTGAAAAATTGTCATTCCTTTGGTTTGAGTTTTCCACTATTTCTGTTATTTTTCGAAATTGATTAGCAACTGTTTTTAAACATATTGAACAACTGCTGTTCAATAAAATGAACAATTGATGCTCTGTTAAACAAACAGTTGCTGTTCAATAAAAATGACTAGTTGTTGTTCAAAAGAGTGAACAACTATTGTCCAATAAAATAAATATTTGTTCTTCAGTCAAACGAACAACTGATGTTCAGTAAAATGAACAACTATGGTTTCTTTTTTTTTTACGACTTTCACATACCATTGCTGTTCAAAAGACTGAACAACTGCTACTGTTCAATTGAATGAACAAATATTGTTCAGTCAAATGAACATATTTGTTTTTACGACTTATACATAATATTGATGTTCAATAGAATAAACAACTGTTTTTCAATGAAATGAACAACTGATGTTCATTTAAACGAACAATTTCTCTTCCAATATCTGAACAAATGTCGTTCAAACCTCTATCGAACAACCGTATTATCTCTTACATGCTTTGCTACGAAAATCATCTTTTTGGTTGGGAATTTACATCGAAGCTAAGAAAAAGAAGTTACATTAAAAACATTATTTTTTTTACACCTTTGATTATTATATTTACTTTGAAATTGACATGGTTCATCCATTTTAATGACTTGATCGATATCTCTTCTTTGGATGTATCATAAAATTATTCACTACCTTAATACCATGATGGTTTATATTTTACACTTTCAATGGATAATTCTCTTTGGTGTGATGATATAGGAATATAAGCATAACTTATTGGCATTATTTTACTTCTCACAGCATCCCTAATTCTTAAGGAGTTAGTGAGCCTCCCTCCACTTACAAAAATGTACTTAATATATATATATATATATATATATATATATATAAGCTTTCTCAAAGGGGATATGGGGTCTCATCATGAGCCAACCTACCATGATCATAAAGAAATTAACAAGTGACATTCCCATAATGGCCACCACACTAGGGTAATGGCCTTCCAGAAAATTTAATTGTCAGAAGGATGGGAGGTCTCATCACGAGACAACCTAATCATTTTTTTATGCCCTGGTGAATGGCACTGTGATTATCTGGTTACCCAACCAACACAGTGACCCGTTTGTAGAAATAAAACAAGTCATATAAATCATAAATGGAGGATTCTGGCTCATTTTCGGGTTAAAAAACAATGTTGTCAAGGCTATAGACGCCTACTGGTAGCAGTGGCTCTGCTTGTGGTATTGAAGTGCTATTCTACATTTTCCAATTGTTCTATATCCTACTATTTCTATTGATCCATTTCCAAAGAAGAATTTACCATTTGAACAATGTTTACATTTATAATAACTAATATTCATGGTAGACTACATTTTTATGTGAATTACATTAATATTTTACAATCAATTGATGCTAGCAGTCATCATCATTAATCACCTTGTCAGCTTCGTTATAATTGATCATCAAAGGAAAATGATTTCCATAATGATTATTTCTCTGCTTTATTCCTTTTTCTGTCATTTTTCTAAAACAATCTCCATGATTTATAGTTGGCACTGGTCTGACTGTTTCTTGCCGTATTTCTACTGCTCTGACTATTTTTCTGTCACATTAATGAAGCCACTTTGTCCTTTTCTCTTTTCCTGTACTCGATGGACATGGAATCCATTTTATAATTGTAAGGGGGAAGGTATACATTATGGAATGTCATGCGAAATAATTACCGAACTCCACCAAACCTTGGTGATGCGACAAATATCATCATTGCTACCTTTATATCAAAATAACAATTTCCAATTCAAAAATCTTTGTATGCAGTATTTGTTGTTGTTATAAACTATATAACTGTGAGAAAGTGCATGAAAAGATGAGAATTAGGTTACAATGGTACAAAAACTATGGGAGGAAAATTTGTTTGCAGTGAGCCTACAATATTACGATTAACAGAGCAGTCTTGTGATATTATTAAGCATGATGGTTGGCTTCAATATATTGTTAAATTACAATGATTCCATAATGAAATAACACTTGAATTTCTTAAAAATTTGCAGAATGGGTGCACAATTGTAAAAGGCAGAAGTATAACAGTATCTGAAGCTGTCATAACTGAAGCATAAAATGGATCGATAAACATGTCTATTACATGAAGTAGTTGCAGTATTCAAGGATCCAGAGGAGGAACTAATACACAAAGGCAAAGGATTTCACCCAACATCATTACAACAACCTTGGCGGGAATCACTTGAGATGGCCGTAAAGATGTGGTAAAGCCTCGGCAACTTAATTTGTTAGAAATGCTTAGACATAAAATCACAGTTAACCTGTCGTTTTTTCTAAATTCCTTATTGCATGATGTTTATACTTGAGTTAGAAAGGCCAAAAATACACATTCTACCATCAGTCATCATGGATTTATTAAGCTTATTATTATCCATTAACTTACCCAGCAATGATTGACCTGGGATAACTTTGTAAATCCTACTTTACCCCTATCAGAGGAAAGCCTAGATGTGTAGGAAAGGGTATATGATAGGGAAATTGATGAATTAGAACAACAAAATGAAGAGGGAGAAATTCCAAAGAGAGTAATAGAAGGGAAGAATTCTTCCTTAAACCCTGGCCAAGAAAAACATAGACGCTCTGTGAGGATAAGATCATGACAGCATAACACAAATCCAATCGATGAAGCAAGGCCATCTCATGCAACCCCTGCACACATTCAAAACAACGTTTTATTAAATGAAGAGGAAGAGCTGGCCCAAGTGTTAGAAAATTTGGGAACACTCTTTGAGGAAGGAGGCCAATTTGAGAATTTTCAAGGTCAATACCATACTCTTAACCAATCTACCTCTACAGATAGTTCTGGCCATATGGAAATTATACCTCCCACCGAAGGAATGGAAGAGTTGCAGAACCAAGAGGAGCTAATTCCCTTTTTAGATGAGCATCCTGAAGGAGAAACTCATGGAGAAGGAAATTCTAAATCAGAAAACCAATCAGGAGACACTATTCCATTGGAACAATACCCTAACATTGGCACAACCTCAATTTTTCCTGAAATGGACACAACTATCCCCTGTCAAATAAAAAACGACATAAAGGAGGAGGAGAAAAAAAACACAGACAATGCCAGGATGAAATGGTTGAGGAAAAAGAACAAAAAATAGAAGAAAATTATTAAAAGACTAAGAAGATGATTGAAGGAAGCAGATAGAACCAAAAGAAAAAAATGGAAGTAGAAACCATTAGTACCTAGACAGAGAAATGTTCCAATAAAGAGATTGGAACTCAAACTGAAATTATTTGTGCTTGTTCAATAGAAAACTCAAACAATTTTTTTTGTGGATGTTATGAACATTATTGTTCAAACATATTTTGGAGATTGTTGTATTCCCTATGAAAAAACTAGTATTGTGGAAACGAATGTTCAGAATGATTTGGTGACATGTGAAAATGACGCCGAAACAGAGGAAACACCTCATTATGTCCCCCTGGTAAGGGAATATTTTATTCAGAAATTACAAAATGAATTAACAAGGACCTAACAGTTGTTGGCTCAACATAAAAAATAAGTAGTACCTTTGTAGACACACCAGGAACTATTAAAGAAGTTGGACACACTTACTGAAATTGAAGATGAGACTTTTGCTAGTCTCCGGAATGAGCAGAAGAAAGTAAAGAAAATGTGGAACCAGCTTCAAAAGTCCAAGGAAAAAACTGAAAATATTTGTTCAATTTACTCTGATTCTTTGAATTTTCGATCACCGGCCACTAATTATGATTTATTTTTACTAGAAAGGTATTTTTTATTGAAAATTAGATCTATCAGGGTTGGTAAACCTACTAAATTTAGGACTACCTCAGATCTTGTTCAATGTTGCAAGGAACACGATGAGAAGGTGAAATGTCTTCTCTATGAATGATATCTACACAATTTTTTCTTGGAAGATGAAAGGTATGCTAATACCAGTCCCTTTAATGGAGATGTTCAATTCCAAGCTTTCCTTTCTTTTTCTAAAAACCATCTTGAATGGGCTAAGGCCTATAATACTTTCCAGAAGAGGGAGCATTGTCTAGATTTATCGGTTAGAGGAGAACCCACTAAAAATTTACACCTCTTCATCCAACACAAAAGGTTTATGGAACAACAAGGAGTTGTGGCCACATCGGGATATCTCCATAAAGATATTGTCCATGTTGGAAGAGAGTATTTCCAGGACATTAAGGATGATGTTCTATTGGCAGCAAAGCAAAGGTGGAAAGCTTCCACTCACAATGTCAAAAACCAGGAACCATTTGGTTACAAAAAATTTAAGGCTGCTGCTGCTCGTCTGAATGTGTATATCAACATTATCCTATGCAAGGGCCCTACCTGGATAGGATAATGTTACAAGAATCCTATTATCTGGCATCCGCTGGAGAAATATTATTTTGATTATGATTTTCCTGAATGCCATGTGAGCCGCGTGTTTGCAATGCTTAAGCATAAGAGTGTTTTTAGGCTATATTTGGAAGAAGTTTATCCTACCTACTCTTTGACAAAATTACACCTCAAAATCTTATTGCATGAGGACATGCAAAAAGGTAAGCAGGGGAGTATGTTAGATCATGGAAAAGGTATGTTTTTATCCTCATTTTAGCTTAATTAATCATTTAATTTTATGAATTTATTTTTTTTCTTGGGATTAATATAGAAGAAAAGGTTGTGAAAGATGAATAAAATCAATTTCCAACAAATTTTATGATTTTAGCACATAAACTAGAATTTTCTTGCATTTATGTACATAAATCTGAATTGGAAAATTGTTGTTCAAATAATGGAACGACAATGCCTAAAGAAATAAAAATATCATTTGTTGATCACATGGGCTAGTGGAAGAAAAGGAGAATCCAACAAATCTTATAGTGAAAATCCAATTATTAGCTATGAAATCCTCAGGATCTCCTGATTCGGAGGATTCACTCTAATCTATTAGTTTTCCATTTGGTTATATAAGGTTGATAGGTGAAATAGAAGGGATTTAGATTTCCGAGTTGTAACTTTCATTTGGACATCATTATTTGTATTAAGACATGGAAATTTCACTACGGTGATGTTATATCTTTGCTACTGCGATTAATGAGAAAAAACGTGCTTTATTTATAATGATGCTCTAAGTATTCCTTGCAGTAGCTTCTGGAGGCTTTAGGCCCAATCGCTAGGAGACTTTCTAATTCTCTGTACCATAATAATTTATTTTATCTTTGTGATTGTTAATTGTTGTATCTTGTCATTTCAATTGTTATGTGATTTTAGAATTCACTTGCGAAATTTATCCTTACCGTTTGAGATAAATCTGAAGACGCTGTTACTTTTACGATTGCATATTATTCTTTAATAAATTTATTAGACTAGCGCTACAATTGATTTTTGTTCCTTTTTGATGTTGTTATCATAGATATCTGGTGATTTTTTACTAATATTCTTCATTAGAGGTTTGAATAATATATTGCTAATCATTTCCTGTAATTTCTCTTTTCAGTAGATAATTGTTAAGAAGTCATTATTTGAGTGTGATTCTTGCGATTCATAAGTTGGCTTCAGTTTATTTACACATCATTTGAGAGTGGATCAAGATATATGATTTATAATTTCTTTAAGGTCTACTTTTGAATCATTTTAGATTGAAATTTGAGAATTGGAAAGTAGTTATTACAATGATTTAGAATCATTCGTTCCTAAATAGCCTTTGATTTTACTCTGCACAAACAGTGCCAACATTCTTGAATTAAAAAAACAAATCCTTGCTCGATAATTAATGTAGGAATTAGGGTTGATATTCATAGTCATCTTAGTGGACCAATAGCAGGAAGATTTTTATCACAATAGGACTAAGTTTCAAAGATAATCATAATTGTTTTTCTTTATGGCCAACATATCCAAAGAATGCTAAGGAAAACATAGACTACCACATGTAGGTTTTTGCACTACTGGAGAATTTTTTAATATTATCGTTATAAAATGAAATATACTACACAAAAAAGAGAGTGAAAATCAATATTTCATCCTTACCACTTTCTCCAAGAAATAGTAGCTTTAACAATGCAGGCAAGGAATCAAATTTTGGAAAGATAAGTTATCACATTAACTGCCTCAAAATCTACATAATTATGGAGACAATGGTTAGTCAATGTTACTACTTTTTTGGGGAAGAGTTAAGTAATTTAATACTTGAAAATATTTAATCACTATTACATATGGTCAGTTTTCTGACACTTTAGTTCCAACAGTTTTGACGTATTTTCGGAAAGTTCCCAAATTTTTCTAAATTTTTTTAATTCTGTGACACGGTGTCACTCTTGCAACCCGAATGGCGACGTTGTCGCTCTTGTGACACTATGAAAAAATGTCGCTATTGTGACCCACCCAACTAGGGTGTCACAATAGCGACAATAATAGAAGACAACGTCGCTATAGCGACATCCATGTTATGTGCGCCGGTATACTGACGAATATGAAAAGACCGTTGTGGAATGGTTTCTTTCCCTTTGAAAAAGTCAAGGTTGACTTGGTCAACTAGTGTCACAATAGCGGAGTTTTATTTTCAATATATAGGGCCCGTTGTAAAGATGCTTTTCGACAACTTTTTTGTAATAGCGACAATTTTTACTCTAGTAGCGATGATTCAGAAAAGGTATACGGTATTTTTTCTAGTAAAAAAAACACAATTATTATTTTTATTTATAAGATAATTTGCATAAATGGCAGAAAAAATTAGAGGTGGAAACAAATGCAAGAGGTTGAAAGGAGTAATGGTAAATTTTATTTCCCTTGCAACAAATGTTGTTTGAGACATAATGCTAGAGTTTTAATAGCAACAACAACAAAACATTGTAAGAAATATGGGCACATTGATGGTGGATTGAATGAATATTGTCCCATGGTAATTAATTAGGAATATATATTCATTATCTATATTCATTTTGATTATATAGTAAAATTTTATATTATTTTAATATTTGTTATATATGCACTAATGTTTAATGATTGTTTGTAAATTTTATAAAGGCACAGTTGCCCCCCAACGTTTTGCAAAACCTTCCACAACTAAATAGTAGTAGAATAGATGATGTTGCACCACAAGAGAATATTGCAGCAAATAGTAGTATTGAAAATGATGTTTTACAAGGCGAAGAACATGAAGTGAATGATGAAGATGATGTTAATGATCCCATGGAGTTAGATGATGACAATAATGACACAGTTCACAATGATGGGACAAATCAAATGCTCCAAGAATTGTATGGTGAGCAGATGATGATGGTGGAGATAGTGATGGTGTTTATGATGTACCTCTGATTGAAATGTCAAATGAACGAATTTTTGAACACTAAAATGCAACTCTTCTCTCTGCTACATTGTTGGTGGTGAACTTAATGGTTATGAATAATTTGTCGAACAAATGTATAAAAAATATCCTAAGGTATGAAATATGTATATATGATCACATATATGTAAATGTTGATTATTTTCCATTATTTTCCATTTTTTTAGTTGTAATTTACTTATATATGATTAATAATATTTACATTAACTAATTTTTATTTATGTTGTAGATTGTAGGGTGAATTTTTGTTACCATCGCCAAATAATTTACCTCGTACATATCGAGATTTACATGCTATTATGAAAGCCTTTGGAATGGAAAATAACACTATAGATGCATGTCCTAAATATGATATTATATATTACAGAGAACATGCGTCGAAAACAAACTATTCGAAATGTGGTACCAAGAGATATCGAACTGATCAACTAACAAAAAAGGTGCCTCAAAAGGTTCTTCATCATATTCCCATAATTCCACATTTGTAGAAAATGTTTAGGTGTAAGAGAAAAGCATAGTTCATAGATTACCATTAAAAGAATAGAAGTGGAGATGGTGTTATTCGAATGCCTGCAGATGGTTATGCATTTAGGGAAATCAAGAAAAAAATATAATTTAGACTTTAAAAATGAACCTCGTAATGTTAGGCTTTCATTGGAAGCTGATGGTGTTAATCCATTTGGAGAGCTTAGGTCTACTTACTTAGTGTGGCCTATTTTCGTTATCAACAATAACATTCCTCCTTGGATGTCAATAAAGAGGGAGCACATAATGTTGACTATGATTATTCCAGGTATTTGATACATTATTTTTTCGAATGTAAAATTTTCATTTGTCTCGTTGTTTGGATAATATATTTTATTTACTTACTTAGTTATATATACATATCATGGTAGTAATTATGTATTGTAATTTTGAAAAATTAGGTAAGTACCAGGTCAAAGATATGAATGTATATATCAAGCTTCTTATCGATGAGCTAATAAACTTATGGCATGGCATCACTAAACCAATCAAGCAAAAGAGATTTCAATGTCGTGAAATGCTTGTATGGACAATTCATGATGCCCCAAGACTAACACATTTTTGTGGTATGTACTATTTTGTTGCACTTTAATATAGTATCTAATTATTTAAATTATATATACCATATTGCATGTTTTTAAAATCATCTCATTATATAATTGTCATTGATCAATCTATTGCAATTCTTCAAACAAAGGGTAGATTTTCATGCCCAGTTTGTGGCCCTAAGATGAATTATCGTTTTGCCAGATTTAGGAAAAATGGTGTTTGATGAGTATAGGAACTTCCTCTCTAGGAACCATAAGTATCGTACCACTGAAAAACATCTTTACAATGATAAAGAAGAAACTGGATTAAAACTATGAAGAACGACACCTCGGTTGTGGAAGTTGGAATATAATAGAATTAATAATCTTCAAGCTACGTAATTTGTGTATATATGTATATATATATTAATTGTTTATGTAATGTTTTGAAATTTTGTTTTAATTATTGAATTTATTTTATTGTATTTGATAGTTATTGTTCCGATTTATTTTATCCTTTAATATCAAGGTCGTCATCGTGAAGGTACTAGTATTGTACTTCCACCTGGAATTAAATGTTATCCTTCTCAATTCACACGGTTGCCCTACTAGGAGGACCTAAAAATAACTCATTTGTTTGATAAAATTCATATCGGGAAGAATGTGACAGAAACATTATGGCGAATCATAGATGGTGCACATTATAGAGATAAAATTGTCAAAATTTGTGTTAACATTAATAAATCGAATCATGCAATGAAAAATGTGATTGACTGATCAAATAACAATGGAGGTCAAAATTATAATAATATTCTATAGTTATTAACAGAGCAACAAATCAATGATGCAAAAGAGGTCGTTAGAAGAATTAAATTTCCGACAGGTTTTGCTTCAAACATAAATAATATCTTAATGAAGAAATGTGACTTCAATGGGGTGAAAACACATGATTGGCATACCTTCGTTAAGGTAATTTTTTTGGTATACATTTTTGTATATTATTGTTTGAATACATATTTTAAGTTTAATTTTAATTTTTTTTCTGTTTAATTTGGAAACAAATAACGATTCATTTTTTATTGTTATAGTATGGTCTACCCGTATCTCTCCCAAATGACTTCAACAACAATGTTAAACAAGTTATATATGATCTTGGTAAATACATGAGCTAATTAGTTTTGATTTATACGCAAAATCTCACTACAATTTGTTGTTGTACTTAATGACATGATGTGTTAATTTAATTGTAATGTAATATATATTATGTTTTGTTGAAATAACCTTGCGTAATGATTTATAGATGGTTGTCATTGAAATAAATCCATCAAGATGAAATAAAGTATTGGAAGAGAGATATTCCTCAGCTAATGTGTGAAATGCAAAAGTATCTACCTCCAACATTTTTCAATGCAAAAGAACACTACTTGATACACCAAATTGATGAGACAAAAATGTCACGTGGACCAGTACATACAAGGTCAATGTGGATGGTGGAGAGGCACTTGAAATCCTTGAAGGCTCTGGTTAGATAAAGATCACGTCCTGAGGGTGCTATAATGAAGGGATATATGGTATATGAATCCATGGTGTAAATTATACAATATCTTCCTATATTAATTTCACTAACTATGGATGCTGTGGATTGCATTTGGGATGTGAAATCCATCAAAAAATTTGAAGGGGAGCACTTGTTGGGAAAAGGTATAATGAAGAAAGTGAGAGGTAAAAGATTTATTATATATAATACATATAATGTTTCATTTTTTTACATCATATATATGATCATATTCATTTAAGTCTTATTGTTTCATCATTTATTAATTAATGTAATTTACCATGGTTATAAGTTATATTTAATATTGGTTAATTTTTATTTATTTATTAAGGTGATCAAGATTATGAGGCACTACTTTTATACATTGAAAAAATTCTCGAGTGGATGAGTGAATGCATTGAAAGATGTAAATAACATTATGATAGTAGGTTATCATGGCAACTACTGTTTGAATTGGTTAGAGAATCTTATCGTAGTGGATATGGAAATGTTATGGACATGGAAATTGATTTAGCATATGATTTGAAAGATAGAAAGGTAAGAAATTAATTCACCTATTTTATTCAGTACTTATTTTATATTATATTTATAATGTGACAACATGTTTGATGTTTTAGACAATTTTCAAGCCGTGTAAATTATATGATTAATTATTAATTTACAATGCATATTTTTCATGTTTGGTATATTGTAGTTGAAATGCCACAAGGCTATGTGGTGCAATGGTCATAAATTTCACATCAAACAGTTGGATGCTAATAAGAAAACTTCTAATACTGGGATAACTACATTATTCCAGGTAACTAATGTTTCCTCCATGAGTGACAAACATCCTCGTGAATATGAAAATATATATTATGGGTATTTAGATGATATAGTTGAGTGTGACTTTAATTCCTTCAAATCAGTTTTGTTTGACATCAAATGGTATATGCTACAAATGAATGTACGCGATGATGAGAAAACTCTTATTCAACATGACAATGGATATCCAACGGTTAAAACATCACAGTTTGAAGCAGGAAAAGATCGCTATGTTTTTACAAGCCAATGTGAACAGGTCTTTTAATCAGAGGTCCCAGGTGAGAATGGATATTAATTTTCTATTAGATATGATCTAAGAGGAAGGCCAACAGAGTATATTGTAGAGGAAGAATATTATATTGATCAAGAAGAATATGATCATGCAGTGGAAGATGAGCAGGAAGATGCATTGACGGACAAAGAAGATAGAGAATATGAACCAGGGGTAAAAGACGATGCAACAAGTATTAATGATGATGTCGATGAGGATATTCTTGAAAATGACATAATTGATGATGATGATGATGACATGGTCAATCGTTTCAACACCGTTTCTAAATCAGATGTTGATATAGATGTCGATTAGTTGGATGAAGATCAAGAAGATAAAAAATAAGAATGATACATATGTTGTGTTCGAGTATGAGTTGGTATGTTATAAATTTATATTTCAATATGTATGAATTATTGTCTTTAAATAATTTACTTATGTGGGTTTATTACATGCTGTTTAATGTCAAACCAACAAATAATGGACATACTAGTGTACAAGCTAAACTAAAATTATGTTTTTATACAAACACATGAAAAATTTGTTTACCTTAATTATTTTTTGGTTTTTTCGTATTATATTTGATAGATTTTTTATTGGGGAAATGAGAGTGACATGAGGGGGATGGGAGGGGCATATGAGCTTAAACCTTCACGTGGTTTTCCCTGTTCAATAGAGAATAAATTGTTCTTGAAACCAAGAGAATCTCATTCATATTTATTTGCATGATCCTAAATGTCATCATTGTTCTCAGATTATTGTAGCACTGAAATTGTTCAAATTGTTAGAAAACGTTAGGCCACTTATGACATGATATTACCCTACACCATTATCTTTATAAGCCAAGGGTGACCTGCAAATGGGGCCAACGTTGAGTTTTTTTCAAATTGTTACTTTATGCACCAAAATTTGACATAGACAGACTCCTCACATGCCTTGACTATATAGGAGTTGGGTTTCTAGACTCAAATATCACTCACAAACTTAGTATTATAAATAGATATTTAGTTGATCCTTTAGTTGGATCATTACTTAATCCTAATTAACAGAGTAGTGAGACATTAAAAATGCCTAATTAATCATTAAATTAAAAAAATATGGCTATGACAGGGAAACCCTTAAACCCCTAACCCATTTAACCCCCTAAACTCTAAACCTCTAACCCCTTAACCCCTAACCCCTTAAAGCCTAATTCCCAACCCCTAACCCATTTAACCCCCTAAACCGATAAAACCCTGACCCATTTAAGCCCCTAAAACCTAACCCCATTAACCATAACTCCTAACCCCATTAACCCCTAAAATCATTAAATTATAAATCTCCTAACCCCCTAAACCTCTAATCCCTAAACCCATTTAACCCCCTAAACTCTAAGCTTCTAAAACCTTAACCCCTAACCCCTTAAACCATAATTCCCAACCCCTAACCAATTTAACCCCCTAAACCCATAAAACCATAACCAATTTAACCCCCTAAACCCTAACCCCATTAACCCTTAACCCCTAAACCCTAGAATCCTTAACTGCTAAATCACCTAACCCCCTAAACTTCTAAACCTGCCCTAACCCATTTAACCCCCTAAACCCTAAACCTCTAACCCCTTAACCCCTAACTCCTTAAAACCTAATTACCAACCCCTAAACCCATAAACCTCTAACCACTTAACCCATACCATCTCTAAGTAAATTTGAGACTGACACTTTCCCTTATCCATTCATTTATGTGTGTTTTGACCCCTTGCTAATATCTTGTTTGGATGTTTTCCTATGTCTTTTTGCGATGTTGTCTTTTTCCAACTTTGACTTGAGGCGACGCCTAGACTAAACCATGCTTTATTTTTCGGCACCCAGGCTCAACAATTTTCTCTCATCTAGTTGTATCCTTTGGGCATGTGAGAGTTGGTTTTTTCCCAACGCGATTGATTTTGGGAAAATTCAGCCAGAAGTTTTGGAAAACTAGGTTACAACTAGTATTTTTTGGATTTTTGGGTGCCCTGGGGGTTTTTGTGGATGTTGAATCCATTTATATCATCGAAATCATGAAAAAAATAGAGTAAAAATTCAGGTTTTACAAATTTAACTTCTCCGAATTTTGGTAACAAATGCCCAGATCATTTTTCAAATTGTCTAATCCTTAGAAAAATCCTATTTAATTATAAATATAAATTATATTATATATAATATATAGTAAAATAAATAATATATATATATATATATATATATATATATATATATATATATATATTTTAAATAACTAAACCACAAAGTCTATCCGCTCATTACCTAGCTATATTCGACCTTATAGCCTATCTGCTCATTACTTAGTTAATATTCTACCTAATTACCACCTTTTTTTAATTCCCAACTTGATCAATCATAGTGTAGAAGCTTATAGTGCTCGGCGCCAAATATAGCCCAACAACTGTGAGAATCAATATCGGGTCCATTCCATCACCTGCAACCCCACACAAAGACTATAACTAGCTCCACGACACTTCTGAGAAGACGTTGGTTTAGGGGGCTCGGCCATGACACTGCTGAGAAGACGTTGGTTCAGGGGTTTAGCAGGGGACCCATTAATTCGACCAGAAACCCCTAAGCAGAGACAACTACTGACTCGGCCACGACATTAGGTGAGATCGGCCTTTGCCAACCCATTACAGACAAAATGGTAAGGACGCTAACTCTCTTTTTGTCTTCAATGAATATCAGAAATTGATGGTAATCAAAATGAATGGATTTATAATGCATTGGAAAATTTTAAAGCTTCATCTTCGGATTATGGAAATACCACTGCATTTCTATGAAAGGAGTATTGTGAACAACAATGCCACGCCATACTCCAAGTGAGCGATTATCATCAATATTATTTCCTTCTGGATAAAATATATCACCCAATGATACCCTCCTACTATAAGCATGTCATTGATTATGTATTTTCACACGCCCAAAACCTTTGCAAGAGAATAGCCATGGATTATGAAATGGTTGGAACTACTGGTGGTTTTCATTATAAAATTAGAACAAGAAATTGTGTTTGAATACAAGAAATCGAAATCCTTGTGAAATTTCATCATTCCATCATCAGGATCTACTAAACCCCAAAGAGCTCATCCAGGAGTCTGCTTGGAAATGAAGTTTTCTCAAACTACAAAAATATTTTTATATTATTTTTTCTCATGAGAAATTTATCCCACAGTCAAGAAGAGAATAGAAGTATTTTCTACTCCCATCGCTTGGTAGTTTAGAAGGGAGTATTTTCTACTCCCATTTAAAATAGAGGTCCAATGTGAATTCTTGACATTGGTCACAAAGAGGAAGAACCAGAAAGGGCCTTCTTCGCCATCTTCTCAACCCACAATATTTTTAGCTTCTCTCCTATGATTACACTCTATTCTTCTTGCAACTTCGGAATGGAAAAGCTTAAACACAGTCTTGTGATGAGCATTGAAGGAGGCATAATTTATTGCTTTGTATCAAATTCCCCCCCTAGCATTCCCTTTTGCTTTACATGCAAGCATATGTTTTCCTTGGTGGAGGAATATTAAGCTTCCCATGCCCATTCTGCCTCCCTCTCCTACCCTCATGAAATTGATAAGCTGAATTTAATCAAACTAACTATATCTAAGATAAACAACCCATCCAACTGAGTAGACTGAGTTGAGAAACTTTTAGAAACTAAATCCCTCCCTCCACAATGATATGGTCCTCTCCAACAACATCATCATGTTTTCTTCGAGATCTATCGTTCCCTTGATCACCATAAATTTTCCCAATATTTTACCCACATCTTTGGTAACATCATCATTCAGATCACTTATACTTTGTTGTATTATTTCTTATGTTACGATTTCCTTTAATGGGAATATCTCCCCAGTAGGCACAAGTACCCAAATTCAAGTGCTTATTCAACTCTTGTGTTAACATAATTAATTTTTAGTTTGGCCTACTCAATTTCAAATTCTAGTGTGGTTGGTCTAATTGTTGATTACTAGATTCACCAATTGGTTATTAATGATCATAGTTTAGTTTAGAGTGAACGTCGGACTTTGCCTTGAAAGAAAGCACCAAGAATCTGCAATTATCATGGATCATTTTAGAGCTCATGCATTTCTACAAAGGAATACAGTGTGTTCATTCATCAAGAAAAGTCATATGAAAAAGAACCAAGTGGTTATGCTTTTCAACATTTTCACCTACACTTCCTATCTATATTTTTCTTATTGAATGGGAAAGTTGGTTTTTAGGACTTTCAAATTAAATTTCTACTCTGGTGGTGTTCATTTTTTATTTTGGTATCCTTCTAAGAACTTGTTTGGTATGTGCAAAACAAGCATTGGTGCAACTTCTAGTGATGCAATTGTTAAAGATATGCAAATTCTATACTAATTTAAGAACATTAGTATTATTATTAATAATAATTTTTTTCAATGTATGTCATAAATACAATATTTCATCATGCAAGGTTAAAAACTATTGACATGTATTTAAAAATATATTAATAAAAAAATAATATTTTGATATGGACAATGCGATTTATAAATGAAATACGTCAATTTCCATATTAAGTAAAATATTTCAATGTCAACTATGAACATATGCATATATTATATAAAGTCATTAAAAAATATAAATTTTTGTGGCTAAAAATTGATCCTCCTTGGTGGGTTTGAAGTAGATTTTATACTTATGTGGCCTTCCCCTTTTGAACTCTTCCAAGGGGGTCACCTCCTTCCATTTTACCTTGACTAGTTAGGGCCAAAATTGGCATGAGTGATTAAGACTGGAACATAACTACCATGGATCTCATGGACAATAGATAGAGAGAATTTTGAATCTTAGGAAACATTTTCTCATACTCTACTTAAGCTATATGTGGTAGGGCTTCAATGTTTTCCATTTCCCAGGAAATATCACCCCAAAAATCAAGCTTTGAAGAATCAATCCTATGCTAAATCACACATACCTTCTCATTTTAAAGATCTCTTTGAAATTTCACCCATAACCCTTGAATTCAATGCCATCTACCACCTTGAATGTTGGAATAAAAGGCATTGTAATATGAGGTAAACTCCATTTCCTTCACCTTTGTCACTACCTATAGAGACACTTGCAACATATACTCCTCATTTGACTCAACATTAAGTTTTGGTTTTTTCCACTTCCTTTGCATACCCTTCATGCAAGGGAATCTTCATAGGAAGAGATCGTGGTTCAAATATTACGACAAAAAAATTGGGCACACCATCTCCTTACGGGGTTTCAAGGGAGGGCTATTAAAAACTAACCATATTATCCCATATAGTCCTTAAGACCTTCTCAACACATAAATGAAATGGCATAGTAATAAATGGACCTAAATATATATCTCATTGTTCAAGGTAAAATAAAAATAGAAATAATAACACCATGGATTAAGCATTGGATTTCAGTTTTTCTAAAATCAAGGACCTCCTTTCAAGATTGTGACCTTGTTTTTAGCATTCTCAAATGGAAGGTTTAAAACCCACATTAAAGAGGGGATATTTGAACCTTAACCTTTGCAACCTTTTCCTAATATGAATCTATCTAATAGAGTAGTTTGGATACTTCACACCTTGGATTTATAGAGTACCTAATCAAAGATTTTAAGACAAACTCTCTAGCCGCAACTAAAATTTAGTCCTATTGAAGAGATAAATTGAACAATCCTCATAAAAAGCGACGCTTTTCCTTATTTTTGATTAATTTAAAACAAACCTCAAAGGATCTCCTTTCTTGTCTTCCTCTTTCACTCTCCAACAAAAAATCATTAATATTATATCATAAACACTTTATATAGGTAGGCATTGAAATAATTATTCTCAACTCATGGGTTAACTTTACACCTCAACCCATGTAAGTGGACCTAAGTCCATGGCACAACACATCACACTCTAAGATGGTTCCTATTATCTCCTCAAAACTGGGGCATAACACGCCATACAATGCCAAATGGTTAAGTCATCTCAAAGTTGTGGGCTTTTTTCCTTCATGGAACACATCCTAGGTGGCGATCATTAAAGAAAATTCACTAACACCACTAACACACACAAAAATTACAATATACCCTTAAGAGGTGGGATGCACCCAAGCGCTTAGACTACACCATAAAATGAACCTTCAACTTTGGATGTCGCAAAATAGTAATTTACTAACTCAATATGGCCTATTTCTTGGATTTGTGTAATGTGCTCCTTATGAGATCCTTGCATGTCCTTGGTACTCCATGAAAAATATACTCCAACATTCACCTTCCAAGTTCCAACACCTCCTTTTGCAACATGACATAACCATTTATATATATTGAAACAACCTTGACAAATTCTTTAGTGGGTTGCACATATATTTCAACTTTTTTCTTCATCTTGCAAAGTGGTAGTTCCAAGGAGAGGGTATCAACTTTGATGAAGGAATGTTCACTTAGTATCACTTCCAATCTTCCTTCATGCAGCTCGTCAAATGTATTAATTTTGGTTCACAACTTCTCATGGTGCTTAAATTACATGTCTACACCTCTAAGTGAGGCTACAACCCCTCAACTCCTCTAACTATTCCACCTCTTCAACCCTTATTATAAATGCCACCTAATAAGAGATAAATGTTTTCAAACACAACCAAAACTATATGTAATAGCCCTTAGTTTCTTAAATTCAACTACTAAAATATAATGTGAGAATAAAATATTGTATCTATTTTTTTTTCCAAAGGGAAAATATTTTTTAAAAAATTTAACCATAAATTTTGCTTTACAAAATCCTGCCCAACCCAATCTTCCTTTACGGTATTTGTTCTCTTTTCTCAAGGTGGGAGCCAAAATGATATTGCAAAGAGATGAAAAATGGGGTTTTACTAGTGATAGACCCAATATAGAGCTTCACCATCAGATCTTCAGTCTATTTATGATGCCAAGTGATGCTCCATTTTTAACTTCAATGCATTTCCACCCCCAGATTTAGCCTTCCATAGAGGTTGCAACATTCGATATCTCGGCTCTGCCATGCCATGAGTGCGTGGAAAAACCTTTTTAGGGTGAACATAAACACTTTTTTCATGATCCTTATTCTCCAATATTCAATCATGCCTTGATTTTCAGTTGTAAAATTAGACAATAAACGTGTTCAAACTTTTTTTATTGATTACAGGTATATCAACAGTGCTCTCTCGAGAATGAAATACTTGAAATTATTAGTCAAATTCTTCAGGTTTATCTCATTCATCCCAATATTTATTGAAAATTATGTTCATTTAAAAATTCATTGTGATCATTCTATTAGGATTAATATAAATTTCAACATTGGTACTGAAACTTATTCTATATTAGGGTTATTCCATTTTTTTATATGGTGTGTATTTCTTCGTAATATTTGTAATATTCGTAATATGCATAATTTTTGGCATTGTTTTATTTTTTCTATATTTTGGAACCTTTCAAACTTGTTTGAAAATCCTAAACCTTTCTGAATATCACTTATCTATAATGTTTTAAACCCTGGAAACCATGCCTGCAAGTTTTGGAATATAGACCTTGGCCAAAATTGGGAGGATGAACATTCTATTGTACTACAATTTGGAGCCCCTTTACATGAAGCTTTTCATGACCCGTTCCATGATGTTTATAACCAAGATAAAAGGGGTTAAAAATAAAACATAAAAGAAGAACAGATCATAAAAATCAGAGGCAAAAAAATCAAAGTATAACAATTGGCTTCTTATTCTATGACATCTTCTAGAAATCCATTCGACAATCAAGAATTTGGATGCTTCCAAGGCTTGTCAATTGACACATATTAGTCCATATCAGCTTTTAGATCGATACTTGGATGCTCAATCATTTTTTTCACATATTATTTTGAGAGGCTAACACACAATAGTCTTCTAAACGACTTCCATTTGATCCATTCAATTAGTAGATATAATTAAGAGTTATCCTTGTTTGGTAATTGGTTCTCCTCCAAGAAGAAATTTTTGTTAAATCTTCTTCACAGTGTTAGTTCTGAGGAGGCTATCCAGTCAAAATAAAAAAATATCCTCTACATACATATAGCCAACACCATTCTTGACATTAAAAGTGATATTAAGGCCCACAATTATTTTTCTAGCTTTTGTTTAAAGCTATTCCCAAAGTTTGTGCCATAGCTTAGGATGTTATATAGACTTGGGAAAAGGACAAGTTTCATTCAAGACTACTTGGGATCCAAAGGATGAAGTATTTCATTTACTAAATTTCAATATAGAAGGAAGGAAATAAATGCTTAAGACTAACCAATCTATACCTGATTGATGGTGAAATTTTGTTGGAGTAATAGACTTGAATAAATAAATGTTAGTAATAAACTTCAATTTAAATGTTGTTTGGACCAATATTGTTGAGTCATACCGAAGGATTTATATTTGTATATAAAATAACGTATGGATCCATACAACAATTTTGTTCATTCATTGCATAGTTTGTACAATAGGGCGGAATCACAAGAACTTCTGTTTTTGTCTTTTTTGCGGTTGTACCTCTCAAGTAGCATGTAAAAGCTCAAGTTCGAGGTTTTTTTGGTAACTGTGAAGTGTTGTTTTTTGGATAGCATGTGGAGGTTTCCTTGTAATTTTTTTAACGAATGAAAATTTGATTGGAATGATAATTACTGTGTGTGTGAGAAGAAGCTTGGCTAGTTGCAAGGGATGCCATTTTTGTGTTTATTATCACGTTCTTGCTTTTAACCTCATTGAGAGATTCAATAGCCAAGTTGGCTTGGTGTTTAATACCCTTTTCAACATCCTTGTAAATCCCAATTTTATGGATGGTAATTTGGTAAAATATGGTATTTAAATCTATGTATGCTGCACTATAAGAAATATGGCAAAATTTATGTCTAAGTTTCTTTGGTCCTGAAATATTTTCACAATAAATCCAAGAAAAGTGCTTCTCTCTTGGAATTTTCACCTTTCAAGAAGGTTTTGGGAAGAAGCTGATGTTTGGGTGGAAAAATGGATAGAAAAAATCTATGTTAACATCCTTGAAATTTGAATTTGAAAAATCAAAATCAGGGAAAAAATCCTAAACAATAGTCAAACCACCTCCCCGTGTTAAAAAGAAAAAGGAAAAATAATATAGAAAAACCCTAACGACACTGTCTATTTATTATTTAACTCTAAATACTTAGAAATAGAACATAAAGGTGGAAAAAAGAGTGTAGAAGTGACTTCGAGGGTCAAAAAACGTTGTGACAATCCTATGTAACTGGTATGAATTCGGTTGAGTTAAAAAGCACTCTTTTGATGCCTGAGTTTACCTAGATGTATTGTTGGATGCCCAATCGGTGTTTTTGGGGTACCTAGATGCAATATTGTAAGCTCCTTTCATCTGTTTCACACAAGAAAATTGGCCAATAGAGGAGAAATTATAAAAGTACCTAACAGAGCTAAAAATGACCAAAATTATGGTTGATGACGGTTTTTCAGATTAGGTTTAACTCAATAAAGATGGGTAAGAATTTTTCAAACAAGTCATACCTGTACTTTTGGGTCAAACTTATGTAGACCAATTTAAATGCAATTAAGCAGTTGAGCTTGAGTCAAACGAGCTAGAGAAAAATATTTCACTAGCTAGTCATTTCAAACTCAGAAATATTTTGGTTTTAAGTAATGAGCATGGTAAAATTTCCATCTACTAATAACAATATTACATTGCATTGAATCACCTAATTCAAAAAAACAGAAATAACTAGGAAG
Organism: Pinus albicaulis; assembly: GCA_034641835.2. Classification (NCBI taxonomy): domain Eukaryota; kingdom Viridiplantae; phylum Streptophyta; class Pinopsida; order Pinales; family Pinaceae; genus Pinus; species Pinus albicaulis. The sequence goes on from CM076579.1 coordinate 351,522,317, forward strand.
TATTCTACATAAATATGAGTCTGGAAATTCAGAATGACAAACACAGTCTCCAACAGAATATCACATCACTATATTATTAAATGAAATACAACACCAACTAATCAGTGTTATTGTAAATAGAATATAATTGGCGGAAAAGGATAGTTTGACTGCTTTGATACCTAAACTATTCGAATGGTGGCACAAAAATGGAAAAGGTTGGTTCGGTACCAAACTGGGATTTTATCACTAAACCAGATGGTTCTGTACAATGAAACCAAGAACCTTCCGAATGCAAATATAAAATAAAATTATGAGTGGGGAACCTGATACTTTTTTACGTAAATTTTTAATTGTTTCAGTATGTTTAAGGGTGGTTCTAATCTCATTGGATTTCATATAAAGAAAGTAGAATTTTAGATCCCACTCAAAATCTAGAAGAATTAAAGGTTTTTAGGATATTCGAAATGAAAATAATTAAATACTGAAGACCAAAACAAACAAATTAGCATAAGCATATAGCCTTCAGAGAATTAACAAAATTTTCAAAAAATATTTAACAAGTTCCAAGGGTTTTTTGATATGTGTTTGGGATTCAAACTTTCAATTCCAACAAACATATGATTACAAAACTAGGTTGTCAACATATGAAAATAAAACCACCCTATCAGGTCATGTTAAGCTATCGTAGAGCCACCATATTTCCTATGGGAATCTAGATCAATCATCATACATAAGGTTACAAAATTGGGCAGACAACATATGAAAATAAACATCTTAGATGGTCCTGTTGAGCTGTTGTGGGCCTGATATTTTGATATGGGATATCCTCGATTGGAAGTGGTGGTTGACAATTTAATATTTCCATGGATAACATCTACAACTCCCTTGATATAATTTTGTTAATATTAAAAATGTCACTCTGAAGTTTTCTAATGTTTGAGACATTGAATCCATGATCATTAACCAATTTATGTATGCAGGTTATTAATTGGTTGAATTTTATTGTAAAGCTGACTTCCAATAGAGCCATAAGTGAAGTTAGAGCTTCATTTCTCTCTCGTCTTCCTGATAGTTCAAGTTTTATATCATTGTTCCAAAGCATAGTTAGCATCTAATATATACTTGTGTAACTAGATTTATAGCTTATCTGTAACTACCTCCACCCCATCTTCAACTCTTTGTCATTAACACCAAAATTATGCTTAAGTTCCTCCAACCTCTGCCTAACATTGTCATAAGCATTCCTGATTTCCTCCCCCATTTATTCTATAATGATCATAGGAGAATTTAGGCATCTACCCCATCTCCTTGAAGGATTTCTAGGACCAATTTCTTTCCACAATAAGTACTTTTCAAGCTCATATGATGAAAGGTGTAATTTATTTCCTTGAGTTAACATTCTTTGTGGTCAACTTCACATAACTTTTGTGTCACTTAATTCCTTTATTGGACCTGTATTGATGCAATTTGTGGGAGATAAGATAAGATTAGACAATTTTATTAATGTCTAATAATTGACTATAATAAGTAGGTCAATGAGACTTAAAAATACATCCACTGTATGTATGAAATACATATTTCCTAGGTTAGAGGGTGCCCTTAACATCCAAGGTTTATGGTAAGAAATTTTGGATGGAACATTTGGATATTGACCAAATGTGGAGAGTTTTAATCTACATGGAGACAATCTAGCTCTAGGATCTTCTAGTGCTGATTTGTCTATTGGTTTGGTGATATGTCTTGCCAATTTGAAACATGAGCTCCTAGAAGTGTTGTGGAAGGTATTTGATCCATAATTAGAGGATTCAAGAGGAAACCCCAATTCTCAGCGATTTGAAATTTTGGAGTGGCATGGACCTCAATATCATATTTGTTGTCTTGAGCGGACATGCAACAAGGAAGAAGGTGATTCTCCTAATGGGCTTTGGTTTGGGAAGTCCATGCAAAGGTTGAGATATATAAGTAAAATTATTATTCATTAGAAGAGGGAGGCATATTTTTGGATAATGAAAGAATGTCAGGAGGGAGCCACCTGAGTCTTGGTAAAAGCAGTAAAATTTCCATTCGATCTCATAATAGATAGGACATATGAAGGTGAGATGTTCGATGTGGGATGTGGTGATCAGTTTCAATCAAAAGTAGATGAGATTTTATCAACCATGAATATAGTGTTTATGAATATATGCATGTATGATAATGATGAAATCTTGCAGTTGCATGTCATACTCAGAATAATAAGCCATCTTGGGGCTAAGGCCTTTGAGAGGTGTGATCCAAGTTTAGACATATCTATAATCACCTATTTTAGGTCATTCTTAAATGGTAAGAGGTAACATAAAGTGTCTAAAGAGTACTTGAAGGGAGGGGGAGGATGAAGAAGGAAAATGATCAGGAGAGAATGGATTGTGGAATACAGACAACCCCAGATTTTGCGAGGTGTTATTTTATTTCATAAAGGTGATCATGATTTTTCCCTTATTCCATGGAAGGCTGAGAATTACTAATATTGTAGAACGCGTTATTGTGTCTAAAGTGTTCCTCGTGGGATTTATGGTTAAAATATTGAGTGTATGCTCCCTAAGGGGTTGCCTGGTTTCTTTTTCATAGATTGAATTTCTTAGATCCTAGATAGAGTTTCAATTTTATATTGACTTTCCTTATGCTGGACGACCGTTGAGCAATTCAGTCTGGTACTCTTTCAACATGGGAACATGATACTATTAATTCATTAGATTTATATTTAGGAAATCAATTGGAAATTTCGAATCACCTTCCTTCTTTCTCTAGATCTATGAATACATTATTGAGGCTAAGTTTTTATCTCCTAACGAAGTGTTTTGACTTCTTCTTGGTTATTTAAGGCATATCCTCAAAAATTGTAGAAAACCTTAAGAATTGTAAAATTTTGTGTTTGTACTTCTTGCTTGGTTATTTAAGGCATATCCTCAGAAATTTTAGAAAACCTTTATAATTGTACATTTTTTTCCTATAAAGGATCTTCCTTCCCCTGGGTTTCGTTTTTCTCTCCATTGAAGTTCAACTTTTGGGGCTTCCAGTTCTACAGGGTTATTTTTTGTTCTTGATGATATTGATCAATGGGTTTTATGAAATTTTCAAGGATAACTTTGTATTGATTTCTTGTTGCATTATTAAAATTTAATTCTGTATTTTTGAAAATCTATTAAAAAAATTATAATGTTGTGAAATAAAAATATATGAAGTGATAGCAAACTACCTCCCCACAAGTGGAAAAATGGAAACTAAAAAGATATAATTAGGAATTAATGAAAAGTCTTCCTTATCAGCTCCTGAAGTTCTTTAGTTATCCTGTATATTATGTGTTTTGAGGGAGAAGTCTATGTCTATATTATGGTTCAGGAGGATCACTTGTTCAGATGTTACTGTATTTATCTAGACTCCGCCCCATGATTTGAAATGAGTGTATTAGTTTTTCTGTGCTAAGTGTCTTTTCAGTTTAAAAACATGCGCATACTTGTCTCATTAGTTTGCATAAGAATTGAGGATTTTGTCCATGAATTTTAGATGATTTTTAGTGAATTAGAAGCATAAAAAAAGCTTAATAACATTGAACAGTAGTGTAAAATAGAGAAATAAGTCACCACATGAAATTTTCACAATAGGCATTGTTATCACAAAATTGTACTTGATTGGCTACTGATCAAAGAACTCTTTGTAATTGTTTCAAACCAGCTTTGGCTAAAGCTTAGCCTCTTTAGTATGAGAGGGCTCTCTCAAGGGGGTTTATAATATTTGATAATGATAATACTAGATGGCTAACTCTATTGTAAAAGTAACTTGTTTTTTATGTTTGCAGGTTAGAAAGAATGCAGGCTTGCTACCATTGGGCTTATGGAGTCAACTTAAGTAGTTTCAGTGGCAAGATTTATTGACATGGAAGCTGAGGCAGATAGGGGTCTTTAACAAAGGTAAATCACACATAAAACATATGGCAACACAGTCATTTCATCACTAAAGGAAGTCAGAGCATAAAATTATGAATTCTGAGTAATAGAGATGAAATTTACAGCAAGTGGTAAACATAAATATATAGATAAAAAAGAAATTACAAAACCCCATGAGAATCTCAGGTCTGTTAAGAAGAAATTCACTCTGTATTACTGATATAATTAAAATACATAAAAGCAACAGTTTAGTGCAAAAAATATCCAACCTGTCATATATTGAAGTACTGTGTACTTATAGGAATCTAGCCTTTACATCCAATATTCCAAATGTATAGATCATTAAATTCTTTTACTGCCACTTAATCTAACCACAAATTAGATATTTATAACTAGAAACTGACACCTTCTAAATTAGGAGTTAGAGTCCTAATATAACTCAAACACCTATTTATTACATTTTAATATAAAGATAATCCAACTTCCTCAAAATTAATCATGTCCTTCAACCATACTGACCATAATCAAAACATTAATACCCTCACCGTCTTCATGAAACTGCTCTGCCTACTGTTAAGGAGCTGTTACGTTAATGATATGGCAGCATGATGAGCCGGCATCTCCAAACCATCTTCATGATAAAATGTTTCCATTCAACAATATTCTGTTTTGATACTCTTTCTCACTTCTCTGATACTCTTTGGAATTTCCCATGGAGAAAAACTTTGAAAAATTTATTTACCCTTCAGACATTTCCAAAAACTAACTTTTCTGTAAAAAATAGAGTTTTGAGCTACTTCCATAGTGAAATTTTGTAGCGAAAACAATTACGTCATCTGTGATGTACTTATGCTACTTTTGACCATTAGAGGGTGTTAGGTGATCAAAAACATTTAAATACAAACCTTAGAGTTCCTTAACTAGTTCAATTTAAGTGCCTTAAAACCAAAAAGATATCTTCCGAAATTCCGTAGCAAAAACTATCTTCAAGCCTAGGATACACTGCAGAATTTTCTAATCGCCCATACATTTGGAAAAATTTAGAATTTAAGCATAGGAAAGGACCTTTAATATACCTGAATGTGAAATATGATGGTATAAGAAAAAAAGGATTTGTTATTTATTGTTACCTTCTTATTTATCAACAGATTCTTCATGAGCAACTTCAGTAGTTTCTTCTACAACTTTTCTTTCCAAACCTTTCTTCTCTTTCAATTCTTTGAATTGTCTCTAAATATTTTTCCTCTCTGCCTATAACCATAAATTCCTCTACCTTCTGTGTTTCATCATGATGCGCAAAGGCTGTGATCTCTTCAGTAGATTTTTGGCCTTTCCAATGGATTTTTCAAAATGAGTAACCTAATTAGTCACTTTCTTTTCCACCTCATCTATCAACTGTTTATCTTGTTTTCATCTTTCTAGCTCCATCTTTGTTTTAATCAAATATTCTCTAGTATCTTTCAACTATTCTTCAAGAAGCTCTTTTTCAGTTGGCTCTGTGACTTTTTCTTTTCTTTTTCTTTGTTTGACAATTTCCTCTTTATCTTTGAGCTGCTCTTTTGGAAAGTCTACCTCAGAGTCCTTTTGAAACTTCCTTTTGGGTTTACCTTCTTTCTCTTTAGTAATATCTGTCTCAGTAGGAGAAACAACTATGATTTCTTCCACTACTTCCCCTTTTCCTTTACCTTTCCTCTGTTGCTTGTTGTCATTTTTATCAATCTCAGAAATCTGTGATCTGGTGAAAGGTTTTCTATGTTTAAATAGAAAACCTGAACCTTCATATGAAAAATCTAATTTATTGGCCATAAGAACCTTCCTTTTAACCTTGGATCCTTCTACGTCAACTTATTTCACTACAAGGGTCTCTGCAATGTCTATAGCCTGTAAAATGTCTTCAAGCCTGTCTTTACCTCCAGTAAGTTCCTTTGTGCTTCTTTTAGACCTTTTTTGTAGAAAATTTAGAATTGCTAATTGTAACAGGTTCTATAGCATGTTTGCTAGGTGTTGTATGAGGTGCTTCTTCTTGAATGAATTCAACTTCTATCTCCATGATTTCAGATGTAGGTTGCAAACCTTCTTATTGATCACCTTCTGTCTCTGAAATGGTATCCATTTCTTGTCTAGGAGTAAGAGTCTTGGATTTAGAAGCTTTCCTAGGAGTTAAAGCATCTATTTCATAACTGCTCATAAAAAAAACGGTTTCCCAGTCTCTATTTAGTTTATTTAGTTCTTCTAGCACTAATAATTTGATCAATTCATGGTGAGAGATGGGGGTTTCACTCCTTTCAGGTCTGCCTTGCACCTTATCTAACATTTTTCCAAGGCTTCCAAAAAGGTATAAAGGGATATCTATTAGCCGTTTTCCTGTAAAATGAAGAAAAAAATTGAAATGATTCATGTAGATTGTATGAAATCTACCCTCACAGGTACAGTATTTCTGTATCACCATCAATAGCTTAGAATAGTTATCTTTGAGACAAGTTTTAGGAATCCCTACAGTCATATTTATCCCTACATGCTCAGGTTTAAAAAAAAAGTCACAAATTTTTAAATCAAACTTCGTGGCTTTAAACCATTCTTCTCTTGTCCTGGGGATTCCTGTTGCTTGAGAAATACTATCAGGTGATATTGGGAAATGGAGAATACCAACCTTCGTAGAAGTTCCTTTAAATTTTAGTATGAAATTTTGTGAAACCTGTCTATTGTGACTTTGTAATCTTTGAAAAAATTGCATGCACCCTACTCTTGTGAAAACCTCCACGAAAATGGGATCTTCCATGATTAATTTCAGGCTTATAGGCTCATACCTGAATGGCAAGCCTCCTTTGTTTGTCTTTTTTGGTGTAGCCATTTCCTTTGTTTTGCAGCGGTGGCCTTATTTAGATATTCAAATATGTTCAGTGAAGACTTGATGACATCGAGATGTTATGGAAATAGGGGGTTGGCATGATAGTGGACTTCTAAAGGAAGAATAATGAAAACAAGCTTCTTGAGTAGTAGCTTACAAGAATGAAAGAGAAAGTGTAAGGAATGAGGGGTAAATTAGGGAAAAAATGAGATGAAATTCATATGAAAATGGTAATTGATGCCCAAACATGCTCAAACCTTTCAATGATGGCCCTATTTTGATAGCATGACCTCGAAACACTCAAAGTTTGACAACTCATCAGTTTGTACAAACCGTTGCAAGAAAACAAGATTTCGTAGCAAATTTAGTTTAACAGATATCAGATTCACTACAGATTACTAGGTATTTCCACAGCGAAATTTGTTAAATTTGTACTAAAAACACTGCAGACTCAGGAAAATTTCGATAGGTGGCCAGATTTGACACATTTGATTAATTAAAGTATCCAATTCAGATTTACCCTTTTGACATGGCTTGAATACATCTCCTAAAAACTTAAAACAACCTAAAAAACTTATACCATATCATAAAATTTATCATTTTATGATACTATACTCCTAACCAATCTACTTGCAAACTTGACATGTTTCAAGATTTTTTTTGAAAATTTTAGGTGTGATAATGGGCATGATGAAGCAGTTCACCCATCCTGGGCTACATCTGCTGGTCTAGCTCCCAATGGCATGTCCATATTTCATTATGCTCAAATATTTACTATTAAATGTAGTTATAGTGCTCTAATGGCTGTGTTCTCTGCACCAATGGCTCCAGAATGATCCAATTAGTCAAAAATGACTCTTCATTCCCTAAGAATGGTCAAAAATTGGGCCTCCTGCACTTTTTCCCAGTTTCACCTAGGAAAGCTCCACTAAAAGTGGAGAACTCCACTTAATTGGAGTTAAAATAGTCAATCCTGCCATTTTAGATGCACTAGCTAAACTTCCTGCCGAAATGACCACATAATAATATTAGTGGTTGGGGGTGGCCACATGCGCACCCCCCAAACCGCTTGTTAACATAATGGTCGGTGGAACTCATGGTGGAAGACTGCAGTTAAGTTTGAACGTGGGTTGAACTGTCAGAGGTTAAGACTTATCTGCATGGAGTTTGGCGTTAACAGTTGCATGTGACAACATTACAGAACCGCTGGTTGGTGGAGCTGTCGAGTCAACGTATAGACCATGACTCTTAATGTTTAAACATTTAACGTGCCATGTGACTCCTCTAGGGAACTGCTGGCGGGTGGGGACTGCTAGCAGTTCCCAACCCCCACATGCCTTTTCCATAAACCATAAGTACAACTCAACATACAATACAGTTAAGAACTAAGCGTAGCGTGGGTGGTAAGAATTGTGCGTGCCTGGTGGGAGGTCTCGGGGTCGATTCCTACGGACGCTCCAAAATTTTACAATGTAGTTTTGGGAACACGTGGCAGCTTCATGGCCAGCGACTTGGCACCCTATTATTTTCCCTTCAAACCCTATACCTTTGAATAAGAAGCTGACACTTGTCATCCATTGATTATCTTGGTGGAAAGGAATATTCTTCGAAATATTCTTTTTTGTTGACTGTACCTCCACCTTGCTAACTATGCATCCCAGTCAAACTTGTTCAAATTGTCGAAAATTTACCTATTTGGAATTTCAATCAAAACATGATATCTTCCTCATATGAGATTGGTTTTTCAAACTATTTGTAGCATCAAAATCAGGAAGACGAGATATATGCAACCATCCTAGTTTCAACCTAATGCTGTAACTTTGAATTTTTAGCAAAATTTTTGAACTCCTTATCATTCCTCCCCATTGGGAAGCTTTTGGACCCCAAAATACTTGATTAGCTGTTTAGTAGATGAGGGTAAAACTCCCTTACCTTTCCAATCTCCATCCACTTTTCCTTGCTTGGTCTAGTGCCTTTGAGCCCAACTCGAAGGTAGTCAACACTTCCCCTCTTTGATGCTCTTGTACTCCTATCAAGAATTGTATCTTCTTTGAGTGATAAATTTTCAATAGAAAGTAATTGACCATCACTTCCTTCATCATTGACCAAATGTGGCTCATACAAGCGTAAATTTTCAACATTAAAAACTGAATACATTTTCCTGTAAGAAGGCAATTCAACTTCAAATGCATTATTACCAACTTGTTTTGTGATCTTGAAAGGACCATAGTGAATGGGTTTAAGCTTTTTACCTTCCCCTTGCATCCTTTCTTTGCTAATATTCAACCATACCTCATCTCCCTCTTGAAACTTGTGATCAACTCGTTGTTTTTCATGCCTCTCTTTGCATTTTCTTTGACTTTTCTCAAGCTATTCTTGAACTTGTTGATGTATAATCTGAATTTTCTCAGTGAAATTTCAAGCCTTATCAATTTCACTATGGCCATAAATTGCAACGTCCTTCCCAAAGATGAAGTCTAATGGAAATTTTGGCAAATACACAAAGCATACTTCAAAAGGTGAGGTTTGTGTTAAAGAGTGCTTTGCCTGGTTTTAAGCATGCAAAATGTAATGTTTTTTTTCATCCCACAACTTAGGATGTTTGCTGCAATATCCTCTCAATAGATGCACAACGATTCTGTTCACCACCTTGGTTTTTCCATCTATTTGTGGATGAAAAGAGGTAATATTTTTCAACTTTGTGTCCATCATTCTCCATATATTTGACCAAAAATTCTCAATGAACCTGGAATCCCTCTCACTAACAATAGAAGTGGGCAATCCAAAATGAACCCAAACATTTTGAAAATAAAGTTCAACATTTTTTTCAGTAGTAATGGCTTTCTTACATGGAATATGTATACACAATTTACTAAATCTATCCACAACTACATAAATATAATCATGTTGCTTTCTTGATATAGGTAGACCTCCAACAAACTCCATGGAGACACTCTGCCATAGCCTTGATGGTACCGGTAGTGGCATGTACAACCCAAGATTCCTATTACTAGGCTTACTTGTTGCACACATGGAACAACCTCTTATAAAATGTGACACACTATCTATCATGTGAGGCCAATAAAAATACCTATGTAGATGCACCCTTGTTTTTATTACCCCAAAGTGTCCATAAATAAGAGATGAATGAGCTTCTCTCATGACACTTAGTCTCTCTCCTTGTTGAATACATAGCTTGCCCAAATGAAATAGCAAATTGTTATGCATGTGATAATATTTTTCTTCAACTTGATTCCCTTCACTCAAACTAGCATACACATCTTGGAAATCAATGTCATGTGCATATTTTTCTATGTAACTCTCATGTACAACAGAATCATTTTTTAGTAAAGTAGATGCACTAATGATTGGTCTTGAAAGCACATATGCAACTTTATTGAAAATACCTTTCTTGTACCTTATAACCAAGTGAAACTGTTGAAGAAATCCTATCCACCTAAAATGTATTGATTGCTGCAATTTTGTTTGTGATTGCAAGTACTGTAATGGTTTGTGATCGGTGTGTATAATAGTCTCTTTACCCATCAAGTAGTGTTTCCACTTCTTGACACTTTGTACCAACACATATAGTTATTTTTCATATGTAGGATAACTAGTCACAACACCATTAAAAGTTTCATAATGAAAAGCGATAGGCTTACCATGCTGCAAATGTACTATGCCCATGGCATAATCACTAGCATCAATTTGAATCTTGAATCGATGTCTCAAATTTGGTAATGAAAGGACTGGAGCTGAAATTATCTTGTATTTTAAAGCTTTGAAAGCTTGTTGTTGTTTGCCTCCCCATTGGAAGCATTTCTTCACACTTGTCACTGCATGCATAGGAGCTGCGATGGAAGAAAAGTTAGCAATAAAATTTCTCCAATATTGAGCTGCAGTTAAGAAAATTCTTACCTCAATAACTGTTTTGGGTGTGGGCGAATTCACAATGGCTTCCACTTTAGAATGATCAATCCTCAATTCTCCTCCTCCTACAATATGTCCCAAATAGACCAAAGAAGTATTTCCAAACTCACACTTTGACATCTTAAGAAACAATTTCTCTTTCTTCAAAATATCAAGCACTCTATTCACATGCAAGACATGATCTTATCTTGTTTTGCTGAAAATTAAAATGTCATCTAAGTATACAATAAGAAATTCATCAAGGAATGGTCGCAAAACACTATTCATAACTCACATGAAATTTTCTGGTGCATTACAAAAACCAAAAGGCATAACTAGCCACTCAAAGAGTCCTTGTTTGGTTTTGAATGCAGTTTTCCATATATCATTTTATGCAATTCTTACTTGTTGATATCCACTTTGTAAATCTAACTTAGTGAAAAAAATTTCTTCTTTTCTCTGATCAAGAAAATCATCTATTCTTGGGAGTGGGTAACGATTTTTTACGTAATCTTGTTCAAAGCTCGAAAATCTACACACATGCGCCGAGTCCCATCTTTATTTGGTATGAAGACAACTACATGGCGAGGTGGTTAGCCTTATTATTCCTTTGTCCAACATTTATTTGATTTTCCTTTTTATTTCAAAATTCTCCATTATCGACATGCGATACATATCGATGTTTGGAAGAGGACAATCTTGCTGCAACTGAATCTCATGTTGAATTTCCCTTTTTGGAGGCAATCCTATTGGCTCCTGAAACATCTCATGATGTCCATTAACCACATCATATAAATCTGATTTCAACTTAGGAAAACATCCCTCAAATGATTCATTATTAATATGAGCTTTAGGCTTAATCATAAGAAGAAAAAAATTCTTACTTGAATTTACCAGCCTCTTTACCTGTCTAGCATTTACCATAGCATTTTTTGTCTTCTTACGATGTGCTCTAACAATGAAATACTTGCCATATTTGAATAAATGATACTTGTTCTCATGGACATAGAAGATTTATTTCCTGTCATCCATGTAAGGAATCCCTAATAAAATATCAGTGATGTGAATTAGAACCACATCTAATTCAACTGAGTCAACAAAATTTGCAGTGATTGAAAACCTCAATATACATTTCTTTGATACCTGTAAATTTGCATCCTTACAAATCCAACCTAATGGATATGGTTTTGGATGTGGTGTGGTCTCAAGGTAAAGTTTCTTAACCAAATCTTCAGAGATTAAGTTTGCTTGTGACCCACTATCAAACAATATGTCAATCTTGGTATTCTTGGATATGACCCTCACATGAAACAATTCTATTCTTTCTTCTTAATTTGGAACGTTTATGTGATAGTTTGATGTACTGGTACTGGGTTTAGTTTCAATTTATTTTCCCTTCATGTTATTCAATCCCATGGCTGTAATTTTAGATTCATCAACTGAATTAGATCCTAAATCATGTTGAGATTTAGCAACAGTTTTTTGTTTCCCTTTGTTATTGGGTTTCTTTGGCCTCAATTCAAGATGTAATTTCCAACAATGAGTTTCATCATGGCCTTATTTTTAAAAATGTTTACAAAACAATTTTTCTCACTCTTTCTTAACATATGCATTCTTTTTGTTTTTACACTAGTACATATGGTCAAAATTCTTACACTTTATTTCCGACTTTTTTGACGTATTGTCAGAAATTTCCCCAAATTTTCTCAATTTTTTTAATCCCGCCAACAAGCCTCGCTCTAGCGAAGTTTTGGGTTATCGTCAGAATGACGATGTTTAGGACAATCGTCGAAATAATGACGTTTTGGGACAAATCATCGGACTTGCGATGTTTTAGAGACAAGTGTTAGTCTTGCGACATTTAGGAGAAAAACCGTCAGTCTTGCAACATTTAGGACAATCGTTGGAATACTGACGTTTTGGGATAAACCATATTTATTGCGACGTTTAATGCGTTTGTGAACAAAATGTCAGAATAATGACGTTAATTCATTGTTTGAGACCTTTTCTCATGGCTTTTGTAGCTATATTCTCTTGGTAATATTATGTCATAAGATTAATGTATTTCGTAGTCATATTCTCTTGTTAATATTATGTCATAAGATTAATGTATTTAGTCATATTATCTTGTTAATATTATGTCATAAGATTAATTTATTTTGTAGTCATATTCTCTTGTTAATATTATGTCATAAGATTAATGTATTTATATATGTATCGTTAAGATTAGTAAATTGTATTTATTTATTTATTTAATTATATTTTCGATGGTTAAATAAAATGCGATATAACCTATGGTCGAAACATTATCAAATATTATATATTTAAATATTTTGATGGTTAAATCAAATGCAATATAACCTATGGTCGAAACCTTATATGTGAGCGGACCTATTTAAATGTAGTGGAGGGGACCTATCTACATGTAGGAGAGGCTTTATAACTGGTGGAGCAGAGATCTACAGTTGGCGGGAGCTCTAAATATTATGGAGAGGCTAACTATTATGGTGGAAGGGCTTTCAAACTGGCAAAATTATTTAATTTCATAGTAGAACAAAATGTATGGCAGGGGTCGAGGTCGAACCCAGACCTCCCGCCCACTAGAAAACAGTCTTGCCACCTCTCCTGTCACCGTGGGTCTTAACCATATGGGGGAACGCTTCTACTTCAAGTTTGTAATGGCGACTGTCTGGGGTGTGGAGGGGGCTAGCCCCCTCCCATGTGCTCAAGCGCGAAAACCAAATGCTATACATTCAATCCAGCAGAAATTTAATTAGCACTAAGCCACAATGTATTACTTTAATCAATGGATTATTGTGGTTTAGCCACATTAATATGTAATAAAATCTAAAGCACACTTATATCATTAAGTGGGCTTATCTTATGAAAAATTCTTAGATGTGTGGACATCTAGCCACCTAAGAGCAGATGGATCTCTCCTCCATGATCGAATGGTCGAGGACTAAACGAGTTCATTGAGGTACCGAACCCTACCCCCAGGGTTGCATCCCGAGCTCATTTTTTCAATTCTGATGAGGTTTTGATGGCTCTGCCTTCCCGTGAACTGGTTCAAGGGGCCAAAGTTTTGCGACTGATGATAATGATTCTTGCACAGGTATTGAACCCAGATGATATGCCATCAATAGTTTTGAGTAATTTTTCCCTCTAAGTTCTTTTACATTTCGAACTACACTAACACAAAGGCATCTGTGTAGATTCTTTCTTTGTTACCCTGGGGTCTTTTTCTCCATGACCTGGTGTGACCTTTTTGACCTATTGCCGTTGGTTACCTTGGTAATACTTTATAATTCAAAAACTCAAGGTGTCTTAAGTCAAGAGTAATGAACTTCACTGATACAACATGTATCAATTCAATTTCTTTTGTTTCCTAATATTTTCTAATGTGAAATGGTTGCATTTCCCCTTATTTTATTTGATGTGAGCATGAAATTTTTTCCAATTTTCCTCTGTACAGGGTTTTGGCTTGCATCAAAACTTTTTTAGAATTACATATGCTCAGCGCAGTGAACATTTCTACTCAAAGACTTGTCCATATGTGGAGGCCTTAGTGTTGGGCGTGGCTAAGAAAAAGCTTGTAGAGGTACCTAAGTTAGCACTTGAAATATCAAGCTACTCTTCCATGACTATTTTGTTGATGTATTATCATGCTCTTTCTCTTTTATAAAATACATGTATAGGAATTAAGATACATGATAGTGGTGTATGAATTGATTCACTCTATTAAGTTTGATGGGTGTTATGAGACTATTACTTGATCAAATCCATTTATGGGTAGATTGATTCACTGTAAGAGTATATGCAGACATGTCCAAGTGAAGTTTTATTGGCATTTATATTCATTGTATTGTGTTTTTGGAGTAAGCATTAATGTACTTTATTTAATCCTTTAATATAGGGTTGTGATGCATAAGTGCTAATTTCTTCCACTCCAAAACACTGGCTGATAGAGATTCTTATGGTAACAAAAACTTGGCTATTGATGCCTTTGATGCTATCAACCAAGATAAAGCACCTGTGGAGGCCAAGTGTCCTGGTGTTGTCCCCTGTGATGAAATTTTAGCCAGAACAACTAGGGATTTTGTTTCTTTGGTGAGTGAATTTTGAAGTTGGTCTCTGAAACCTATTTCAAATTCTGATAGCTAGATTAAATAGTTTAATTTCAGCTTGAATTTGATATTGAATGATGGTATCCTTAAAGAAATAATACTTTTGATGCCATTCATTCACTTGGATTTGAGATTATACCACTCATTCATTTAGATTTGAGATGATATTCGAAGCAAACTTGACTAGCTAGTTGTATACATATTATACTGTACAGGGCTGATTATTGTATTTGATTTTGATAATACATGCATAGACACATATAGACATGCTTTGAGATTATATTCTTCAGTAAGCTTGTGTTGTTTTCTTCATGTACAATGTACAGGTCTGATCACTGTTTTTCGTTGCTGATACATGCATACACATATACTTAGACGGGAGGTCCTAACTATCCAGTGAAGAAAGGAAGAAGATATGGAAGAGTTTCTAATGCAAGTCGGGTTAAAGGAAATCTCCCTGAAGCTTATTTCAATGTCGATCTATTGTTAAACAATTTCTCTTCAAAGGGCTTAAACATATCAGACATGGTAGCTCTATCTGGTGAGAAAATTTTCCAGAACACCCTTATCGTTTATTTATTCATTCATGGATGAAAATATCAAATGAAATTAAATACATGTCTATAATTTAATGTATCTGGAGAAGAAAAATTAGGTGTAGAGATAATTTTAGGTGGTGCTCACTTATCACATGGTAGAAATCTTGCCATACTTTGAAGATACAAGAAATGCTAATTAGGGATTCACATGTCAAACAATTTCCTGTAATGACTCAATTAGGTATCTTTTTCAAGTCTTCTGATGAGTTGAACAAGCTTATTTTCCAAGTCTTTAACATCCTAATTTTACTTAGTGTTGTACTACTGAGCATAATATTTTTATTTTTATTTTGCCCTAGTTTCTAATAATTGCTAGCACACCATCAAATTTTTGATCAATGAAATGCTAGAGCTCCTTGGTTGCACACTTGTACGACTCACTGTTATTGGCTCATATCATAGAATTTTGAATTTAGCCCAATTCAGGTGAGGATTGAACTGGAATAATTACTTGTCTTTGAAACTTGAAGATTGGTTTGCTTGGAATGTAAGTTGTAGGAGATTTGAATTGTTAACATGGCATTTGAATTTAACTCATGAAAAGGTATAGGAAGGGATCCTTATAAAAATTTGAAATGATTGACTTGCCCAGAACATATGGAGAGAATTGATAATGGAAATAGCTTATAGGGATATAGCGTTGAAGTAGGTAGGGTTAGTTCAAAATGAAAAACCTAGAAACATGGTGCTTACATCAAACTAATTGAACTTTACATATAAAATTTTGTAGACGTGCACTTGATTGAATGCTAGCAGATTAATAGATTGAATTATAGTGATCTACATGAATCTCGTTTAGTAATAAAGACCACCTAGACATGTAATAAATCAAAAATTCCAAAAAAAATGAAATGGGAACCATATAGGGGGGTATTCTCTTTGCTGGTCAAATTGAGAATTTCCTTAATCTTAGATTCTAGAATTTATTAGTATAAGTTTTCTGAAGATGAGTTCAGACAACATTTGTGCCTTTTTTGATTAATCTAATCTCAAATATTTCACATATTTTTATTTTTCCAAATTCACTATTGATGACTAGATATATGTATTCTTTTCCATCTCAAAGAAACATGAAATTGTAGCGTGGTATATTACTCGAGACTCCAAAATGGGAAGAAAATTAGATTGCAGGTTTAATGGAGAAATCTGGAGTAAAATGAAATTATATCTATTTCATTGTCAATTTGATTCAAAAAGTGTTAGGTCTTCTTGTATTTCTAAATTTAGGGTTATCCATTCATTCTTATAGTCCAACCATTATTATTATTTAAAAAAAAAAAGTCATTTAAAATAAAGGGTTGTTTTTGGAATTTTAATTTACTTAGTTATATCATGCACCCAAAGTCATGCTCGAAAGTTCTATCATTGGAATATATAGACCTTATACAAATGAAAAAATATAATATGATGAGGAATCAAAACAATAAGGTTATGATGATTTAGAGAGGAAAATTAAATAGTTAAACAAAACCCTTATCAACAAAGAAGAATAATTCGTGCGTGGTTGAAGGGAATCGAAAAAACAAGTTACATAAATTCACAATTCCAACAACAAATAAATGAACTACAACAACAAATTAATAACATAAAAAAAAGCTCACAAAAGAGAGATTGAAGATATTAATAAAAAAATTGTCTACTGAAGTTGATACAAATTTTCATTTGAAAAATCATAATAAATCTGTACTAACAAAAATAAAGAAGATAGAGAAAGAGGGAAGGCAGAAAAAAGATCCAAAAACAAGGATAGGAGCATTGAAACCTACACAATTGATGTGGAAAAATCTAATGTTGTTATCAATGAAGTTATACCAGTGAAAGAGCTTAAAAAGTCGAAACTCAAGTACATATTCTCAGAATAAATAATTATTATCTAATATGGATTAATTTATATAGTTCATGATGTTCTTATGAAGTGAACTGTTAGGTTCACTTCACCAACAACCTCATAGCAGAAACAAAAGTAGTTCTAAAAATAATACAAATTGTACATAACAACTGAAGAACTAATAGAAATAACAGTAAAATCGAACGAAACCAATTTAACCCTCTACATTGTTAGTTGTATACATCTATCTAGGCTCATTAAGGTGATTATATAATATTATAGGTGAACTTGTGATCTAGCATTTGTAATCTATTGATTTAAAAGGGGATCTACACCTTTATGAAAAATGTGTAAAGGATCTAGGAGTCTTGATCTAGGGGCAATAATTTTCCATATCTACATATACATACTTGGGCTTCTACGGATTTAGATCTCTTATGATCACCCTTATTTATTAACATTGCTTCTACATTCTAGTTCCTTAATCAAAAGTTGGGCATACACAATATTGGACCCTTCCTTTCAAATTGTCCCAAGCTCGTTGTGTCATCTATTATTGAAAATGTAGTTATAGGAACTCTTGAACAAGGTTATCTTGCAACAAGGTGAAGAACACTTGTAAAGAGGGAGTGTTAGAGTTTGCATACCTCGTTTCTCTGTTAGTGTTAATGTTCAACAATAGAAGCACACTAGCAATAGCAACAATATAGATTCCATTAGACAAAGGAGGTGCAACAATGTTAGAGAATGGTGGGTTGTTGATGAAGTCTTCCTTTAACAAGGAATGCACACTTTGAAGATTCTAAATAGATTTCAGAGTATATAAGGGAGTAGTGGTCTATGGTTATATTTATTTAGGTTCAAATATGGTCAATGTGATGATGTTTCCCTTAGAAAATAGGGGGTTCAAGGTTTTGTAATAGTATATTTCCTTGGTGGAGAACAGTTGTAATGTGGGAGTGTTTGAGTTTTCGGTAGTGTGACGGTTTGAGATAAGTGTCGGTAGTGCGATGGATTGGAGACAAGGTTACTAATAGATGAACTATGAGGAAGGTGGTTGGATTCCCTCCATCTGGAGGCTATCATTGTTCTGGGTATTTAGGAAAATATTCATGGCACAGACAAGTTAGGGCTCAATCGAATGACGATGGTGAAATCTAATAGTCATGGTTATCTTCTCACCCTCCTCCGGCATTCCATTATGCATTGTTTCATCCTATGCTCACATGATATCTCTCTGCAACACCAGAGAAGGTCCATTCATGTTGGATATTGACATCATGGCACACCCCCTATCAGGTAGGCTTTCTAAACCCTTCCTATCTCAGTGGTTTATAGGGCTTTCAGTTTGGAGACAGGGTTATTAATAGAGGAATTTTTCTGAGGAAGGTGGTTGGATTCCCTCCATCTAGAGGGTTCCTTTGATCTGGGGATTCGGGAAAATATCGATGGCCCAGAAAATTTAGGGCTCAATCGAATGATGGTGGTGAAATATAATAGTTACGGTTAACTTCTTACCCTCCTCCGACGTTCCATTGTGCATTTTTTCATTGTATGCTCACATGTCATCTCTCTGCAACCCCGAAGAAGGTCCATCCATGGCGGAGATCAACATCATGGTGCACCCCCTATTAGGTAGGCTTTCTAAAACCGTCCTATATCAGTGGTTTACAGGGCTTTCAGTTCTCACCCATTATGATATATTTCATCTTTTGTTTCTCACTCAATTCTTCAAAATTTTAACAGGATGACGAGGTGTTCAAAGTCAAACCAACCTTCAATTTTGAACATTTATCTTCCAACAATTCCAAATCTAATTATATAGTTATCATCGTGGCTATGTAGGCACATCCCATGACCATCTTTAGGTAGTCATTCTTTCTACTCCCCACAAGGTTGCAGATATATTTTCCCTTAAGGGGTTTTAGTATGCTATTTGACAGACAATTTTTCATTGATTGGAATAGAGATATGCTTTATTTATTTTTTCTAGTGTCTAGATTTAACTTATAGTTTATTTATTTATGTAATATAGGTATAAATCCTAGCTCCACACACCACAGATTCTGTTATATTTTCTACCACGTTGTCTCTGAAAGTAAAGGGTTATGGCTTCTCTTGTTTTAGGTGTGACTATGCATTCAACGACCTATTTTACACATAAAACGTTATGGCTTTCGCAGAATGTGTTGTGTTGTAGTCTTAGGGTTTAGTTTTCCTTTTATTAGTAAATTATAAAGCTTCTTGACACTAAAAACGTTGAATCTTCCATTCCAAGGATCGAATGTCCTCCTCCACCTAGGCCTAGAATGCCCCCTCCTCCACCTAGTGGTGGTGCCCCTCCTATGTACGGTGCTCCTCCTCATATGCAGCCGAGACCTGACATGCCGCCTCCACCACCTAGTCAGCAACAATAGCAACAAAAACCATCTCCTAGACATCTGTAGCAGCAACTATTAATTGAATAAGGTATTTAAATAATTTCCCTGCATATTTTTGGTATATGAGAATGTCTTTTTATGCTTTCCAACAGGATTGAAAAACTAATTTCACCATTTCAAGTCATGAGTATTTGAATATTTTTCATTCTAATGATAAAATGAGTTAGCATCTCCAGTTGGGGAAAGCCCAAATTATCAAAAACTTTAAACTAAATAATCCTCCTCCAACTTATATTAAGTGAAGATAATTTCATGGCATAAATTAATAGGCAGAGATTTTGTATAATTTGTAGTTAGTTTAGCTACTACACTTTTCCTTTGCTTTGATTAAGCTGATAGTACTGATCATTTTTTTTTTAAATCAGGGACCTTTTGCAAGAGTCATTTTTATTTCTATATAACATTCACAAAAGTATCTTATTGTAGCCCTACAGACCTTATTATATTTTCTATTAGGTGTATTCCTTATTAATCACCATATTCCATGCCGAAATGCTAAAAATTGTTGCCTTGATTGAATATCTATACATATACATTTTCTTCTGTTTAGGAAATAATAGGTTTTAAAACCATTTCACTGTGTGGTTACCATAGTATATACATTTTTTGGCACAAAAAGTTTTCTTTAATTATTAATATAACAACAATGTACAGACAAGACATTGTTTTACAAAAGTAGGGTGTTGTGTGGTGCTCACCAAAAGATTAGGTATACCATGCGAAATATGCCTTAATAGTTTCCATAACTACCTAAGGGAATAGAAGTTAACAAAACCACCACCTGGGCATATCCAATAAAACTAAAATTCCAAAATGTCTAGCTGGCACTTAACCATTAAAGCTGATAAAGTCTTTCCTTATGGTATGAAAATAAATAAACACATTTTTCAAATCCTGAAGGATCTGTTGCTAGGTTGAGACCTGCATTAGGATAATTTTTTGTTTTTCTTGGGAGTGGGCCTCCAGCCATTATTGGTTGATTCAAAATTAGTTATAGCAAGCCATTGCACATCATTTGTGACTTGTTTGTTTTTGCAACACCACCAATCACCCATTGGGGCATAATACTATCTTTGTAACCCGACCTTTGAAAATTTACTTGATTATGCTCTATTTTACACGTTCAATGCACAATATTTTGAAATGCATCCTATTCTTAACCTTTGCAACATAAATAATTCATAAACATGTAATCTACAAAAAAACACAATATAACATAACATTTATCTATGAGAAATGACACCAATTGGCTTCAAACCTAGGTGTTCTGCTCAACAATAGACTATGCTACTCATATCTCTTAGTAGTGGGTCATCCTCGTGTTGTGGTCAAGACTCTATCAGGGTAAAAGGCTACCTAAGCCAACTATGGTCCATCGCTGCATCAATATGGTAGCAGACCAAGGTACTTGATTCCAACATCTTCCAATGACTTTATCTCATCCCCATTTGCCTTCACAAACCACGGTAGTGCACCCCTTCCTCTACACTCGTAGTCCATTAGGTTGTGGCACTATAATCAAAGGTTTCCAACTCAGAGTGGCTACAGATGTTCCAAAGGCCCATGGCTTTTGGGAGTTCCAAATCCACCATACCCAAATCCACCTAGGATTGATAGGGTACGAAATTCACATCGTCATACAACATTAGCTGGAGTCTCAGAGAAACCTCAGGGTGGAGACAAAACTTTGGATCCCCTCATACAAGTAAGGGTGGGGATGTATATCTCTAGCTGGGAGGAAAATTGTGAAACATATCCCTATGCACATCCTGAGGTGTATCAATAACTATGATACCCATAACTTATTCAATACAACACTCTGCAAAATAGGGTTACAAAATGGCAATCATTGCCTAAAATTTAGGACATATTGAAGCCATAGGAAAGCATAGATTATGTTGTATATTTCACCATTGTGTCAGAAATTGCAGTCACGACAATGTTGTACATTTAGGTATGGGTTCGTGATCTTCAACGTTGTTGTACATCTACATCCCATATATATATATCTGTGTGTGTGTGTGTGTGTGTGTGTGTGTGTGTGTGTTGGTGTATTAAAGGTGCTTCCATAGGTTGAATGACCTACACAAAAGGCATCAGACTTGAAGTAAGGCATTAGTTCCCCTTAAGACTAGGTCACCGTACTTGAAATAGTGGTGCCTGACACTTGAAGGAATTCATGATATCATAATAATATGCAATGTCACAGATGCAATTTAATTTTGTTCTAGCCTTGGAAATGCTCCAATCTATAGGCATATAATTTGGCAATGGATTATAATAACCTGTCCCTGACATCTACATGGATAGGCTTGGATATCATTTATAGATTGTAGTCCCTATAATACCCAATCAAGTCCAACTCTCATTCCCTCATAAAGAGTTGATTAGTTCATGGATTCCTTTACTATGGAGTTGAAGAAGAGACTGTCAGGCTTGCCTTGTGTCCCTGAATCTGGCAATAAAATAGAAGGGCTTACTCGCAGTTCTAGTTTTGCCGCCTGCTAGGTTGAGGATTTGGCATATAGCCAAGAATATGCATAACTCCCTTCATCGGCAAGCCATCTATCTCGTTACCTTGTGGAGAGATGAGTTTTATTACAATGGTTTATGTTCACTACATTTGTTCTCATAGAGCGTGTTTTTATATGCCAAAATAAAAACTATAGTCTGTCAATTAATTTGCGTTGTTTTATTAGTGCAATTATTTTCTCAAGCTACAAGTATCCAAAACTTAGAAGGAGAAGTTTTGATAAAAACCAGCTAACAAGATATGAAGCCATTGTGTGTACATGATAAGAAACACAAAAAGAACACTCATGTGCACTGTGCTCTGTTCTATGTGCATTCAAAAGCCACTATGTAACATTTCTCCTTTAACACATTTTGTCAAGTAGGGTGTGTGTATCAACTAGGTTTTGGCACTAGGCATACATGTTAATGAGATATCCTAATTTACCGCCAAGTGGATTCAAACAAATCTTCTATCCATGACTGAAAATGGTGATATAATAGATCATCCACTTTCTGTTTTTTGGTCACAAAGTCTTGAGTTCATAACATGAATAGGCACATTTGTTCAGTCTATTTAAAATTACACTATTCAATAATATATCCTTGTAAGTTATTCCAAATAGACAGTTTTATAAGTAGGGAGCATGGAACCTGTTGAAGCCCCGAAAATCAGGTCTACAACAAGGGGGATACTCACCTGGTCCGGACCTTGGTTAACAGCTCCTTTTCCATTTGGTATAGTGGGTCTGACTGGGGATATGGGACCAGTTTCCTAATATGTGTGTGTGTGTTGAGAATTGATATTTCCTTTCTAAAATTTCCTAAGTGAAATTCTTTTATTCTAACTCTAATCTAATAACATGCAATTGTATTCTAATAAATAGAAATATCTAATTCTACACTAATATTTCCGTTATGCGATATAAAATGATTTCAAATAACAATTGGTAATAAAGATCATTCAATTGTTATGAGAAAAGAATTCAATGGAGATAAACTACTTCGTATAAAAAGTTAGATGAAACAGTTTTGAAAAAGATATCGCATAATAAGCTACTCATATATTAAGCATAAATAAATAGCTATCATTGTACAGAAGTGCCAAATGATAACTCAAGCATTCGTGCATCAATATATAAACAACTGAACATGAATATCACTTTAACACAAAGGCATAAATAGTTAAGAGATAAAAGTACCATTTATAACTAGTTCTACTCATGAGCTTCAAGCAATAATGATTTATCTCTTCTTAATCCAACATCCACTAAGAATACAAAAGTGCAACATCAGTAGTAGATATTAAATGCATATATCAATAAATCCTGTTCCATTCATTCATCAAAACCTCCTCGAAGGATGCAAAAGTGCATGTTCTGAGGACAAGTTTTTGACAAATTTCAGGACCCTTCTCTAAATGCATGAGAAGGGTTTAAATACTACTAACTAAATCTAAAAATAATTTATTACAAAAATTTAGGATACGGTTTAAATGACCGTCCTCATTTCAGGAAAAAAATAAAGCAAAATTAATACTAACGCTGAATCTAAAATTAAAACTAACAACTAACTATTTGTGTATCTGTTCCTTGAAATCGCAAGAGTTCAACATTTGTTTGAGAAGAGTCGACTGACCGACTTTCGACTTTAACTATCCTGTGAAAATGGAATCGGCAAGAGCTGGTGCCATCTTCTTGACAGAATTGATGATACATTTGATATTCATGCACTGGCTGTGTGGTTTTACCAAATACGCCAAGTAAGAATCCCAATTCAACTTAGTTAATCTTTTGATTGATTCTGCCTTTTCTTGAGCCTTTTGTCTCCAGCCTGTCTGCAGTTGCTGTACTTTCAGTATATACCCTGGAGTGGTTTTTGAGATCATATTTTCCGTGTGAAGATTTTCATTTATGCAGTCAATAACACTGTTTGTTGCTGTGGTTGCTTCTTCTGCCGCTTGCTCTGCTTTGTTGATTTGTGCATCCCACTTGTTAAAGAGCATTTCTTTGTGATTGTCTTTGATTATTGGTGCGCCTACTCTTTTCCCCTCTTCTGTTTCTTGCCAATCTAAATATTCGGTAACTCGTTTATCAATTAAATCGTAATTATGTCGTAAGTCTACGACTTGATTAGTGATTTTATCGGTTATTTCGCAATAAGAGTTCCACTGTGATATTCTTTGGCACAATGCTTCTTGTTGCTGCAGTAGTTGATCATTTAAGGAAATGGATTCTGTGATGAATTCTGTAAGCTTAGGATCATCCCTGTGCATCTCTTGCATAACCTGTAACTCTTTTTCTCTTTCAGCCAAACTGTTATGGTACCCTCTCTGCATTTGTTGGAAGTCCTGCTGTAATCTTTCAAGCTGTTTTTGTGCTTCGTTGTTGGCATTGGCTTGTTGCAGCTGTTGTTGCGAAACCTGTATTTGATCTTATTTCTCTTTCAGTAGCTATTGTACCTCAAATTATTTATCAATGGTCGTAGAGGCATATGCTCCTGTGATCTGAGATAAATTGGTGAGATTTTCAGTGGGATCGGTGATAGGATCTTGCCATAGGATGTCTAATTGCTCTGCATTATGAGAGAGCACGTTTTCCAATTTCCTTTTCTTTCTTTTTATTCTCACTACTACCTTGTGTTTTGGACTATAAAATACATCAAGAGGAGGAATTTCCTCTATTTTGAGCATAAGTTCAGAGGATGGGGTAATGGGAATATGTTCCATTTCTGAGACATTGATAATTATTTCTGTGACTATATCTTTTGTTGCCCGTACATTACTCACAGGTGTCTTTGTGCTCTGTCCTTCAATATTGATTAAATCATTGAATGTATCCCATTATTTATCTAGCTCGGTTCTGACTGATGGTGGCTGGACAATGAGAGAGGGAGGATCTAGTTGTGAAGAGGTCAAAACCTATTGCTGTGGGAGCTCCTTTGACTGGGAAATATCCCTTACTAACCCTTCACTTTTATCATGGTCACTTTCAGACCTCTTAGAGTGTTCTGATGTTTCTCTCCCGAATTTAGATTTAGATCTGTCTATGCCTGAACTTCCATTGAGACTAATACTGGGAGTTGGTTCCCTTATGGGTTCCAAGCGTAATTTATCTAAAGGGATATTAGCTAACCTCCTTTCCATGTATATCTTGAACTCTTGAAATTCTTCTGGAGGAAATCACATTTGGTCCGAATGTAGAACGTCTTTAAGTGTATCTTTCTATTGGAACATGTCATTAAAAAGATCATCTTCTTTAGAAAACACCTTTATTTTGACTGCAATAGTGAAATTTTTAGCAATATCATAAGGGTCGAACGGTCTTCCTGGAAATTTGAACAATCGTAGACATGTTATGTCTTTTACTTCTTTGAATGCATGGCCTACATCAAATAGTGAAAAGGCTCCACAGGCCACAGGAAATTGTGGCCAAATAGCCTTCTTTTTTTCCTTCAAATATTTAGTCAAACCTCCTTCTTCGTAGGTTTGATAAGCAATTTATCGTGCCATGAGTTTATCAGGAACATATAAAGGTAAGACATGAGGGGAAGTGATACTTCCGAATACCCTAACATATGTAAACAGTTCTTCTTCGAACCATCTCGCGACAGGGAGTATATCTACCTCTGCTTCGGGAGAAAATCTTGGAGCGTCTTTATCATATAACATTTTGTACAGGGGCAACATGATTCCATGACAAATCTTGTAAAAATACGGAGTGAACTTGGAATCCCACAATTCTTTATGATAAATATGAATGGGTAAGGGGTCTTGAGTCGTCCATTTCCAACCCATTAAAGGAAACTTGGAAATATATCAGATTTCATCCATCACATATGAAGATAAGTAGAAAGGGGGATAAATTCTCTGAGAAATAGTTCTTTTAGACCGGTAATTTAAAATGGCTATGGCTAAGTTGTCAGATAATATCGTAGCCCAATCCATAGTAGTAGCATTAATGGCGGCATTCAATAATGGTAGCCATTCAGATGAAAATTTATTAATGCCTGGCTTCCCAAAAAGTCTATAGAGCATAGCAACAACAAAGCAATACGTGGAGGTGAGAGAACCAGTACTATACATACTATGTTTATCCTTTTTTAGTGGTTTGTCCCTCCTTGACCAGTCCTTGGTACGTTATGCCAGGTCTTCATTTTCTTTAGCAAACTTCTCCATGAACTATTTGTTATAAGTCACTTGTGGCTCTGGTAAATGATACATGAGTCTCAAATCTTGTGGAGTGAATGAGCCAATGAGTCCTTGACCCTGAGTCTTAAATTTTCTGTTTGTGATGTTAGCGCTATCTAGTACCCATTTAACCATGTCCGTGTATGGAATAATTTTGGGACTCACCGCTATCCGGTGCAAGAACGAGCAAGCTAGCTCTGTAATAGACGCCTCAGAAGACCCATGTGAGCCTGCAATAGCTGTAACCTCCATTATTTTGGTATTCTCTTCCTCAAGTAGACTGTACATGCCTTCCCAAGTAGTAATACCAGCATCTTTATTACAGGCGGTGTCTGTATACAAGGGCGTCATTTCTTTGTCTTCAGAACTTAGAGCTTTGCCTTTCTTTCCCATAATATCCTGAATACTGCTTTGCATATTTTTTTGTTATTCGTTCCTACAGTTTACAAATGAGGTGAGAATAATGATAAGAAAAAGGTGACGGGAAAGCTTTAAATGCTGAAGACATATAAAATATACAACCTTACGTGAAATGGCTCTTCGATCAGAACCAAACAATATTTTATTAATGATTGGCAACTAACTCATTGATTAACTTTAAAGCGCATAATCAAGTCTCAGTTTATGGAAAAATATTTTTCGTACAACGAGCCCTAAAGATTTGTGATAAGGCGATTTGTGATTTTCTTTGCAATATCGCAGATCGCAGTATCGCAGATCGAAATCTCGTGAAATTGCAAAATCGCAATACCACAATATCGCAAATATCACTAGAGCGTAACATATGACAATCATCCGTTAATGTGTTTTCTGGGAAATGCGATTTGCGATATGTGCCATCGCATATCGGTGGTTTGAGGTTTTTCAGCGTAAGTGATATTTGAGGCATGCGATGCGATGAATATTTTTATTGCATAGTTTTGCATCACGATCTCGCAATCTTAGAATTCTGCTTGTAAGGAGGTATCCATTACCTTTTTTACGATGTGATATTTCTTAAGGAATTATTTTATCCTACCTTATCATAAAACTTAAGCCTTTTTATATTTTTCAAGGGGTATTATCCTAAGTTTATGATAGTAAGTTTTATTGAAAAAGGAAATACAAGCACTAATCGATTTTTAAATTTTTTTTTGACTAAGGGTCCTCACTGATTTAGTAGTAGTGATAATACTAAATAAGAAGGGGGGTTGTTGCTGGTCACAACAGAACCATATGTAGCAGAAAAGGGTTTCAATACAACACCATTGTTTATGATTCTCCACAACTGGATGGTTCAGACACCAATTCATTTCACGTGTTTTAACAACCAATTGGTAAGTAGTGTGTGCTAGATGCTCATTCCACATTTTTTGTCAAACCATTTACCAATATCCCAGAGGTCCAATGAAGTAAACCTGGAGGCTCTGATACCACCTTGTGGTGTACCTGACCTCCTCTATAGCTCCATCAATAGGATGGGCCACTTAATAATTGAATTTTTTACTTTCAATCCTACAAAACTATGGACTAAGAACATACAAAGCATGGGCCCATGATTTCAACCAAATTCTACATCCTTCTATTACAGTTTCATGCTATCTATGTCACTTAACTGAAGAAATTCAGTAAAGAATTATATCGTGGCTTAGTCCATAGTGTAAATATACTAATTACAACAATGGTATAACATAGCAGTTGCAAAAATTAAACTTGTCTGTCACCAGAGCTGAACCACATTGAATGGATGTTAAGGAACAATTTTCCTCTGAGCTATAGCCAATCCATTAGGATAGCCCCCCAAGTTGGGGTCATGGAATGACACAGGCAAAGAGTCTTCTTCAATTTCCACTCTCCAAAACACAACACTCTAGCATAATTATATTGCACTCATAGTAACACAAGATACCCATGATGTGTAGAAAATTCCATGAGGGAATGCGTACTAAGTGATGGAGAAGAATAATGACAAACAATTCCATCTCTAATTCAAATTTTCCATTTTATATCCCTCTTGCATGGTAGGCTAGTTGTCACCACATAAAAACCTAATTTTCATAGATATCTAGGTATCCTTTCTCTAATACTGAATTACTTCGTAAAGGGTGTATATAATGTTTGAGTTAGCAAGTGAAAGTCATGTGCCCTTCATCTTCACTCTAGCCATTTGCCATCTATCAGCCCATGGTCGTTTCCATGTTCCCCTTGGCTATTCTATGTTGTGTATGTTAATTTATCAGGGACACTGACATGTTCACATCATTATCATAGGCATCACCCAGGCCTTATTAACATCATATTTCATGGTCTAAATGATACACATTCACTAGCGGGGTCTTGGCCTTGGGATCTCATTAGGAATCATTTTACATGATCACTTTATATTTTTGCATATACATTTTGTTTACAAGTCATTGGTACCCTTGACTCAGTACCAAGACAGAAGTTATTCATATATGCTAAACTGCACATATACATATTCAAACAATTCTCTGTGGAAGCGTTTTATTACAACTACAAGAATAAAAAAATTCTCTTTATCAAAAAAAGAAATAGAATAAAGAGAGAGGAATAAATGGACAATGCTCTTAGTTTTAACCAAACCTTTTAAGTTTTAGCCAATCAAATAGAGATTTATCTTTTGAAAGTACTAAAGAGAAAACAGTTTGGAGTCTTACTTGGAAAGCAAGAAGCTGAAGCTAAATCAAACAATTTTCAATGGACTGTTGCACATTTTGAAGTTTCTCTTCCAATGTAGTAATTGTTGCATTACTCTCAGTAAATTATAAACTCATATTATAGGCCAAGAAAATCACAAGTCTTCTTGTACATTTCTATGTGATAAATCTAGCAAGGGTATTCTTTTAGTAGTTCATGTTTCACGGTTTAGAGATGATGGTTTTCAAGGTCGAGGCTCTGAAATTTGAGAATGAAAACAAAATAGATAGAAATATATGATCCTAATATTTCATTTACAAATTATTGATGCAGTTATTTAATGGGCTGGAAAATGTCTCTTGGATTTTGAGACTGAAGTAATGAAGTTGTTATGACAGTGCACGATGCATCGCAAATAAAACCCATCAACACTACTCCTTAGGGCAGTGTAGTGTTTCTCATTATCACAACACAATTCAAAACTTCCATTTACTACCCTCCCTTAATTCTTATTGCAATAATTATCCCACAGATGCATTTAATTCACATTAAGACCCTCGCATGTGTGATAATATTATATATAGGATGAGGCCCATGTCATTTTTACCTTGCTCTCTTGTATCTGAAGCCTTTATCACATTGGTGAAATAAATCATAATAGAGTGTGTTATGGTGTTGGATATTACATTGATTCCAAGGGCTAGATCATTGTGTTAGGCATTGGGTAACTTCTTGCACCTTTCTTTATCAATTTTTGTCTCTTGGCGCTTCACATTTCGTACGACCCTGCACCTTCTAGCCTTTGACCTTCCAATGCCCTCATTTGACTTTATATATAATTAAATGCTACTCATTTCACATCTTTTGGTATTAACTTTCCCTCATCCTCTAAGCCTAGATTTCTATACACTCGATCATTTTATTCTTTTCCTTGATCTCATAGCATAGTTGTATGCATATCTCCATGCAATGGTGCCCCCTCTATTAAGCTCTTATGCAACAATGCCGGGCTAATCTAAATCCCCTCACAATCCTTTTTGTAATGGTGTAATATTTCCCATTAGATAACTTCCATTTCCTTACACAATGATGCTCCCAAATCAAATTTCTACTGTGATTTTTTCCACTGTTGTCACTCTTCCCTTTCTGATATGACACATTCTTCCTCTTGTCTATGAACTACAACTCGAAGCTCAATGTATGGCTTCATCAGGATGGGAGTATAGTTAATTTGCTAGATATTCTAGTACCCTCCATCACAAGAATATAAAATGAACCCAAAATCCACCAGAGGGACAACAACCTAAATTTTACATGGCATCATATATATTGAAGGTCATATGTGGCAGGTGTCAGTTTGAGTCATTAGGATAAACATGGAACTTTGCTCCAGTATTTTTGTATCCTTTAAATCAAGCATTGACAACAAGCTACATGTGAAATAACCTTCTTGGATGTCATTGAAGGCAATGCAGAGAATTAATATTCATCAATGTACTTTTCAGGAGCTTTGGGAGGATAAAATAAGTGCATCTATAAGTCTCCAGATATTGGAAATTACTGATAAGTTCTCGCGAGTAGCGACAGATCATAGCATTGGGACTGACTAGGAAAATCTTAACTGTATTAAAACGATTTTAATGGATTTTATTTCCCACAACCAACCACTGGTATTTTGGAAATATTTTTTCCCTGTATTTAATAGTCTTTTTAATATTCATGGTGCAACACTGATGGCAAGAGAGAATGATCGCTTCTTGAAGCAGGTGGCATTTCAGCTACTTCATCTTATATTTTTTCGCAATGATTCCATCAAAAAGAGGGCCGTTGTTGGCCTTCAAATTTGTGTGAGGGTAAGTTTCCTTAAGGAGATATGTGGTCTTGCTGAGTGGGATAAATAATTTAGAAAACAAATGTTTGTTTGAGGAAACAATTGCTTATTTCATTTCTGATTTTCATTTTGTTGTTGGTGATTGTGTATTCTCTATTTGTAGAATTCCTTCTACTATTTCCAAAATACTGCACAGTTGCATGTTATTTTGATAATCACTTTGTCAGAATTGATGTCTAACATACAATTTACTCAGATGAAGTCTAATGGCTCCTTGGAGGAGAGTGGAGAAGCCTGACATCTCAGGAAGTCACTGGATGAAATGGAAATAGAAGAGAGGAGTAGTGATATTTTGAAAGGCTGAGGTCTTTCTGAGAATGCATTGGATGCTATCTCTGAGGGTTCTACACAAAATCATTGGTCATCGTCAGAAGTCAAGCAATTGTCTGTAACACTTCTTCGTGCCCTAGATGTGGGAATTAAACACACTCTCCTTGTAGGAAATCAATTTCTTTCACTCCTTTGATCAAGGTTATCTTGGATGCATGCATTAACTGAAATTAGAAAATAAAGGATTTTGTAAATTTTTATTTCAAGGTTCTATGATTTCAATAGACAGATATGTAGCAGCAGAGAGCTTTCATAGAATTTCTTGGTCTTATGCACATGTGGAAAATCTGCATATCATGTGGATTCTTCATTTATGTGATGCTCATCAAGAGATGCAGTCTTGGGAATAAGCTACGCAGTGTGCAATGGAATTTTTTGGGGTCATAATGTAGGTTAGAATCAACTTATTTTGATGTCCTACATGTTTTTATTCAAAGGAGTAAAGAAACTCTGTAATGCATTCAATATCTAGCATATTTGCAACAATCAAATCCAAGAGTTCCTACTAATAGCATACACCGCTTTATCAGGACAATTTTACATCTGGTGGTGGCAACTTATATTTTTACAACAAGTTTATGTTTACAAATATTTTTTGTTAGATCTTAGAAGAAAACTATGGTTGGACCGAAGTTAAAACTTCTACAATTTTATAAGCAATTGAAATTTTTTTTTTTCAGGCATTGGTAGGAAGAAATGATGTTTTATGGGGAAAGGAGCATGTAATAGACTTGCATAATATTTTTCCAATGGTAAATAGTGCAGTTATTGGGGAAGCATCAGCTGCAGAATTTGAAGGGTATGGAGCATCAAAATTGGCAGTTGACTCTGCTGTGAAATACTTACAACTTGCTTACAAGAAAACCGTAAACAAAGTAAAGGAAACCATATGCCATTCCCAATACTTTTTGTAATGGTGCAATATTTCCCATTAGATAAATTCCATTTCCTTACACAACGATGCTCCCAAATCAAATTTCTACTGTGATTTTCTCCACCATTGTCACTCTTCCCATTTTTCTATGACACATTCTTCCTCTCGTCTATGAGCTAAAACTCGAAGCTCAGTGTATGGCTTCCTCTTTTCTTTGTGAAATATCACAATAGATTTATTGTAACCTACCATATCTCCTTGCGCTAGTATCTCGTTTCATGTCATTTTAGCACATTTCCCCCTCGGTGAACCCTCCTTCTATAACTTATGCAACAACACATTGATCTATTAAATATTGAGTGTATCAGTTGTGCAACACATTAAATTAAATTTTTTTTTTTCTAACATTGTTGGTTATCATAAATATTTTTGAGATGTTAGGTACCGTAGACTTGGAGTGCCTCAAAATCTCCTCATCAATAGGAGATATGGATCCTTCCATGAAGAAAATACTAGCAAGGAGATTGTAGAAGTAATTGAAGAAGGGGCAATGGAAATTTCTATAATCTCAGTTCCAACCTATGTAGCTGTGTGGAAAACTTAATTCCAATGACTTGGTAAGGTATCTATCAATCATTTACTCAAAAATAGGTTCTTGGAGATGAAGAGGATAGTGAAATGTATCATAGTTTCAAGAACTCTTGGCTCCACAAAGTAGTAGAACACCGTGTCCTTCTACCATGTGTTGAAACTATTGAATGGATAATCAAGTGCATAGAAACATATATAATATATAATTTTTCGGTACATCCATGGTTTTAATTATCATCATACATATATCCTTGCATCAGCAAATATTACAAGCTTCCAAGCTACTAGGTGTCCCTTACAGCTAAGTGATTTTGTGATTTTCCTCTAGATATCAAGAATATCCTTAAGACTTGGTGGAAATATCCCAATGATTTTTGATATTGATCCAATGGGATATATCAGGCCAAGTTATTAAGAAAGGCATATAAGATGGTAGAAAAAATGTGTTGTAGATTCTATGGTAGGAACGATGCAAAAATGTTCAAGAATTGGGTACCAATGATGTGCACCTCTACTCAGGATGGGAGTATATTTAATTTGCTAGAGATTCTAGTAGCCTCCATCACAAGAAATGTAAAATGAATCCAAAATCCACCAGAGGGACAAGAACCTAATTTTTACATGGCATCATATATATTGGATGTCATATGTGCCAGGTGTCAGTTTGAGTCCTGTTAAGGTGGTTTGCTGGAGTGTATTAACACTTCAATGATATTTAGGAGTGATAAAAGTTAGTATCCTAGATGCTCTACTAGAAACATGTGACCAATTTACTATTTAGATGTGGTTAGGTGTTAGGTGGTTATACCACCTTAACCATTCAGGGATGCTATAAATAGGTAATAAGATACAAAGAAAGGATGTACATGATATGTATAGCTACTGCAGCATTACATATAAACAATTCTTGATTTTCTCTCTCCACCATCTCTATCTCTAAATTCTTGCATAGAAGATAATAGCGACTCGTAAGCACATAATATGAAAAATGATGAGTTTGGACTCATAATACTTGCTGCATTTGAAATACAAGTATTTAGTCCCGTTTAAACAATATTGTTCCCTAAATCAGGATCAGTTGGTCACAATATTTCCAACAATTTTTTATCTCAAAACATAGGCAAAATGTTTTAGAAGATCTGCACAAAACACTCTCAGTTTACCCATATATTTTCTTTTTCTAAGGAAAAAAAAAGGAGCTAGTATGTCATAACTAGTAATACTGAATATGTTGGAACCAAAAATAAAGTAAATGTTTTGAGTAGCTGCTAAAAGGCATCAAGAAAAGGGTACAAAATTTTGAATGCTTAGTTTGAAAGATTGCCATGGAGAATCCAACTGAATCCTGCCTTTACTGTAAGGTGATAGCAATCACATAAGGTTGGAAGATTGTCAAGATGGATTTGGTGGAATTATACTTGCGAAATGAGGAAGATCCAGATTTGGGGATGAATATAAGCCTAGATACAAGGCATAACCATGTTAACATCCTAGAGAACCAACAAGCACTGTAGTTGTCAGAGTGCCTTCGGGGATAGTGCTAGATTGGTATGTGATATTTAAATTTGGTATTACTTCTCTGTAGAACTATCGAGTTGTAACATTCAAATTTTTTCATTTGTTAGGGGTGGGGGGGGATCTGATTTATTATTTGTGTTATGAGGGTTTACTAGAGTGTATTAACACTTCAACAATATTTATAAGTGATAAAAGTTAGTATCCTAGTTACTATATTAGTGCCATGCGACCAGCATACCATTTAGATATCATTAGGCCATAGGTGTTAGGTGGTTATAACACCTTAACCATTCACAGATGCTATATATATGTAATTAGACACAAAGTAAGGGTGTGCAAGAGATGTACAGGTGTTGTGGTATTAACAATATAATCAATTATTGATATTTTCTCTCCACCATCTCTATCTCTAAATTCTTGCACAGGAGATATTAACACCTTGTAAGCATACAATATGGAAATAATGGGTTTGGACTCATAATACCTACTCCATTTGAACTACAAGTATTTAGTCCTATTTTAACAATATTTTTCCCCAAATCAAGATTAGTTGGTCACAATATTTAAAACAAAGATTTAATCTCAAAACATAAGCACAATGTTTTAGAAGATCTGCAAGAAACACTCTTAGTTTACCCCCATAGTCCCTTCTTATCTAAAGTAAGAAAGAAAAAGAGGAGGTGGTATGTCATAATATTGATATATTGGAAGAAAAAAAAGAGTAAATGTTTTGAGTAGCTGCTAAAAGGCATCAAGAAAAGGGTACAGAAGCTAGAATGCTCAGTTTGAAAGATTGTCATGGAGAATCCCATTGAATCCTGCTTTTGTCATAGGGTGATAGAAATCACATAAATTTGGAAGATTGTGAAGATGGATTTGGTGGAAATATTTTTTTTAAATATTTTTTTGTTTCCATCGGTATTACGATGACTAGCTTTTTTTAAAAATACTTTTTCGCCGTCGGTAATCTGACGTTTTCACCCGTCGCTATAGCGACACTTACTTTCTTTTAAAATTGGTTTGTTCCGTCGGTATTACGACATTTACCTTTTTATTTTTAAAATTTATTTTCGTCGATATTCGGACGTTTTCTTTAGTCAGTATTACGACATTACTTTTTAAAAAAATGGTTTTTGTTTCGTTGGAAGAGCGATGCTCAAAATGCCGATAATAGTGTTCGTTGGTGTTGAAATAGAGTCATTTAGAAACATCGAAATTGCGATGAATTGTGAACGGTCGGAAGCGTGAAAAACACTCCTATGTACTTGATCCAAGTATCTTGGCTCTAAAAATACACCCCTAATAAGAGAGCTCTTCTCCTAAATTCTTGGGTGTATTCTTGCACATTTTGTCCCTTTAATTGCCTAAAGTTTTGCCAGTTCATGATAGCCTTCTGCATATGAGCTAATGGATAAAATGTCGTTTAATAGCAGTAATGAAATCTAACCATGATAGAATAATATTACCATGTTTCTTGATTTCCTCCTTTGTCTTGGCTTCCCATCTTGGCTTCCCACCAAACAAGTGTTGCACCTTCCATTCTCAATGAAGCTAATTAAATTTTGGTATCATCATCTTGAAGGTTCTGCATTCTCAAATATACCTCCAATTGTCTAATCCAATTATTAAGATTTTTGGCATTTACTTCACCATTAAACATTGGCAATTAAAACTTAACATCAAGTTTTAAAAAAGGAATTTTACCAGTACTCTTTGACTTGTGTGGCTGATGTACTGAAGAAGAAGTAGAGGATGATGATGATGATGAGGGTGAGGATGATGGCTCTCCATTGCCTCCATTTCCTCCATTTCCCTTCTTTGACTTTTCTTCATCATGGTGACCTCTTAAATATCCTTGTCCCTCCTTGTGAAGTTTAGATCCTTATCCTTCCAGTCTCTCATTATTTTCTTGATAAAGGATTCTAACCATCTCAGTCCTGTCAAGAAATGATTTCTTGAACACTCTTTCTTTCTCCTTGGGATCAACTTCTTCATGAATTTCTCCTTCCTCATGAGGCATGCTTAATGAAAATTTTGCTTCTTTAGGAGGTGAACTAGGTGGTGGAGATTGTGGCAATATTTCTCTCCTTTGCTTTGGCTCTTTCTGAGACCCTTCTGCTTCCACCCATTTTCCTTCTCCTCTTTTGAGCTTGAGCCTTGTAAGCATCTAAAACTTGCAAACAGTTAAACAATTATTTGCACTAAAAAACACCAGAAAATAAACTCTAGCTCCGATACCAATTTGATCTGAAATGATTGTATTAGTTTTGTTGTGCTAAGCGTATTTTCAGTTTAAAAACATGTGAATACTTGTCTCATTATTTTGCATAAGAATTGAGGATTTTGTCCATGAATTGTAGATTATTTTTAGTGAATTAGAAGCATAAAACAAGCTTAAATAGCATTGAATAGCAGTGTAAAATAGAGAAATAAGTGACCACATGAAATTTACACAGTAGGCATGATGAAGCATTTCACCTCTCCTCGGATACATCTACTGGTCCAGCTCCCAATGGCATGTCCATCTTTCATTATGCTCAAAATTTTTTTATTACATGTATTTATCGTGCTCCAATGGCCGTTTTGTCTACACCAATGTGATCTAGGTGGATATTGGTGGTCACCCGCCTATGCCACTTGGGGCTCCACCATTTTCTATTTCAGTTTTTCAGTTTCGGCACAGTTTACTATTTTTAGCAGTTTTTCGGGTCCTAAACTTCCGGAGCCGTTTTGAGGCCCTAAACGAAGTTTTTTGGGAAAACGAAGAGCAACATGGGTCCATGGACTGATGTTGCTCATTCCAATTTTTTAGTCCTCGGATAGATCTTTCTAACGAGGTATGGTACGCGTCAAACAAAGATCGTATGCCAAAGTGACACCCCTGGGAAGTTGAAACACCAATTTACCCAAACGGGGCCCATAGTTTTGGCGCTTCATCTCCTAGGGTTAGGGTTTTGGCTGTTTAGGATTTCCCATTGTTTCTAAATAATAAATAGGCCCTCGAGCCCCATTGTAACTCAGTTCAGAGGCCTGTAGCCGCCACATCTCTTCTCAGAGATAGCTACCAGCGCCCTAGCTAGTTTTATTTCCATTCTGTCTGTAAGCAAATTTCAGCTCTTTGATATTAATGAAATGAAGTGTTATTTCCACTGCATCTCTGTATTTATGGTTATATGTTTATTCTGTTGCGTTCCTGCATAAATCCGGATCAGTGGTATCAGAGCGGTCTGCTTTTTCTCGATCCTTCTTTGCATGTCCCCAACGAGGCCGGGGTATAAGGAGCTAGGGCTCGATCTGGTGGAACCTTTGCAAGATCAGCCTCGCAAACCTCGACGGATGCCCATGGGGGACGAAAAGAAAGATGAGGGAGCAGGAGATCCTATCAAAATATTGCTCGAGGAGGCCCTCGAAAGACAAAGGAACGTGATGATGGATAACTTTGCTCAGATCCTTCAACGACTACCCACCGGCGGCGCATCTGCATCCGGCAGCCACTCTGGAGGCGCGACTCCTTTTAAGGTACAAGTAAATTTTGACATTCCCATATTTCAGGGTCAAATAGACGCAGATGTCGTAGATAGATGGTTGAATCTGTTAGAAGGATATTTCTTGGTTCATGACTTTTTAGACTGGGAGAAGATTATTTTTGCACTCCTCAAAGCTACCCCCCATGTTAAGGACTGGTGGGAAACCTACTGTGAGAACAAGGACCAGACAGAACCCTCTCTGTTCTCGATCGTAACAACTTGGAATTCTTTCCGAGACGCCGTCAAGGAACAGTACTATCCCGTTGGGAGCTATGAGGACAAGTACATACAATGGACCACGCTGCGACAACAAAGGGATCAAGATGTGCATGAGCTGACGAATCTGTTCCATACCCTGCGCACAAAGTTGGGTATCAAAGATTCAGAGAAACATCTGGTGCTAAAGTATCGCAGCTGTCTGCACAAATACATCCAGGAGGAAATGGAGTTCCTTGACATCTCCTCGCTTGGTACGGCATACCGGTATGCTACCAAGATTGAGCAGAAATTCAAGCAGAAGAAGCGAGACTTTGGATCTGCGAATCAAAAGCAAGGGAAAGGTGCTTCCAAACCGTAGAACAAAGGACCGAGCCAAGGCATGGCAGCTAAAGACAACTCATCGAAGCCACAAGAAAAGAACAGCACCGCAAAGCCAAAGAAGGACATGGGAAAGTGGTGTGAGTTCCATAAGAGCTCCACTCACAACACAAGTGAGTGTCGGGCCAAGCAGTCGCTAGTGGCCGAGATGAGGGCTTCTGAG
The DNA here is from genome assembly GCA_034641835.2 of Pinus albicaulis. Lineage (NCBI taxonomy): Eukaryota > Viridiplantae > Streptophyta > Pinopsida > Pinales > Pinaceae > Pinus > Pinus albicaulis. The sequence continues at coordinate 351,560,802 of CM076579.1, forward strand.
TCAGATGCATGCTCTGACTCCGAATCAGAACCTGAAAAGGCGAATGAAAAAGGGAAAACAGTATTATTGATGCGGAGCCCAATGCCACCGTTGCCACCGCAAAGATCCAAAAGGAGGAACCGGAAGATCCGAGAGGAGGAGGAACGTCTCTTCCACTCCCGCGATGTGGGTAAAGGGCTCCCCTGGGTGACGCTCGCTCATTGTCAATAATGGGAGCCAAAAGAACCTCATTTCGGCGTACGCCGTGAAGCGCTTGGGCTTGCCGACCACAACTCACCCACATCCATACACCATCGGGTGGCTTCACCAAGGACGAGATCTCCGCGTCGACGGCATTGTCACCTTCCCTATAGCATCAAGCCCTTCACGCGATGAGGTATTATGTGACGTTGCTCCTATTGATGTTTTCGATGTATTACTAGGACAACCATACTTGTGGAAGCGTCATGCTATGTATGAGTCTCGGCCTCGTGTCGTTATTGTTACTTTGGGAAATAAGTTGTACAGATACCGCAGGTACCACCTCCTGCCGCTATCTCTTTGGTTACCGCAAAACAATGCGGTAAGCTCATTTCCCAAACCAGGAAATTCGTTTTCCCGATGATCCGCCCCCGAGGAAAGAATGAAGACCGTGGCCACGACCTCCGCACGGGCTCCTCCGCACAACAACAACAAATGGATAAGGTTGTGGAGGAGTACGGGGACATATTCACCTCACCCACGGGGGGTTCCTCTCGCATCGTCGAGTCAAGCACTCGATTGATCCGACCCTCCCGGTGCGCCGCTACCTAATGGACCGATCTATCGGCGCTCTTTTCTAGAGAATGATGGAATCAAGAGGTAGATTCGGGAGCCGTTGCGTAAAGGTCACACTGGACCAAGTTCATCGCCCGTGGGAGCCCGATCGTGTTGGTACAGTAAAAAGGATGGAACGTGGAGACTCGTATTGACTATCGGCGCCGAACAAGATCACCGTCCGGAATAGGTACCCAATCCCACGGATTGATGACCTTCCGGACCAACTCAAAGGTGCAAAATATTTCAGCAAGATCGACTTGAAGTCCGGGTATCACTGGGTACCAATTGAACCCTCCGATGTGTGGAAGACCGCCTTCAAAGCCAAGGAAGGCCTTTTCGAATGGCCGGTCATGCCTTTCGGGTCGACGAATGCTCCCGCCACCTTCATGAGGATGATGGATGACATCTTGCGGCCATTCACCAACTCATTTGTAGTGGTGTACTTGGATGATATTCTAATCTTCGACCCGTACTTGGGAAGAGCACCTTCACCACATCCGACAAGTCCTCCAAACACCGCGGCAACACAAGTTGTGTGCCAATTTGGAGAAGTGCACTTTTGGCATGACCCAGGGTTCAATATCCGGGACACATTATTGATGAAAGGGGGGGTGCATGTGGATCCAGCCCAAGATCCAAGTCATTTTGGATTGGCCAGCCCCCAACCACTATAACAGAGCTTCGCAGCCTTTCTCCGGGTCTTGCTAATTTCTATCGGAGGTTCGTGTTGGGATTCTCTCATATCACTTGGCCCTTGAGTCAAGTCACCAAGGGAGGAGCGAGAGAAAATTTTTTTTTGGTCGGAACCTCAATAGAAGGCTTTCATAGAACTCGAAAAACCGCCTCGTTCGCCCCGATGCTCACTTTACCGTACTTGCAACAACCATTTGAGATCGAGACAGATGCCTCTAACTATGCTATTGGGGCGTTCTTACTCAACAGGGGACATCCAGTGGCATTTCATGATGAGACATTGTCCGACACAGTTCGCAAGTACCCCACATATGACAAAGAAATGTACTCCATTGTGCAAGCTTGTCGACAATGGAAGCATTACATTTTGGGGAAGGAAACAATCATCCACACGGACCACGGTGCCCCTCGGCAGCTCATACAGACAGAGGAAGTTGCGGAATGATCGCCATCGAAGTGGTCTACATATCCGCAACGTTTCATTTGAACATCAAGTATAAGAAGGGTAGCACCAATCATGTTGCAGACCGCCTCGCCCGACCACCGATCGTGGCGCTCACCACCGTGCTCAACTCTGTGGGCACGAGACTTCGATTGGCCGCTTCTCTATGAGAGTGACCCCGAGATTCGACCAAACTTACAAGGCACTCTTGGGGGGTACGCAAGTTCCAAAATTTCACCTCCAAGATGCACTTTTATGTCACATGGGACACCTTTGTGTTCCTTCAAGCGAGCGTGCCAAGATGATATGGGAAGCACACTACGCCGAGTCGCCGGGCATTTCAGAGTTGAGAAAACAATAGCAATCCCGCATAGTATTTCTATTGGCCGAACCTTCGAAAGGATGTCGAGAAGCACATCGGATCCCTCGCATCGCTTGTGCCATTGCCAAACCGACCATCAAGAAGCAAGGCCTATATACTCCTCTACCTACCCCTAGTCGACCTCTGGGAATCCATCTCCATGGATTACATGTCGAGCTCCCGCTTCTACTAAGTAGGGAAATGATCGTGTTTTTGTGGTCGTTGACGTATTCTCGAAGATGGCCATTATGGCACCGCAAGAAGAATATCATAGCAGAAGCCATCGCTAAACTCTTCTTTGAACGAGTGTGGGTGCACTTTGGGATCCCGCGCTCTATCATATCGATCGGGATAGCAAGTTCCTCAAAGACATTTTGGTCCCGACTCCCGGTTGATGTTGGATACCAAGCTCACCAAGTCCACAGACTTTCCATCCCCAAACGAGATGGCCGGACGCAGGTCATCACATGAATCGATTGTACACATTCTGCGCATGTACAATTTAAAGCATCCACGCACATGGGACGAGAGCCTCCCTTATGTACAACATAGTTATAATCGGGCTCTCCACAGCTCAATCGGCCATAGCCCCCTTTCGTGTGGGCTTGGGATTCCCGACCCACTATGTCCCATTGACGTAGCCATGCCATTTGCAATCGCTCGGTGCCAATCTCAGCTCATGTCCAGGGCCTCGAAGTTGACAAAGCCGTAGCTTCATCGAGCGCATTCAACACATCCGCCAACAGTGTTCATGATATATTGGACGAGAGCCAATGCCAAGTACAAGCAACGCCATGATCAACACCGGGTGCCACACAACTTCCGGTGGGTGACAAAGTATGGCTACATTTGCGTGAAGGAGCGCCTCACCGGACCCCACCGCAAGCTTCACCCTCTCCGACACGGGCCGTACACCATCACCAAGGCTGTAGGGAACAATGCATTTGAGCTCGGCATTCCACCATTCCTTGGTCCGCACCCGCATTCAATGTGGATCGCCTTCGTCCTTACTTCCCACCTCTACCGGACACCTCGACATTGCGAACAACTCACACCAACCGAGTTAAATCCGCATTGCATGGAACGAGGCCACCACAGATTGCATCATGGACATGCAAATCAAGAACACTCGCCACAGAAGATCCAACTATATCGGGTTGTCAAAGCCGGCCAACTCCTCGCACCAAGGAAAGTGGTTCACCGGGGACCAAGTTCAGCAGAAATTTCCTCATCTCATGGAGGAACTTACCGCAATGGGGACCATTGCTTCCTAAGGGGGGAGGAATGATCCGGATGGATATTGATGGTCACCCGCCTATTCCACTTGGGGCTCCACCATTGTCTATTTCAGCTTTTTCGCTTTCGGCACGATTTTACTATTTTTAGCAATTTTTCGGGTCCTAAACTTCCGGAGCCGTTTTGAGGTCCTAAACGACGTTTTTTGGGAAAACGGAGAGCAACATGGGTCCATGGACCGATGTTGCTCATTCCAAATTTGTATTCCTCGGATAGATTTTTCTAACGAGGTATGGTACGCGTCAAACAGGAGATCGTATGCCAAAGTTATGCCCTCCGGGAAGTTGAAACACCAATTTACCCAAACGGGGCCCATAGTTTTGGTGCTTCATCTCCTAGGGTTAGGGTTTTGGCTCGTTTAGGATTTCCCATTGTTTCTAAATGATAAATAGGCCCTCGAGCCTCATTGTAACTTAGTTCGGAGGCTCGTAGCCGCCACATCTCTTCTCGCAGATAGCTACCGGCGCCCCTAGATAGTTTTATTTCCATTCCGTCCGTAAGCAAATTTCAGTTCTTTGATATTAATGAAATGAAGTGTTATTTCCGTTGCATCTCTCGTATTTATGTTTATATGTTTATTTTGTTGCGTTCTCGCATAAATCCGGATCACAATGGTCACAGCACGTTCCAATTAGCCAAAAATGACTTTTCATCCCTCATAATGGTCGAAAATTGGGCCTCCTAAATTTTTTCCCATTTTCACCTAGGAAAGCTCCACTAAAAGTGGAGAAATCCACTTAACTGGAGTTAAAATAGTCAATCCCACCATTTTAGACGTGCCTGCTAAAATTCCTGCCGAATTGACCGCATAATAAATGTTAGTGGTTGGGTGTGGCCACATGCGCACCCCCCAAACCTCTTGTTAACGTAACGGTCGACAAAACTCATGGTGGAAGATTGCAATTAAGTTTGAACGCAGGTTGAACATTTAGAGGTTAAGATTTATCCACGCAGAGTTTGGTGTTGATGGTTGCATGTGACAACATTGCAGAACTGCTGGTGGGTGGAGCCGTCGGGTTGAAGTATAGACTGCGTTTATTAATGTTTAAATGTTTAACGTGCCATGGGACTGCTCAGGGGATCCACTGGCGGGTTGGGATTGCCGACGGTTCCAAACCCCCGCACGCCTTTTTCCGTAAACCATAAATACAATACAGTTAAGAAATAAGTGTAGCGCGGGTGGTAAGAATTGTGCGTTCCTGATAGGAGGTCTCGAGGTTGATTCCTGTGGACCCTCAAAAATTTTGTAGTGCAGTTTCGGGGACACATGGTGGCCTCGGGGCCAGCCACGTGGTGCCCCATTATAGGCCCTTCAAACCCCATACCTTCGAATAAGAAGCTGACAATTATCATCCATTGATTGGATTGGTGTGTTATCACACATAAATTTATAATTTTTAATGGATAGGGTCATCATAAGCTTCACCTTGTCTCATTAGGTTAGATCATTCATTTGATGATAAATTTACTTAATCATGTTTATTATAGGTCATAGACACTTCATTAGTCTTGTCATTAGGGTAATATCCACAATAATCCACCTTGAGTTCACTTGCGTAGTCATCAAATTTAAAAAATAGAGCCACTAGCCAGTTTTACACATTTTCGTAGTGAATTCAGTGTAAAATAGGAAAATTTCGTTATGAAACTCGCTAATAATCTCATAGCGAATATGAGGATTTCTTAGTTTTTTGACTTTTGAGAAGTCAACGTCAAGGGAGGTTTCTGGGAAAACAGAGAAGTATTTTAAGAAACTAAGAGAGGTTATTTTCTAGTACATATGAAATAAAATTCATCTCTTTCACATTTCTAAAAGGTACTACAAATTGGGATATACAGGGATGTCTTTCAGCCCTATTTTCAGAAAACATAATTTTCCTGTTTTATACATGTTTTTCAAATGCAGATTCGAGGCAATTGGAGATGGTATTTAAAACACCAAGAGAGGTTTGTCTTAAAAACATTTTTATCTACAAAAACCTCCAATTTTGCAAAATATATCAAGGATTCAAAAAATTGAGTTCATTTATAAACTACAAATTCTGCCTTTTTTAGGCGTTTTCGTAGTGTGCTTCAGGCTTGAAGCCAGAAAAACGCTACGAAAATTCCTGTAGGTGTTTTTTTTTTCATTTAAAATCATTTTTGGCATGTTTTAAGTAGGGATATCAATGGTTTCAAGGTGTCATGACATTATGAAGGTGTTGGGACAACAAAGAAGTCAAGAATATTGATGGAAAAGCCATTTTTCCCACACTACTAAAACACGCTATGAAAATTTTTGTACATGACCGTTTTAGAAGTCAACTACAAGTTTGATTTCAGACTAAATGAAAAAGTATTTTGGAAATATGGAAGAGGTTTTTATTTAGCACAGGTCCATCTACAAAAACCTCTCATTTTCTGCAAACCCATAAGGGTTTTGAAATTATACACTAATCTTTGAAGCCTATTTTTCAGAATTTTCACTAACCAGATTTGTGAAAAAATTGTAAAAATTCAACTTGGAGGAGCTCCAACTTAGCATCCACGTGGCATAATGACACATAAAAACTCTATTACACTCAAAAAATTAGTTGGTTGTAGTTGATAAGGGTTATTAAATTGATTTGTTGAAATATTAATGAAAGAAGATTCCATTTTGTATTCAAACTTTGCAAAATAGAAATATCCCTAGGAAGTCTCCAAGTGATAGAATCATGTTTGAAATAGGTATCAAAGGTGGGAATTCGAGGTGAGTAAGGTGGAATATCATTTGGATGAGTCCTCACTCTATAAAGGATATATTTTTAGAGTTAGGAGATGTTGGGAGATTTTATGAAGGCACTACTCTTGTAATCTTTGTCTATCAGTAATATACAGTTGTAGCAGCTTATTTTAGACCTAAGATTCTTCTATGTGTTCTTATGTATGTTTCTTATATTAGCCTTTTAATTTCTCTCTAGTTTTCTAGTTGTATGATCACTTGGAATTCATGATTACATTCTCCAACTTCCATTTATACACCTAGTCTGCTGTTTTATCATGTTTTATTAGTTTTCTTATGTATAATCACTTGGAATTCATGGTGACATGCTCCAAATTCTTGTATGCATATAGCTTGTTGTTCTATCCTTCATGTGTGGTTTTATAAGAACAAAATTTCCTCAGCTTCCATGAGATAGATTTTCTTGTGACTTAGTTTTCATATTGACTCCATAAGCCCAATGGTAGTAAAACTTATACATCTTTCACCTACACAAAAATACATTCAATCCATTTCAGAGTTATCCATCTGCTTTCAAGTTGTTCATTGAATATCATTTATCATTTTGAGAGAGCCCTCTCCAACTGGAAAGGCTAATTTCTAGTTACAAGTGGTTTGAAATAGTTACTCCAAGTTGACCATTGAAGCAACCCAACGAGACTCATTTTTGTGATAAGATTTTGGCGACGTTTCCAGGGATCGAAGCTGTAAATTTTCCCTGGAAAGAACAACAAAGTTTTAGTTCTAAGGTATGAGAGCAACATACACTTAGGCACATATTGGATATATTTTTTCTTTGGTGACTCCACATATCAAATAATCAATTGGAAGGTGACTCCACTGCTCAAGGATAAGTAGCTTGATGAAGTTCCAAGATGAGTTCCATTGCAAGAATAAATGCCAGGTATGCCCCTATGAATCGATCTCACATCCCTAGTTTTCCAAATTCTATGCCAAGGTTCGATTGGTTAACTGATCTTCCCATATTTAAAGATTAAAATAAAGACAATGTTGCTCTTCATTTGGTTAGATTACATATGCATGTATCGTGACAAAATTACGGTTCAGTTCCCTGAGGATTGTCTCATGAAGATGTTTATGGTCACTTTAGAAGGAAAAGCATGGTCTTGGTATGAAAGCACACCAAATGGTTCGTTATATTCTCTTGCTGATTCCCATGTTGCATTTTCTGAGACGTATAAAGAATGTCATTGCTCCTTATTTCCAGTCAAAGATTTTTGTAAAAATTGTGTGAGTTTTATTGAATATTTGGAGAATTGTTATGAATATGATGAGTTCATGGATGAGGAAATTTTAGAGGCCCTTCATGACAATCCCTTTCATCACCAAGAAGAAAGGATAGCCTCTCTCGTGGATGAAAATGAAACCCAATAGGAGTTTATTTATGAAAATCATGTTACATCCTCTGAGTTTGATGAAAATGTGCAGTAGAATTGTCAGTCTTTTGATCATCAGGAATATGAGAATAATTTCAAACAACAAGAGGAAATATTGGAAGATAACTGCTATAATCCTCAGGTTAAGGAAGAATTTTATTCTTCATGTCATTCCTTGCATTAGCCTACATCAAATGAAGAAAATTTTAGACAATCAGATGGGTATTCTTGTTGAATCATATGAAGGGTTACCTTTAGAAATTTCTGTGGTACATGCTGAGGCAGTTCCTTTTGAAAGTGTCCAAGAGTTCTCCAAGTATTTATTCCTCTCAAATGAAAATAATGATCAACACATTTTTCCTTTTTTATTTGAGAAAGGTCACAAGGGTTATAATGAAGAATCTAAACAAGGAAATCGTCAAAGGATCATATTTACTCACACTTTCTTGTTGATCAACAAGAATTATTCATGCATACTCTCAAAGATCCTTTTGCAGCTCTGTTGGAATCTTCTATAAGAATGAATTTCAATATGATTTTTAGTTATGTATACAAATTTAGATGGTGGAACAACTTTGTCATCTCTCAAGAATGGCTTTATGATCAAAGAAGTGGAATTTTTGTTCCAATCCAGTACTCAACTTCTTGATTGGCTTCATTGGAAGAGTGAGATCACTTGATTCAGTTTTTATGCTGAGCAAGTAGAGTAGGATCATTTGTCTATAAATAAGCTTGAAGATCAAGCATTTTGTCAGTTTCAGTTTTAAATTCAGCATGTTTAATTTCATTTATTTCACAGCTACTGGTTTTCTCAGTGCCAAGGTTACAGGTTAGAACATGTTGCAAGTTTTCATTTTGAAAATGGGAACAACCCAATGGAGGTAGCACTGGAACTACTAGTTCTTTGTTATACCACAGGGGCACACCATCCCAAGTGGAGCCACTGTTATCTCACATAAATTTTTAATTTTGGATGGATAGGGTCATCATAAGCTTCACTTTGTTTGATTAGGTTAGATCATTCATTTGATGATAAATTCACTTAATCATGTTTATTAGATGTCATAGACACTTCATTAATCTTGTCATTAGGGTCATATCCACAATAATCCACCTTGATTTCACTTGCATAGTCATCAAATTTAAAAAATAGAGCCACTAGCCAGTTTTACACATTTTCTTAGCAAATTCAGTGTAAAATAGGCAAATTTCGCTACGAAACTGGCTAATAATTTCGTAGTAAATATGATGATTTCTTTGTTTTTTTTACTTTTGAGCAGTCAAATTTAAGGGCGGTTTATGGGCAAACAAAGAAGTATTTTAAGAAACCGAGAGAGGTTATTTTCAAGCACATATCAAATAACATTAACCTCTTTCACGTTTCTTAAAGGTGCTACAAATTGGGAGATACAGGGATGTCTTTCATCCCTCTTTTCAAAAAACAAAAATTTCCTGTTTATACATGTTTTTCAAATGAAAATTCTAGATAGCTCGAGATGTTATTTAGAAAACCAAGAGAGGTTTCTCTTCAAAACATTTTGATCTACAAAAAAATCCTCTAGGTTTGCAAAATATATCATGGATTCAGAAATATGAGTTCATTTCTAAACTGCAAATTCTTCCTATTTTAGGCATTTTTGTAGCATGCTTCAGGCTTGAAGCCAGAAAAACGCTACGAAAATTCCTATAGGTGATTTTTTTGCATTTAAACTCATTTTTGGCATGTTTTAAGTAGGGATATTGATGGTTTGAAGGTTTCTTGACATGATGAAGGTGTTGGAACATCAAAGAAGTCAAGAAGATTTATGTAAAATCCATTTTTCCCACGCTACTAAAACACACTACGAAAATTTCTGTACATGACTATTTTAGTAGTCAATTTCAAGTTTGCTTTCAGACCAAATAAAAAATTATTTTGGAAATCGGAAATATATTTTTCTTCAGCACAGGTCCATCTACAAAAACCTCTCTCAATTTTTGCGAAGGCATCACAGTTTGGAAATTATACCTTCATCTTTGAAGCCTATTTTTCAGAATTTTCACTAACCAGATTTGTGAAAAATTTGTAAAAATTCGACTTGGAGGAGGTCTAGCTCAGCCTCCACGTGGCATAATGAAACATAAATGCTCTATTACACTCATTAAATTAGTTGATTTCAGTTGATAAGGGTTATTAAATTTATTTGTTGAACTATTAATGAAATAAGAGTCCTTTTTGTATTCAAACTCTGCAAAACAGAAATATCCCTAGGAAGTCTCCAAGTGATAGAATCATGTTTGAAATAGGTCTCTGAGCTGGTAATTTGAGGTGAGTAAGGTGGAATATCATTTTGATGAGTCCTCACTCTATAAAGGAGATAGTTATAGAGTTAGTAGGTGTTGGGAGATGTTATGAAGGCACTACTCTTGTAATCTTTGTCTATCAGTAATATATAGTTGCATCAGCTTATTTCAGACCTGAGATTCCTCTATGTGCTCTTATGTATGTTTTTTATATTTTACTTTCTCTCCAATTTTCTAGTTGTATGGTCACATGAAATTCATGATTACATGCTCCAAATTCCATTTATACACTTAGTCTTTTTTTTTGTCATGTTTTATTAGTTTTCTTATGTATAATCACTTGGAATTCATGGTGACATGCTCCAACTTCTTGTATGGATATAGCTTGCTATTCTATTCTTCATGTGTGGTTTTATAAGAACACAATTGCCTCAACTTCCATGAGATAGATTGTCTTGTGACTTAGTTTTCATATTGACTGCATAAGCCCAATGGTAGTAAACCTTATACATCTTTCACCTACACAAAAACACATTCAATCCAATTCAGAGTTAGCCATCTAATTTCAAGTTGTTCATTGAATATATTTTATCCTTTTGAGACAGCCCTCTCAGACTTGAAAGGATAATTTCCAATTACAAGTGGTTTTAAATAGTTACTCCAAGTTGACCAATGAAGCAGCCCAATAGGACTCAATTTGGTGATAACACGGTGGAAAGGAATATTCTTCATAATATTATTTTTTGCTGACTATACCTCCACCTTTCTGACTGTGCATCCTAGTCAAACTTGGTCAAATTGTCGAACATTTACCTGTTTGGCATTTAAATCAGAACACAATATCTTCCTCATATGACATTCGTTTTTCGAAACTTTCGTGAAACCAGAATCAAGAAGATGAGATCTATGCAACCATCCTGGTTTCAACCCAATCTTGTAACTCTGAATTTTGAGAAAAATTTATGAACTCGTGACCACCCCATTAGGTTAACACCTTCCTCCTCCAACTTTTTTGAATGGTTTCAGGTGCTTAGTCTCATGAAGGCTCCCTATAATTGGATAAAAATTATACTAGCTTGGTGAGATGTTGTACATTTTCCATTTTGTTTCTAGACAATCACTTCCATGAAGGCCACAAATATGTAGTCACTTCTAATGTAGAGTTTCTTTCCAACCCAAATTGATCAATTAAACACCCATCACTATATATTTATCTTCAGCTTCATATGTTGGGAGACTATTTGTCACGAGGCTTTTCCAACTTCATACAACTAGGCTTTCTCAGCCCTGGGTAAACGTTCTTTTACAATGACTGATGAGGATGGATATGGCTATACTCCTTGCTTCATATATGTCCATAATACTTCCTCTATAGTCATCTCTTAAAGCACCCTTTTGTAATTTTTTTTTATCTTATTTTTAATTGTACTTCTTTAACTTGTAGAATCTACCTTTTTCTAATGTTGAGTGGTGCTTGTCCATTTTCTAGGGTTCACCCTTTGTTCCTTTTTTTTCCCATTTTACTTGTATCTCTCCATCTTCTAACTTTAAAGAGTAGCATTGGTACTGCCACCTTATTTTTTTGACTTGCTGTATTTTCTGTATCCATTAACCTATTTGTCGTGTTATATGTTGACATTACTAAATTTCCTTATTTTATCTTTTCTGAAATTTCTTCACCAAATGTTTCCATTTAAGATTTTACATTAGTTGGATTTAACTGTGTGTCTCCAATTTAAAAAGTAGTAAATAATCCTCCAGGAAAGCTGCACTCTCTAAACTAATTCTCAACTCTTACAACTTATGATTGAAGAATCAACCCCATATGTTTCTTTTTGTGTCTAGGTTTTTCTTTGGTTATTTAATTTATTTCTTAAAATATTGTATTTTGAAAATGTTCCTTGGGAAACTAAACAATTGAGAAGTGTTTGTTAGACTAAATGACCCCCTGTTTTTTGTTTATTTATTGGTTGAGGATTGTGTTTCTTGATAAACCTGATTGTGAGTACATAAACACCTCCATATATTCACAGAGAGCTTCCAATCCATTTTGAGATGATAGGAAATAGATCAATGTCCACTATGGTACATAGATTGGAACTTTATATTGCCTCCTAAGTCTGGATTTCTTGACCTCTTCTTGTAGGAAGTGTAGCAAACCAATGTAGTATATGAAAATTACATGATCTTTACTAGTTTGAGGCATGATAATTACTCTTTATTTACCTTAACATCTATGTCACATCTTCCTTTCCAACCTTTTTGGGATCTCAGTTTCATATCATGATGTGAACTTTAAGCTATGAATATTTAAATAACATGGAAGAACCTTTGATTTATCCATAGTGTGTTTATTGATGTATTGGATATATTAAACTAAACTATGTATTTGAAATATTTTCTAAACTATGTATTGGATATTATATTAAACTAAACTATGTATTCAATATATTTAACTAAACTATGTATTGATTTATTCGATATATTTTGTAGGAAGTGGATCATGATTAAACTTTCCCTTTTCTCATGGTTTGCATTTACATTGGGTGGTAGGGATAAGGTGTTGTCACTTGCCTCTTGGTGGGACTAAACAGGGCTAATGACATAATATTCATGTGATGACTTCCTTTGACAAATCCTAAGTAAATTTTTAATGGTGATGAGGATGGTAACACAAGTTTGCATATAGCAATGCGATCCATGGTTATTGTAATGAGGTAAGAATTTAGTAAATTCTTTTCTATGTTTCTTTATATTTTTAATTCATTTGGGTTGGATTTGATTTGAAAATTCCTTTGAGATATTTTGGTTGTAAATATCATTGCAGTGATCACTTTTGACCATATGGTGACACCATGACATAATACTATTCTGTTACTTTTGCACTGGTTTTGCAGCATTGTGCAATGCCTGTTTTTCTGAATTCTAGCAATTAGTCATTTATTTCATCTGATATTTCATCCTAGCATATGCTATTGCACTAATAATATTTAATTTTTTCTTTACTGAAATGGACCCAATATAGGAATCAAAAGGTTTCCATTAGATAGATTTCTTCCAAGGAAAATTCATTTTAGAGCCCCCTCTTCTTAGAAATATTTGGATGGAGGTCGGCTCAAACGCCACCCACAATGTCTTTTTGTAACACAACTATATTCAGCAGGACTCAAACATCAACCATATTAGAACATGAGATATAAAGATGAAATCTTCCTTGAAACAATCTGTTAGAGACAATTGGGCTAAATTAGTGGGCTTCTTCATTGGATAGTTATCTTTGCACATGGAAATTTAATGACAAAATTATGTTAATACAACTTCTATAAATAGTGAAAATCTAGCTAGATATGAAAGTTCAACTTTTTTCCTTGTATATTTTAAGCTTATGTTGTGTTCATGCTTGTAGATATGGAGAGTCTTATAGCCATAAGGATGTGCTGGAGGCTTGTTAAAAAGGATGGGTATATTGCAATTTGGAAAAATCCTTTGAATAACAGTTGTTATGTTAACCGAGCTATGGGATTTGAGCCTCGATTATGTGATATAAGTGATCACCTATATGATGTTTGGTAAGCCACAAATCATTTAGGAATATTTGGTAGTAAATAAGTCAGTAAAAAAGGCATGAAATAGTGATGGTAGATTTATGTTATCTAATAAATTAGGGAGTTTATTTAAACTTTAAATCTCAATTATTTAAGCTAAAGAGCTTTACCTTCAACCAGAATAAACAATGGTATTTGAATTTCACTTTATTTTTTCTAGTCAGTGACGTTGAAGTGACATTAAAAAACTTATAAATATGTTTAATTTCAGACTGATACGAACATATAGTATGTTTTAAGCTCTTGAAAATAGTTAATTTTTCTTATTCTACCACTTCTACTTGCAATGTCCAAGGATTGTAAACAATTTAAGGGTTTTCCATAATCTAATATGTAAAATTTGCAACTGGAAAATACCTTTCATGTTGTCCACAGATATGCTGGTATATTCGCTTAATGGGTTAGCAGGATTCATTTTAATTTAAGTATTTATTTTCCTATCCTCGGGGTTTTGCTTTATTCTGCAGATTCTTAAATTTGTTTTCAATTTATTAATTTTTAATATTTTCATCATGGCTCTTGGAGCTAACCTCAAGACATAAGCATATCGTGGGAAGGTTGCACATCTTTGTCAGCGCATGGTGCTAGCATTTGCAACAACCAGCTATATGTGGCTCGACCCTTGGCCATAGGAGCTATCCATATACATGCACAGATTCCCCAAACTGAGGTTGATTTAAAATTTATTCTTCATTAGATCAGAGTCTTAAGGAAAATTGTTAAGTCATTCAACTTGCACAAGGCCTCATCCGTTACTTGAAAAACATCTTTTTACTCAGTGGTAACTAGTAAATATATTTCTATGTTCATCTGATCAGAGCAATTCTTGCAGTAAAGGGATGGCCTCATTATCTATCTTGAGTATGATTTGAAACATTGGATGCACAACCTCAATATTTCATTTGATAGTTTATAGTTTTTTGATTGTTGACATTGGCATTGGGTTGATATTGAGCTCCATAATTGGATATTAGAAAGGATCTGTAGGCTTTGTTACCTATGTGATGGGAAATATATATCCTCCTAGCCCTAAATATCACCTATACATGTGTTAGAAACGTGCATATGAAGAACTACTTGGATTTTTCCTATAAGAGGGAGGAAATTGTGTGAAGGAGAAGTAGCCAAGAACAAAGCAAGTATCCATTTTTCCTTCTTGTGATTGAATGAAAATCGAGAGTTACAGAAGTAAGAGACTCCATTTTAGGCAGAGGTGTTGTTGATTTTTTTCAGCAGAGAAAATGCACTATCATAAACAAAATGTACCTGATGAAGGTATTGGAGAAGCAACTGAAGACATGGTATGCCTCTTACCCAGATAGTTCTTCTAAAAATTGGCAGGCGCTATGGCCACTATCAAGTTACCAAGTGACCCACTAGATGGGAGTTTTACACACATGTGGTCTTTGGATTTTTAGTTGCATTTCTCCTTTGTAAAAGACATGAAGTGTTTAAGTTTCAAGCCTTATGTTAAGGGGGTGGGTAATAATCTAGGAATGCAATTTTTGTGTTAAAGGGTGTGTTACAACTTACAACATAAAATGGGAAGTTGGAACATATGTAAGCCACTTAATACATCAGCGATGTTTCTATATTGATATTATAATGTCAAGGTTGAGGGATTAGGTGGTTAAAACTGCATAATCAGGCTAGGGCGCTATATAATGATGTCACAAAATTTAGATGAACATGAGGTAGTAATTTTTTTTTTTAAATTATGTGAAAGGATTCCATTTTTTTATGGACTTGTATAACATTCCCATATTTGAATGACTGTAAGAAGCTATTTTTGATATTTTCTATGAAAATGAAAATCCTTTCAATGTGCACGATCATCTTACCATGAGAGAATGATTAAAGCTATCATGGGAAAACCAAAGGCTTCAAGCCACTTCAACATAACCAGCTAAGAACTACCTTGAATGATGGGGCTTTGACTAGAGTAGACCAAAAAATGTAAGGGGACAAAATGACATTGGTTTAATATGGTTGTTTAATCATAATGGAGAATTTGACAAATAGGAGCCACCATTTATTTCCGAACATACCTATGAGCCTTGTGATGATCCTTTTTGCCTAAAGGAAATAGATTTCTTTGAAAAAAATAGACACAACTTGCCAATATGAGATACTTTGGGATACTATTCAGAAGGTTTGAGCCTTACATGTAGTTCAATGGGGAACAAATGGCAACATCTATTTGTATTTTTGTACGATTGATGGTGTATAACGAATCTTGATCTTTAAGATTGTGTAGGATTGATGGTGTAGAACCAATCTTGACTTAGTTGCTACTCTTTCATATCGTCGAAGGCTTGTTCCAAGTTCAAGCGACTCCAACAAATTTTTCTTGAAACGAAGAGGAGCTTATTCAGGCATGTTTTGACATTGTCAACATATGTTCTAACATTATCATAAGAATGAATCTTGGAGTAAAAAATACTACAAATATTACTTGTATTTATTGTATAGATAATTATGGATGTTGAATGACTTGGCAGTGCAGGTACAAATCCTCTTGCATCACGAGAAATAACAACTAGCTGCATATGTGGAAAAACACCCTCCTATACTGATTTATTGTTTTAAAGTAAAATAAACATATTTACTGAAGAATGCAATTTTTTCCATATTGATTTAGATGATATTGCTAACACAAAAACCAAATAGTACTTATTAAGGCATCCCCTTAGATGTGGTTTTCAAAAAACTCAATGAACTATATTTTAATTTATACATATGTTTAGTGTTGTTTCCATGTAAAAGTTGCAGTTTAAAAAAATGCTACCCATAATTTGTTCAAGGTAACGTGAAATATTTAAAATAAACATAATTCACACAAATGTCTATTAAAAGGTAGTTTTCTTAAATGAACATGCCCTTGATCTTATAAAAAAAGTACCAAATTCTTATTGGAGATACCTCTGTATGGGAAAAATTAAGCCTGAGATGATCATCCACTTTAGGAAGGAACTCACATTTCGATTCTGGCATGATGCCAATAGTTGATAAATGAGAAAAAAATATCGATGACCTCCTAAGTGAGCTAGGCTAGGAGGAAATACAACTGAGATAGTTGTCTTACATCCTAGCTCACTTAGGAGTTGTACATCTTCCTTTCTCCTTTATCAATTACTGCTATCATGCCATAAGCCAAATGTGAGTTCCTTCCTAAAGTAGATGATCATCTGAGGGTTAATTCTGCCCCCAAAAAAAAATTCTAGGAGTCACGTCACAATTATGATGATTGTCTATGTTACTGGTATGACCCAAATGTTGCAAGGCTAAGGCTAGTTTCGGACTAGCGATGGATAAGGTGGCACTACCTACGATTGTTTTTGTCTCTGGTATGGCCCAACCGTCGCAAATTTTATGCCTAGTGTTGGAACAATGATGAATGTGGTGGCACTTTCGATGGTTGTTTATGTCGCTGGTATAGCCCAACCATCGCAAAATGTTATGCCAAGTGTCAGATTAGTGACGAATCTAGTGTCACTTTCGACAATTGTTTCTGTCGCTACTATGGCCCAACCGTCACAAAAATTCTATCCCAAGTGTCAGAATAGAGAAAATTGTGGTGTCACTTCCAATGGTTGTTTAAATTTTTAATATGGCCCAACCAACGCAACAATGTTATTCCAGTTGTTGGAATAATGACAAATGTCATGACACTTCTGACGATTTTTCCATTGTTGGAAAACTAATAGAGTCGAACGTGCGATGACGTGTGGGACGACATGTCATCAGTATTGTGACACATTCTAAGAAGGCATAAGTGTCGTAATACCGACATCTCCACATGGTGTCGGAATAGTGACAATAAACAACGTGATTCAAAGGGTGAATAAATGAAGACACGTGTCGTCTCTAGTGTCTCTATTCCGATAGTTATTATAAGTGTCGCATATGCAACGGTACAGGAAGCGATGTTTTTCCCAATCTCAAAGTTTCACTCTTGGGACGCCTATGTGTCGCAATAAAGAAATTTTGGCCGTCGGAAATTGGGCCAAATATGCTAGTGAATGGGTTCAAAGGTAAGTTAATGAGTTTCTCGAAAAATAATTCTAGAAATTTTTTGTGTATAGAGAACTTATGCTAGTTTCCTTATTAAAGAAAAAAAGTTACTGTATGTAGATAAATATTTTTATTATGTTAACCTTTTAGAAAGAAAATATATCTAAATAAAGTAAGTAATGAATATATATATATATATATATATATATATATATATATATATATATATATATATATATATATATATATATATATATATATATATATATATATATATATATATATATATATATATATATATCTTATGTATGAAAATATAGGATGCATGCTGTTTTTTTAAAAGGGATTTCATACAAATATGTTGTATGAAATGATTATAAATCCCAGTTATTTTTCTTGAAAATGAATATATATTAAAGAGGGTAATTTTTTAAATATTTGAGTGAAAAAATACTTGCATAGGATTTTTGTGCATGAATTGATGAAAAATAAAGATTGTTTTCTTAAAAGATGCATATGAACCTTGTACATACAAGAACAAGAATGCATTCTTGTTTCTTGAAAATATTATGTGCATTGAAGTAAGGGTCGCTATGTTACAAAAAAAACACATGTTTCATGTACAAAAGAGTAGTCATTATGATAAAGAAATTTTTTTTTTTTGTGTGTAGATAAATAAAATTATCATGTTAATTTTCTTGAAAATAATAATCTTGTAAAAAGATTCCCTGGCTAGATGAATTGTGTTAATTTATTGATTTATGTGCAAAAAAGGATAAGTTAACATTATTATTGTTTCTTGGTTTTATACATAAAATATGGTTATCTATGGTATTTTCTTGAAGAGGGAAGCATGAGAAAATTGCATGTAGAAAGAGAGAAAAACAAGGTTATATTAACTTCTTTTTAAAAAAACGGTATGTATTTGTTACATGAAAATAGTAGTTAACGATGGTATAATTCTAGAGAAGAGAATGTGACTTGTGTACATTAAAGAAGAGATATTATGATAAGATCTTTTGTGCACAAATAATAGCCATTGTGTTATAGAGATATGTTCTTTGCATGGATAGAAGAACCATTGAGCTATATTTCTATAGAAAAAATATATGCGAGTACTTTTATGATATCATAACTATTATGTTAGTTTATTTTGGAATAATATCATGTTTATGCATGCAATATTTGTATTAGATTTCATTGGAAATAATATATATTTGTATGTGGGAAATGACAGTATGTTGAGTTAGCCTACATTGGAGAAGATTATTTGGGATAAAACATGAATTACATGCACAAAAACCATAGTAATATGTTGGTTTCCTTGAAACCAACATGAATTTGACATTATTGGAAAAGAAGACATGAATTTTTATGCTTTATTGCATTATTTTTATGGAAAATAAAACATGTTTTTGCATGCCCTATCATGCTATATTTCATTGAAAAGTAAATATGTGTTTGTATGCTCTATTGTGTTAAGCACTCTTTTAGAAACTATATGCATTTGCATGCATAGGAACAAAATTCATTGTGGTAATTTTCTTTACATATTTTCATGCACCAAAAGTAATAGTTGAAGGGTTATTTATTTTGATAAATTTTATGTAATTCAAATCCACGAAGATCATAACTGATGTATTATTTTCCTTTAAAGGAATGTCCTGAAAATTGTAGCGATCTATATTGCAATAATGCGTACTTATGTGAGGGAAATATTAGTTAATGGTGGTATTTATTTATAGAAGTTCTTTGATGGTTACATGCTTATAACTAGCGCATATGCAATGTTTTTAAAAGAAGCATGTCACGATATTTTTCTTGCGGTTCATGAATGTACATGAATAGATGGTGAAGCATCACTAGTATATATTTATGGATTGGTTGATTAATACTTTTTGTAATCACGATATCAACATATGCTGACAACAACAATGGCAAGAAAGGATGGTGACTTTTGAAAAGGATAGAATTGTGTTTAACATTGTGGCAGGTAAATAATTAATGGTCCATGTAGATGAGTGCGAGCTACAGGATGGTCCACTAAAGGAAAACCGATGCCACAAACATATAAAGGTTGAATATTTGTGGGTAAATGATATCATGATGATTGCAATATATTTAAGCTATATATTTTGTATTTAAATTGAATTTCCTTGTAATATTTTATGACAATGGTTAAGGGATGGACTCCCTTATAAGCCATTGAGTGAAGGGTGAACACCCTCATGAGCATTTAATAATAAAATCAAACAGTTTTTGGTTTTTACCTGATCTGAAAATGGAATGTACTTGAAAAGGGTGCAAGGTATCCATTTTCATTTATGTAAATGAGTGCAAATACTCCAAATTTTAAATCTGAAAATGTGAGAACTTCTTATTTCTAATACAGAGATAGACTGTAGGGGCATTTACTGGATATGTCACCTTTCAAAGAAAGGATGAATCCAAAAGCTACCTGTCCCTCTTACAGACTCTACCTAAAGAAATAATAGAAGTAAACACTCAGACTTAATTAAAATGACCTTACTCAAACTTGACATTATGCAGAATTTTTGCTTGGAAGAGGTGTATGTCTTTTCTTCTGTTTATGTGTTTCAAGTTTATTTGTTTTTTCTGAAAATTAATATGTATATCAGCAACATAATTCAGCCATAGAATAAAAAAACACAACAGCAATATAATATAGGAGTTCACCCCAACTCTTGGGCTACATCTCCTTTGAGCTTCGTCAGCATGACTAGACTCTTTGGGATTAAGGTACTTAAATTATTTTACAAGCTCCAAACTTAACCACAATGAATACGAAAATGATTCAAAGGGCTGAGAATACCATTTTAAATCCCTTTAATGGTTGTCCAATTCCTGCAAATAGCTTTAGGCTTCCATGGACACACATCCTTCTGTCGGTACACTAAGCTCCTCTGAGCTTCTAAATGGAAAAAAATCCCTCAGATTTATATCCTTGTCCATGATACCACTACTGATACATCCAATAATGATCAGACATCAAATATCAACTGATAATTTGCTTACATTAAGCACAACATCCCCAAAAATGACTCTCCTCCAAGGTTTGCCCAGGGCTGCCCATGACTTCATATCAGCTTCTCAAGCTGTAGAAGTACTATAAATGATCTGAAACCAATTCCATTGGTTCCAAAATGATTTAAATAGTCAAGATAGAGTTTTTTTTTCATCAGAAACGGCCTTCGGCTGCTCCGGTTTCGCCTACACACTCTGTTTGGAAAATGGCTTCTAAAACTTAAATGAAGCTTTTAGGTTTTCTAAAGTTCTTAACAGGCTCTGAAAACCATCTAAATAGATTCAAAAGGCATAAAATAGCTAATAATTCCTATTCATTTACCTTAAACAGAGAAACACAGTCCAATACACAACCTTCTCCTTCCAGGCCCTGATGGCTCCTTCATCTTCTTCGATGCTTAAACCTCTGAATATGACTTCTGTTAGATTTCAGACCTACTCCATTGAGTCCGGAAGGTCGAAGAGACCCAAAATAAAAAACCAAACTCCGAAAGTATCTCCCATGTGAAATATATGCTCCAAACTGTATTTTGCCCAATGTTAGGAAAAAATCCCACTAATCGTGGGCCAACTGTAGTTAACTGGAGCTAAAAGTGGAATTCCGCCTAAAATAGAGGGATGGCACTAAAATTGGTGGAGTTGTTAGTGTAGCATTTAATATAATAGATGTGGGTGGTCACATGCAGAGAGATGTCGGCGGAACCGTCGGAGTTAACGGTTAATAAACCTGTCGCATTAAACTCCGCTCCAAAACACATTTACAATTCAAATCGAACATATGTCAAGACATAAGCCCGTGGTGTATTGGTAAAGTATGTTAGTAGTAGCCATGAGGTCATGGTTTTAAAACCTACCGAAGCCAAATAAATTTTTAACCTGCCATTTCCATTGTGATCTGGGGCCACGTGGTAGCCTCTGGGCCTGCCACGTGGCGGCCTCTGATTGGTCCACCATTACACATTCAACTCCCCAGCCAATTGCAGAGAGACACTTGTCATAAAACGACTGGTCCACAGGTAATATTCTGTGGAATATTCCAAGGAATATTCCCAGAATATTTTTTTTTAAATATTTTCCAATTTCTAAAGTCAAACTGCCCTTTTTTTTACTAAAATTGAAGAACTTCAAAGTTGAATAAATTCTTCATACAACGTCAGTTTTCAGTGCCGTTTGTGGCGTTGAGATTGTAGCATTGAGGCCTATCCCGTTGCTTAGGTTTCAAATCAATTTGAGCACTTTCAATTTTGAGCTTTTTCTCAAGCTCAGATTTGAGCTCCTGATCACACCTCCCAAATGAGAGGCTTTTGGTCCCCAAAATCTTACTGAAATGTTGAACTAATCTGTAGTACAGAAAATGAGAGAATGAAAATCCTCTTATCTTCAGCCCTTCAAACACTTTTTCCTTACAAAGCAAGGGAATTTGAACCATAAATGAAAAGAAATCGACATTTCCCTTTCTGAATGCGCTTGTCCACAACTGTCCACAACTGACCTTCTTGAACTCACACAGAAATTTCTGGTGAGAAATTTACAGAGTGAAACTATACAACGCAGCCTTGATCAATGATCTAAGGTGGCTCAAAGAAAAGTAGATATTACAGCAAAATACATGCATACATCCGAAATTTTCATATGTACAAAAGGAGTACGTCTTACTGTGTTAAGAAGTCCATCCACTTCTCACCAAGCCACTTCCATGGCAAATTTTGCTGCTGCAAATTTTCCTCATGTGAAACTTCCCTTTCCACATCAATAATGGAATCCATAATTCCACCTTTGCCAATATTTTTTTCCTCTTGCTGCATGTGCGTGGGACGACGAGTTGGATGCAAAGTCCAACAATGAGAGACAAAATGTCCCTTCTTTTGGCAAAAAGAGAAAATCATATGCACATTCTTTGAAGTTAGTCTTTTCTTCATCTGCTTCTTGTGTGCTTTCTTCCTCATCCAGCATCTCAAAACATGATGGTTAAATTGATGACAATATGTACAAGAAATCCTCTTATGTTGCTTTGCATGCTTGCCATAAGCTACATGTCTACCATCTTCTTGCTGCAACAAAGGCTTGAAACAATGGTAAGGAAGATTTCCATCATGACATTGATGTAATTGAGAACTTGGGAGAAATGTTCTCTTCAAATTTGCATCACATTCTTGAATGCATGTGCTCAAAGCTTCGCCATTAAGTTGCTCATAGCCAAGACCAATATTCTTGGGACGCTCCACAACACAAATAGGATCAACAATGCCTTGTGCATGCTTGCCCAAACCTTTGCCTTCTTGATAGC
This sequence comes from Pinus albicaulis, assembly GCA_034641835.2. Taxonomy (NCBI): domain Eukaryota; kingdom Viridiplantae; phylum Streptophyta; class Pinopsida; order Pinales; family Pinaceae; genus Pinus; species Pinus albicaulis. The sequence continues at coordinate 351,583,766 of CM076579.1, forward strand.
CCATTTTCAAGATCAATTTGGACCCAATACCTCTTGTATTCCTTTCAAAAGAACCAACACACTTTTCAATAGAGGAAACTGAAGACAAATCAGAATGATTTACCTCATGATTTACATCTTGAAGATGAGGTATTTTCTTGGACAAAGCTTCTTGAGCTTGAAGAAGCTGCAACTCTATATCACGTAGTCTTTGAATAATGGCTTATTTCTCTTCCTGCATAGCCAAAAATTGTGCACGAAGCTGAACACTTTCCCTTTGATCCTCAAGGAGAATCTGCACCATGTCCTTCACCTTAATGAACTCTTCTTTCATGTCATCACTGAAGAGTTTCGTGAAGGAGGAAACTTCACTTGTAGAAGAAGTTGAAATTATGTAAATGGTCAAAACAACCAAAAGGAACTTCCAAAGAAAAGTCCACAAATCTTTCAAACAAACGACAAGCTTTTAACCAAATTTCAGTAAAGACCCCTTCTCATTCAAGCAACCATTTTGCAACCAATAAAACAGTAAATCTCTTACACTGTTTTAAAAAATTTTGCACAATAAAAAATTCTCAAGCCAAGCTCTGATACCAATCTGATCTGAAAATGGAATGTACTTGAAAAGGGCACAAGGTATCCATTTTCATTTATGTAAATGAGTGCAAATACTCCAAATTTTAAATCTGAAAATGTGAGAACTTCTTATTTCTAATATAGAGATAGACTGTAGGGGAATTTACCAGATATGTCACCTTTCAAAGAAAGGATGAATCCAGAAGCTACCCAGCCCTCTTACAGACTCTGCCTAAAGAAATAATAGAAGTAAACACTTAGACTTAATTAAAATGACCTTACTCAAACTTGACATTATGCAGAATTTTTGCTTGGAAGAGGTGTATGTATTTTCTTCTGTTTATGTGTTTTAAGTTTATTTGTTTTTGCTGAAACTTAACATGTATATCAGCAACATAATTCAGCCATAGAATAACAAAACACAACAGCAATACAATATAGTATTTCACCCCAACTCTTGGGCTACATCTCCTTTGAGCTTCGTCAACATGAATAGACTCTTTGGGATTAAGGTACTTAAATTCTCTTACAAGCTCCAAAATTAACCACAATGAATACAAAAATGATTCAAAGGGCTGAGAATATCATTTTAAATTCCTTTAATGGCTGTCCAATTCCTGCAAATAACTTTAGGCTTCCATGGACACACATCCTTCTATCGATACACTAAGCTCCTCTGAGCTTCTAAATGGCACAAAATCCCTCATATTTATATTTATATCCCTGATAACACTACTGATGCATCCAATAATGATCAGACATCAAATATCAACTGATAATTTGCTTACATAAGCACAACATCCCCAAAAATTGCTCTCCTCCACGGTTTGCCCAGGGCTGCCCACGACTTCATATCAACTTTTCAAGCTGTAGAAGTACTAGAAATGATCTGAAACCACTTCCATTGGTTCCAGAATGATTTAAATAGTAAATATAGAGTTTGTTTTCATCAGAAACGGCCTCCGGCTGCTCCGGTTTCGCCTACACACTCTGTTTGGAAAATGGCCTCTAAAATTTAAATGAAGCTTTTCGGCTTTCTAAAGTTCTTAACAGGCTCTGAAAACCATCTAAAAAGATTCAAAATGCATGAAATAGAAAATAATGCCTATTCATTTACCTTAAACAGAGAAACACAGTCCAATACACAACCTTCTCCTTCCAGGCCCTTATGGCTCCTTCATCTTCTTCGATGCTTAAACCTCTGAATATGACCTATGTTAGATTTCAGACCTGATCCATTGAGTCCAAAAGGTCAAAGAAACCCAAAATCAAAAACAAATTCACTCAAAAAGGATATCCCATGTGAAAGATATGCTCCAAACTGTATTTTGCCCAATGTTAGGCAAAAATCCCACTAATTGTGGGCCAACTATAGTTAACTCGAGCTAAAAGTGGAATTCTGCCTAAAATGGAGGGATGGCACTAAAATTGGTGGAGCTATTAGTGTATCATTCAATATAATAGATTTGGGTGGTCACATGCAGAGAGATGTCGGCGGAACCGTCGGAGTTAACGGTTAATAAACCTGTCGCATTAAACTCCGCTCCAAAACACATTTACAATTCAAATCGAACATATGTCAAGACATAAGCCCGTGGTGTATTGGTAAAGTATATTAGTAGCAGCCATGAGGTCATGTTTTTAAAACCCATCAAAGCCAAATAAATTTTTAACTCGCCATTTCCATTGTGATCTGGGGCCACGTGGTAGCCTCTGGACCTGCCACGTGGCAGCCTCTGATTGGTCTGCCATTACACATTCAACTACCCAACCAATTGCAGAGGGACACTTGTTATAAAATGACTGGTCCATAGGGAATATTCTATGGAATATTCCTGGAATATTTTTTTTTAATATTTGCCAATTTCTAAAGTCAAACTGCCCTTTTGTTTTACTGAAATTGAAGAACTTCAAAGTTGAATAACTTGTTCATACATCATTGGTTTTTAGTGCCGTTTGAGGCATTGGGATTATATCACCAAGGCCTATCCCTTCACTCAGGTTCCAAATCAATTTGAGCACTTTCATTTTTGAGCTTTTTCTCAAGCTCAGATTTGAGCTCCTGATCATTACCCTACGAGGTTTCAAGGGTATATCACTGTCTAATGATGTGGTTGATTTTTGTGCTACTTTTATGTTGTTGATTCGTTGCATGAGAAGATTTTTATAATATCAAGTGTGTGATTAATTAATCTAGTTAAAGGAATCATGAAAATGATGCAAGGTTAAATAAGAAATTTTATGTCAATATGTAACAATAATGGTTATTAATGGTTATGTAACTTACTATTCCTATACTAAAGTTAGTTTATGTCATGATGAAGATTCTATCTAATGGTTAATGAGGAATCTAGATTAGTAATTTGGATAGTTACCCATGGGTAAATTGTTTAAAAAAAAATTCTAACTCCATGCAATTTCATGTGAGGTTATCAGGGTATGTTACCAATGGTATTAGAGTTGAAGTTTACAACATTGACGCCTTTGGGAATTGTTAAGAAGAAAAGAAATCTAGGTATGCTACTAGTGGGAATCATCTCATGTATGAGTCTAACAATATACATATTGATATATGCAGTAGACTAATTTTGACTTGAGATGCAACATGCATGTTTATACCCACGTGAAGAATAATAATTAATAATGCCTGCTGCAAAATTATGTTCATGACAATCTTATGCCTATGAAAAATCTTGAACTCTCACTAAGGAAAGTGAGAATCAAATACCAACATCTCCATAAATATGGAAGTATTAATGATACATTTAATGAACATGAATAAAATTAAAATGTACTACTTATAATGAGTGAATACATGAATGTAAAATATGGGGAATGTACTTGAAGAGGAAGATAGAGTGTTTTAAAAAAACACTGGAAGAACCCCTTTAGATGTTAAAAATAAACATTGGAACTGCAATATATAATTGTTGATTAAGTCTTGTCATGGCTACATTAAGATGGTTGGTAGCATTGATTAGTTATTGTTGCGCGACTAACTAATAAAACTTATATGCATGGTTTTTTTTATTAAAACTTATTGTAATTTGTAAACGAGTGATTATGGTAGCACTTCATATGCTGGTCTATTGGTAACAATACACTATGAGAAATTGGAAATTTTGGATTGTAACCCTAACTATTGTTGAAATTTTCATGTTAATGAATATTTTTATATACATTTATGCATGTTAGTTTTGTTATCATGAAACTAAAACAATTTCGAAAGTGAATAATTACTTATGGATAACATTATTGATGGGATTAAGCACGGGTAGATTAATCACAACAAGAAAACCTATGAAGGTAAAATTCTTTGTAAATGAGAGTATAATGTTATGATATGAATTATTGTGTTATTTGGAAAATCATAATGTATACAACCTGTATGTTAGTATGTTTTCCTTTAAATTTAGATATTGTGGACCCATATTGAGGGTCAAGTATAAATGCATGGCTACATAAGTGTTTATTTATTTATAATGATAATATGCATATGGTTTTTTATGTATACTATTGTGGGAAAGAGTGGTAAAAAATAATTTCACATGCTAGGTAGTTTTGAAAGGCCAGGGTGACTTGGGTTGATGGCGGTTTCCCCCTTGGAGGGGTTGATGGCACTTTCCTGCCCAGATTTCCTCTCCCTAGAGATATATGATATTTGTAAGGGAAAAGATTTAGCGAAGATGATGAAGAGGGGAAAAATATTTAGGAAACTCTTTTTATTTTGGAGCCTATTGGAGGAGGCCCAAAAATTCCCCATAGATGGGATGTGGTCGGAGGAATAGGTAGGAGGCTGCCAAGAGGAATCTTGTACTGTACCCTTTCTAATCATTGGAATTATTGAGATGGTTGGCCAGTAAAACTCTAGACTGGACCTAGTATGGTCTCTATCACATAATTGTCTTGATGTGAAAATGACTCGATATGGTTGTGGAAGCCAGTTCCCATTGGTTGGGAGGAGCATTATTTTTTCCATTGTGGCTCTCATAGTGGAACAAGTTAACTAATAATTTATGTGTTGTATTAAAATAATTTTTCTATATGATTGTGTAAATATTTTATGTACATCTTGACGGGAAATGAGCTTGGTGCTTGGAAATAAATTACTGGAAATATAAGTTCCTTTATTTTATTATTAATATTTTGAATGTCTTAGCATGGGCTCAGACAATATGCACTCGGTGAGTTTATTGATAATTTCGATGATTAGAGAGAGTTAGGTGCTATACGATTACTTTTAGAAGTATTGTGTGGATTTATTTAGTGGGAGCTAAGACAAGTATGCACATGGTGCAGTGTTTTATCATTTTGAAGATTAGAGGGTTTGTTCTCTTTGGGTACTTGTGTAAGTACTATGCTAAAAATATCAACTAAAATTGCACAATTGAATTACAATTAAAAGTGTTTATTTGATTGAAAATGTTGTGACTAATGTGATTATGTTGGATTTGTTAGTCGTACATTATACAGTGCTTGCCATGGATTGTTGATGGGTTGTCAAACCATTGGATCACTTGCGTAAATATGACCATGAATTCCAAGACTAATTGGTAAGTAATGGTAAGTTGGTATAGATATTATGTTTTGCTTCTATGAATTTGAATAATGACCAAGTGATGGAAAGTTGAATTTGCATATTTTCGCACCTATAAATGCTTATGAATTCACTTATGCATAACATTATTGTCTTTTATTTCTTATTTGTATTTCTTAGAATAAAATCATTCATTTTAAAATGGGAAGGATCCCATTTTGGGTGGCTTATATAGTTATATCATGAGTAAAAGTTAAAGTCCGAGTGAGAGATAAACACCGAGGATGATGTTTTCCTTAGGGGGGGAGTATGTGATATCCCTACATGTAACAAAATTATACAGTTTCCATGAGTAAAAATATCATTAATCTAATGTATGGTTAATTATTTCATCAATAATCGATTGTAAATAAGTTTGTAACTAATTAAATCCTTTCTTCTCTTATCATTTTATTTTCCTTTCTTGGCGGCATACGAAGGGTTTTGGGTGAATTTAACCATAATTGGGTGACCTACAGTCAGACTCTATTATGAGCTTCTTGGGAATAATTCTCCCCACGACTAGCACTCTGAATCAAGGTTAGGGAGAATAAAATAAATTCTGTCAGCATGCCAAAAGAGCAGGAAGATTTTTATAATAGTAGCACTCAATTTCCAAGAGAAGCATAATTAGTTTTTCTTCATGGCTGATGGATGCAAAGAATGCTAAGAAAAAAACTCACTACTCCGTGTACTTTTTCACAGGAAAGGAGAAATTTTTAATATTCTCATTACGTAGTGAAATAGGCTACACAAACAAAGGGAGTGACAGTTAGAGCTACATCCTGACCAATTTATCCAAAAAATAATGGCGTTAACAATGCGGGCAATGACTCAACTTTTGGAAAGATAAGTTATAGGATTAATTTGCCTAAAAAATTACATATTTATGAAGATAATGGATAGTAAATGTTACTATGTTTTTGAGGAAGAGTTAAGTAGTTTAATACTTGAAATTTTTTAATGGTTTCAAAGACAAGTCAATAAGTTTTCTTGGAACATAATTCTTGAAATTTTGTACATATAGAGAACTTATGCTAGTTTTCTTAGTAAAGAAAATATTTTACAGTATGTAGATAAAGATTGTTATTATGTTAACCTTTTAGAAAGAAAATATATCTATCTGCAATAGTAACAGATAAGTAAGTTATCTTGTCTTTATATATATATATATATATATATATATATATATATATATATATATATATATATATAAAACATTGCATATGCATCTTATATAAGAAAAGGTAGTATGCATGCTAATTTTTTTAAATGGACTTCGTACAGATCTGGTGTATGAAATGATAAGAAATCCAAGTTATTTTCTTGAAAATGAATCTAGATTAAAGAGGGCAATTTTTGAAATATTTGAGTGTAAAAAGACTTGCATAGGATTTTTGTGCATGAATTGATGAAAAATAAAGATTTTTTTCTTAAAAGATGCATATCAAACCTTATTCATACAATAACAAGAATGCATGATTGTTTCTTCAAAAGTTTATGTGCATTGAAGTAAGGGTCATTTTGTGAGATAAAAAAAACATGTTGCATGCAAAAAAGGGGCAGTCATTATGGTATAAAAAATATGTTTGTGTATGTAGATAAAGAAAATTATCATGTTAATTTTCTTGAAAATAATAATCATTTAAAAAGATTCTCTCGCTAGATGAATTATGTTAATTTTTTTATTTAGGTGAAAAAAATGTTAAGTTAACCTTGTTATTGTTTCTTGGGTTTTATGCATAAAATATGGTTATATATGGTAATTTATTCAAGAGGGAAGCATGAGAAACTTGCATGTAGAAAGAGAGAAAAACAAGGTGTCATTATAATTTATTGAGTTAAATTAGAGCATCTGTTTTACTTATCAATCCAGGTTGGTAAACTTAGAAGCACACCACAGAATATGGATATTATATTAAGCTATGTAGGAAGTATTTGCTTATGTGAAGATAATGGAAATGAATTTTAAAAATATAAATTTCTGAAAAGAAAACACCAAAATTTTGATCTAGAAACAAGAGTGCAATGAATATTTGTGGAGCATAGACAACAAGAAATATTCTCTAACTTAAATGCCTTGGTTTTCCTTCCTCATTATCCCTATTCCAACAAGATAAATTACACCATAAAATATAAAAAAATTAAGTTAAGAAAGTAGTAAAGATGAAATGCATGAACACAATTTCCAGTTCAATCCTTAATTCAGAAGGAAGAGGATCTAGCTTAGATGCCTTGGTTGAACTTCCCTACTTAAACCAATTACGGAAGGAAATCATTTCAGAAACATAAATGATCATGACATACAATGAATCTACTCAGAAAATTACTCACAATAAGTTGTAAAGGAAATGTTCAACAATCTAAGATATTCACAATTATGCACAAAAACACATTGTAGTGTACTTAGGTTAGAATGGGTGCCCTCCACCCTTTTCTTGGTACACTTGAATATTATCAGCTATTTTAGAGAAGCAATCAAATCACACAATAATACCAACAATAAGTAAAAGGAAAGTTCTTCAAATTATATTTAGAAATAGACAAATCTCAATTATCATAATACATGGTCATAATTGTTGAATAGTTGTGCTTAAATAAGCCAAAAGTATAACAAACTCAACTAAAATAGCTGTAACAATATTTAAGACTACTAATCCATATAATCAGGTCGAAATCATCCCTTTTGTTACAAAAAATATGATAGAATACCACTAAATCAAAGAACTTCCCATTTATTTAGGGATTTTTGGGTGACTGGTCAAGTTTGACCAGCGTGGACCAGGCTTGTTCGGACTCATTTGGATTGTGCAAAAAGGAGTCTGTCCATATTTGGTTCCCATGCTTCTTGAATATATCTTCATTTTCCACCAAGTTATCATGCACATATGACTCAATGGAGCCATTACGAGAAATTCTATTCTAGTCAATTTGTTTTTTGTAAGTGTAGTAGTACTTGTTTTTCTATTCATTTTAAAAAAGGCAGGTTACATAGTTAAATAAAATTTCATGACCTCAATATACCCTATTGGGAAACCATATCTATTGGCCATCGGAAGGAAATTTAATCCATTCAAAAACAAAATAATTTCAATCTGTCAAGCTCAACTTTTACAACCGTAATGTTTGTGACTTTGACATAGTTTGACAAATTAAACACACTACTACTACTGACATAATTCAACAACATAAAAATAACCATAGATACTTAAAAACCGTAAGATTACTAGGATTTTTGTCATCTCAACCCTCATAAGAGTTAATCGGCATCGGGTTCTTAGCATTGGACCCGGGCATCTCCGTTTGCTGCAGATTCTTCATAAATTTCTCAATTTTGTTCAACTAGGCGCTCTGTCTCTAGACTTGGAATTGCAACAATAGAAATTCCTTCTGAATTTCCTGCATTGCAGGATCAATTTCTAGTCAAAAATGAATTTAAAACCCATTTTTTACTAAAAAATCTAAAATTTAAAAGTCATAATTATTTTACCTTAATGTGAAATAAGAGGCAAAAATATGGAAAATATGACCATGGTATGATGGTAAGGGATGATATATAGATGGATTATTCATGGTAAAAAGGGTCAAAACTGAGGGTTGACATCTCCCCCTCGCTGAGTCTCAAGCATGTCCTCATGCTTGCCTCTGTCTCTTTGATATTCTGCCTCTGTATGCTGACTTTGCTAATGTTGAACCTATGGATATGACCCCTAATATTGAAGCTTCCTGCAAAACAATATCAATGCCCTCATGTCCTTTTTCCTCTTCCTTGTAAATTTCATTCTTCACCTTTTATTTCTCATATTTATACTTCCAAATTTTCTTATCTTTCAACCACCAGTAAGCTTGTTTTGAAATTATGATATTTTGTGTTTCTATATTCTTCATTCTCTTCTTCAATTTCTTGTTTTTATTTCACCACTTTGTTATTTTTCTCTTTATACATCTAATTTTATTTTTTTATATGTCTTTCCATAATTTCATTGACTCAAAGCTGAGTGGTTAATTATTCTACGTTCATTATGACCCTCTTTGGAAATTTCTTTGATCTCTTTTGCAATGAATGGGATGATGATCCTCCAATCCATGTGTCTTGATAGCAAGGATCCTTCTCTAACTCTCTTAGCTTTTCTTATGCCTCCCTTGCTAGTTTTTCAATGGCTTCATGAGGTGATTGTTGGTGTGTGCTAAGAGGCATTTATTATAGGATCTCCAGTTCAATATCTTGGTCTTTTTCACATGGTTATTCTATTTATTTCTTTCTTTGCCTCCTTGGAATAGATACAAAGGATATCTCATTTTTAATGGATATGTATTCTTGTTTCTTTTTGTTTATGGTTCTTGGATACAATGGGGATTGCATAAGGTTTCTTGAAAGATGAAACATTCCAATTGTTTCCTCATTTCTAGTTGGTTTTCCTTCCTTTTGGACTTATACAAAGTGATTTTTGTCTAAGAAATTATCCCATGTTTCTCCCATATTTTTCAATTGAAACTAAATAAACATTTCAATCAACCCCAGGTGATAGCAGTTGGCTTCTTTATTTTTTTCTTGCCTTTCAAACCTTCAATCACCTTCATTAAACTCTTGGAAAATAAATATGGGAGGGTTTAATTTACAGTCACCTTTAATTTGTAGGATAAATTAGATGTGATATCGGTGTACAATATTATATCTCCCGTCACAGTAAATTATTTTTGAGTAATAAGAACCAATTTTTCCCAAGGTTCTCTTATCAAGTCCCTAGGAATTACTTTAGTTTTATCAAATGTTCCCTTCCTTTATTTTTATAAGAAGTAATTCCACCCCTTCTCTTTAAAAAATTTCCCCTTATGGTATTATTCTCCTGTCATTGAAAAATTTGTGGCTTGAGTAATATATTCTGGAGTAATGGGAAAAAGAATGTCTCCTACTATAGTATTTTCATTATCAAAGTTAGTTGCAAACTCCTCTGTGAATTTTCCATTATGCCCATTAAGCTTTCTTAGAAACTCTAATAGGCTTGCTTGGTGTTTTTCTATGGTTTCTTTATTCTAATTTTCCAATTTAAATCCAGTGGATTCAATCCTACTCCTCATAATGAAGTCTATATGATTTTTCTGTTTTTGGTCTCTGTACCAAGTTAAATAACCATCAAATATAAATAATCTCATAATAACTCTGTGTTTCCATAAAAGAGATTTGTTTGCAGTTTAGTAGAACAAAAAAATTATATTTATGACCAGAGGAAAAAGGTATTTCTTGGTGGATGTATTGAAAAACAATTATTATTTTTAAATAACACAGAGGTGTTACTTATACCTATTGCTCTTTGTAACGTGATTTACAAAGTCATCTCCAAAGTAATTACCAACAGACTCAAGCCGCTTCTTCTGCTTCTCATATCGCCAGAGCAGACAGAATATGTGGAAGGACGGAAAATTCTGGATGGTATAATTTTAACTCATGAGATCATACACTCCTTAAAAGTCTGCAAAAAGCTAGGTATGCTCCTCAAGATCGATCTATCCAAAGCCTTTGATAGACTGAATTGGAATTACATACAAAAAATCTTAGGTGCATTTGGATTCGATCAAATGTGGATTAGATGGATAATGAGCCTCATTACTTCTTATTTTTTCTCTATTCTTATTAATTGGATTCCTTCTCCCCCTATCTTTCCTTCTAGAGGAATCAGGCAGGGGGATCCTCTCTCCCCATTCCTCTTTGTCCTTATGGCTGAGGGCCTTGGTCGTTTAATTCATAATGAGGTTCGCAATCATCATTTGCGAGGCATCTCTCTTCATGGAGCCCCTGTCACCACTCACCACCAATTTGTGGATGACAATATGCTTTTTGGCCATCCATATGTTCAAGAAGCCTTCTCTTTCAAAGCCATTCTCAACCTTTTTTCTAAAGCCTCTGGGTTATCCATCAATGAATAGAAATCTCAGATTTTTTTCTTCAATACTCCCCCCCTCACTCAAGCCAATATAGCTCGCATTCTTGGTTTTTCTGTTGCCTCTCTCCCTGACAAATACCTTGGCACCCCTCTTATTGGTTCTGCAATAAAGCACTCTTCTTGGAATCGACTTCTTGAAAAACTGGAATCTAGGCTTTCCTCTTGGACCTTCAGAGTTCTCAACATGGTCAGTAGACTCACTCTTATCAAAGTTGTGCTACAATCTATGCCCCTTTACCTTTTTTCTATTCTAGCTGCCCCAAAATGGGTTCTCAAGCAAAGTAAATCTCTGCAAATAAATTTCCTTTGGGGATCCTCTGGCTGAAATAGAAAATGGGCCCTAGTCGATTGGAATACTGTATGTACTCCCAAGAAAGCAGGCGGTCTTGGCCTTAGAGACCCCATGCACAGCAACGAGGTCATGGCCGCTCGTGTTTGGTGGAAATGGATTTCCTACCCACATACTCCTTGGGCTAAACTTTGGACAGCTAAATATTCCAACAACAGATCTTCGGTAGACTTAATAAGGCTCGTTCCTGTGCAATCAGGCTCTCTTGTCTCGAATGAAGCCAAGCAGCACCTCATGCTCATACAGCAACATAGTTTTTTGGAAATTCGCAATGGCAACTTGGCTAGGTTCTGGTCCGATTCCTGGCAGCAAAGCCCAAATCTTCTTGAAACTTACTCTCAAATCAGCTTGGGAAACAACAAAGATACAATAGAAGACAAGGTTTGCAATCAGTGGCTGCCCTCAGATCGTAACGGGTTCAGGCAATGTAAGCCCTCCCATCACATAGCGCCACAGGCTCAAGACACTGAATGGGATACTCTCAACAAAGAGCTCCATCGAAGACAAATCAGGTGCTCGGAAGATCCAGACATCCTCCGGTGGGGTTATACAACAAAAGGTATTTTCACAATGAAGGAAGCCTACTCTCTGATGTACCCCTCTCCGCTCCCTAGTGACTCTCTCAGGCTTCTGATTTGGAATCCAATTACTTGGCCTAAGATCTCTACCTTCCTCTGGCTCCTTAGCCATAGAAGAATCCTCACATGGGACAATCTGGTCAAGCGGGGTTTTATAGGTCCTTCTCAATGTCCTAACTACCTTCAAAGTGCTGAAACTATCCAACATCTCATGTTGTACTGCCCTTTAGCCAACACATTGTGGGAGAAATGCAGTTTTCGATGCCAAAGGACCAAACCCTCTGGAGACATAACAAACATTCTTCGCACTTGGCCAAAACGTCCTTACTCTTCCTCCCTTCTTAATGCCCTTTGGAAGCTTCTTCCTAGCCTGGTTTTCTGGTCTCTATGGAAGGAAAGAAACAAACGAATTTTCAAAAATCAGGCTTCTACTCTGGACTCCATTTGGACTGCCATCAACAATAACCTCCAAGAATCTTTGGCTCTCCAACCTTAGCAGGAAGATGATTATCCGAAACATCCCAAAGAAATCTCCATTTGGAAAAATCGGAATCTCAAAATTGTATTTACTCCAACTATCAGGAACAAGGCCACCCCTGAAACTCCTATGCAATGGTCTCCACCCCTTGATGGGGTTTTCAAATTAAATTTCGATGGAGCTTCTAGAGGAAACCCTGGTCAAGCAGGTTTTGGCGGCATTTTTCGAAACTCAAAGGGAGAAATTCAAAACATCTACTATGGATCAATTGGTTGGGATACTAATAAATCAGATGAATTAGAAGGCCTCTGGCAGGGTCTCTGCCTCACTCAGCATTACAACTTCTTTCCAATTATCATTGAAGGAGATTCTCAAGTTCTTATCAATATGGTCAACCAGCTCCTATGGGGTACCAACTCTGCAAAGGTAGTCCACAGCTCTTGTTTGGCTGCTAGAATCGAAAGGATCAACAACTGGCTGACAAGCAATAGGGTAATCTCATTCACTCATGTCAAATGAGAAGGCAACAAAGTCGAAGACCATTTGGCCAATTTTGGAACGGACAGCACAAGCACTCTCACTCATGGTCCTCTCACCATTATCCATGATGGAGATATGCTTCAAAATTTCACCATGCAGGTGCTCAAATATTGCTCTATTCCGGATGTGGATGTTTAAGTGGTTTGATGGGACAAGGGTCCCTGCGCAGCTCCCAAAGGAGCTCACATGGGAAGCCCATATGGCTCCCTGCTCTAGAATTTATGAGCGCAATTACTCGCCAGCTCGAATGGAGGTTAATTTCATTGATCGGCTCATTGCTCGTCTTCATATGGCGGTTCTGCTGGTCATGGCGTTAATTCGAGACAGTTTGAATGTCAGTGCTTGCAGTGGCGGATCTCTGTCTCCTCTCCGCGGTGATTGTCCTCCAGGTTTTGCAGACTCCAGTGCGAGAACACATACTAGATGGCGTTGTTCCTTACTCGCTTGTTTCGAGCCTCTTCCCGGGTTCAACTTCTCTCACAGTCCCCTCTGCAGAGCTATTCCTCTTCACAGTGTTTGGACTGATCATTGCGCTGGCCTGGACCCTCCTGTTCGGGCTCATTCGGCAACTCTCAGCGGCGTCAACTCCACTCTTCGGGCTCGCTCGGTCTCTGCTCATCCTTTTGGCTCTATTCTCCATCTCCCAACTCCTGTTTCCATGCCTCGACTTCGCCAGAGAATGCGGTGCTGGCGAGGTATCAGTAGGGGCCTTGTCAATTCTCGACGCCCTTCTCTCAGCGCTTCCTCTAGTTCTTCCTCTGCTGACGAGGAGCATGTTCAGTCTCAAACCTGGCGAGGCGGCAGAGGAAGAGGAAGGGGTCATCTCCAGGATAATGTCAGTGCTTCTCTAGCCTCCCCTCACTTAGCTTCCTTTCCTTCCAGCAGTGCTCCCCCTCCTGTCTCTCATGAGACTGTGCGTCCCACCATCCGGAAAACCTCCCAGCGAGTTGAACTTCGGTTCGAATGCTCCTCGAACCGACCCATTATTACTGATTTTATCACTCTAATCCTCCGTGAAGAGATCCCCAACCCTGCTCCGACTCACTCTGTCACTCCCCTGCCTCCTCAGGTCTCAAGCTTCCCAGGCGAGATGGTTTTACCGGCTGCATCCAATATTCCCCCCCAGAACGTGCTGAACAAGGAGGATGAACACTCAGGCATGGAAGACGCTCTCAATGCAGGAAAGGACGACAACAACTATGAATTTGGATGGAGGATTGTCGAGGAACCTTTGTCCCCGGCTCATGAACCGTGACTGTCAATCTCTCCAGGTCTTTCTGCTCAATTCCTTCAGAAATTTTTTGCTTTCTTGCCTCAAAATTCAGCTGATAAGGCTGATGGTTAATTTTAGCACTTGTTTCTATGTTATTTTGTCAAGTATGAACTCAAGGATGGTTTCCCTCACTTGGGCAGCCAAGACATTTCTGTTAAAAGGACCGGTTTCCCATTCAGGGCGGTCCAGAGTCTCTATGACTAGCTTGCTTATCAAGCCTAGTGGTCAGGCTTTCACAGCTGACACTGTGGCAGTTTTGTACCAGTAATTTTATACATAATAGAATTAGTTTTACTTAGAAAAAAAAAACACATAGGTGTTACTTACCCGGACCTGATCTGGATGTTCTTAGGAGTATATGAATAAATATCTTGATTGTTCGAACACCTTTGATGATGATGAGAAAACCCTTCATTTGAAGTATCAAATATATATATATATATATATCACATCTGTCTCTACTGATATGGAGAGATTTCGCCTATGTCTTGGATGATATCACTGCTTTGTTTTAATACCTTGAAACACTTTTATGGAAAATACCCTGTCACTACCCTCAGAAAAAGACCTTTTGGTGACTACCCTCTTCACAAATCTAATTTTGGAAATCACAATTTTGAGCAACTACCCTTAAATGCATGTACCCATCTCCTTATACGTGCCTTCAAATTTTAATTAACATCACAATACACTGTCTCTTCGGAAATCAAATCCTGGAAAGAAATCTATTTTTTGGGTGTTCTCCAACATCCACCACGCACTTGGAACTTGCTTCTGGGATTAATTAGTATGACTGGAGTCTTGGTGTTGGAACTCACACACTTGGAGCTTGCAATTGAGCCTACGGTGCCACCATATAGTTAAAAACTTATATTACCACCAAAACATTTGCTAGCTCGGAGTTTAAATGACACTGTCAACTATATTTTGCGGTTACCTACACTACCAGTATTTAAATGCCAAGACTACAAGGAAAAGACTCTATAGTGGATGTTTTTGAGGAACCCCTTATAAAAATAGCCCAGATATCCATTTGTAGCGGAGGTCTCTAGAGGAGGTTGGCGGGTGGAGGTTTTTGTGGATGTTTTTTCTGTAGTGTGTTTCTCATCGTAAACTGCATTGGTGCGTACTAAAAATTGGCACACCGAGACACTGTACTCTATGTACAAACCCGCTCGGTGCGTCTAAGTACTCTAGCACACCAGTGCTCTACTTATAAACAATCTTGGTATCTCTTCATAATCCAGCGCACCGTAACGACGTGCAGTGTGCCATTGATAAAATTGCCTGGTGCGTCTCAAAATCTCGCACACCGAAAAAGGGTTAATTAAAAAAAATGATTGGTTGTAAAAACCTCATTTTTACTTGTTTAGTGCTCTAGACCTCTGAAGCATTGGAGTGAGTTTGTCTTTTGCGAGGCGCCCTGCCATAGGTGCTCCCATTGCACGCATAGCTACCGTCCATTGTCCATTGTGTGGAGTTAGAATTTTCAAAAACGGTGGGAAAATTTGGTTTCTTCAATTCCTCGGCAAATATGCCTCCTTGACATGAAAATGTACATGTAATCTACTTGTTTCTAAATAACTAAACATTTTAGCAGATTGAAATTTTAAATTAACTTAAAATTAACCATTTATTTATTTATTTATTATTTATTATTTATTATTTATTTTATTTTTCTAATATTTTTTATTTTTTATTTTTTTAAAGTTTTAATTAATTAATTTATTTTTTCTATGCGGTGCATTCGAGCCGTTCGACTCACACTATTCGCAGTGCTACTTGTAAATTTACAAGCCGCACTGCGAATGATGTTAACGTAAATTGCATTGGGTTCCGGTGCGGTACCAAAAAAACATGCACCGATAGAATTTAAAAAATAATGTGATGATGCCATCATTTCAATGACCGCACAGTTGACTATGTAATAATCTCGGGAGGGTGGTGCGTTGAAAAAACTAACCGCCCTAGGCCAGATAGTTAGGTCAACACACCGTCCACCTGACATAATTGCATATTCAATGATGTGGTCATTTACGGGACTGCACCATTGAACATGTACTATTGTTAGGTGGTATGTTGACCAAACTATCTGCCCCGGGGCAGATAGTTAGGTCAGCACACCGCTCGAATGACATCATTACATAGTCAACAGTGCGGTCGTTTATAGGACAACACTGTGTTGTACTGTACAACAATCCTCCCCATTTTTAAATTTTTAGAATAAATTTCATTTAGAAATAGGTCCATTTTTTTTATCTTTCTTTCTAGATAGAAATAAAATATTTAGAAAAAATCCGATCATTTTTATTAGAAATAAAAGATTCATCGATAAAAGGACATATCGCATATTTTTATTTAAAAAGTGTACAACCTTTAAAAACTTTCCGATCCAATGAGACACAAAGATTTTTATCATATCAAAAATATTATATAAATTATTTATATTTAACAAAATTTGATATGTACACTAATCGCAAATCGGAAAATCGGAGAAATCTTTAAATTCTATTTTCACTTTGTAAAACTACGATGCGATGGCACACAATCACAATCGCATTTCGGATAAAATTTTAAAGTGTTATGTTTGTTTTACATACTTCCGATGCGATGCAATTCATCACAATCACATTTCAGAAGAATTAAAATATTATATTCATTTGGTTGAAAAACTCTGACGTGGCGGACCCCACCTCAATCGCAATCGGATTATCAGAGAAACTCTTAAACGATTCATTTCATTTGAAAATCCCCAATGCGATCTTCACAATCGAAATTTTCTATAAGTCTTATTTCATTTTCCTTTTAAACGAATCGCGATGCGAATACAACTTAAATATTCATATATTATTATTCGTCACATTCCATAGATTTAAAAGACAATATATTTATACTTATTTCGAAATATGCCAATATTTGATTGTACGTTGACATTAATTCAAAAATCAAACAAATAATAACGATTTGTTTTGTTATTGAATGCATGAATGTGAGTCCCTAGAGAGAATTTAAGTTTTAAACCACGGATATAATAAATGCAAAACAACGAATAAATCCTGTTGTATAGCTATTTTCATTATTGCATTTTCACCTTGGCTAAAAGATTTTATTTGTTGCAGAACAATAGAATGTCCAATTCTTCCCTTCGTAGAACGAGAGAAACACTTCTTGATACTGAAATGTCGAAATGATTCAGGAAATCGAAAGCCGCCATCGCTGCAAAAGCTCTTGTATTCACTATGTTTCCTAAAGAGAAACCAACAAAGCTTAAGCTGGTTACAGATACCTCATGCCAGGGACTTGGTAAGATGACATGGGAAATGTATACAACTTACTTGAAAAG
The DNA here is from genome assembly GCA_034641835.2 of Pinus albicaulis. Classification (NCBI taxonomy): domain Eukaryota; kingdom Viridiplantae; phylum Streptophyta; class Pinopsida; order Pinales; family Pinaceae; genus Pinus; species Pinus albicaulis. The sequence goes on from CM076579.1 coordinate 351,601,400, forward strand.
GAAAGCCCTAAAGTTGTTGAAGCTAAGGCTACAGTTCCTGACGAAAATGACTCATATTCTGATTCTGAAAATCTTCTTGGTGCATTAGCAAACTCATTTCTGCACCGAGTTGTAGCTCGAGCAAACATTTTTCCATATTATGATGTTATTATATGGGTAATTGATAATGTGGCTATCAAAGATAGAACCTTTTTTTCAGCTTCTGGAGCAATATTCGAGTCATTCAAACCAGAGGACATCAAAGCAATGTACCACCTTTCAAACCCACAGAAAATTTATAACAAAGATTTGATCAAGGAATTTGCTGCGAATCATGAAGATCAGTCAGAACCAATTAAAGAATGGAGAAGGGTTCCTGAAAAGCACAGACATGAGGCATCAAGTATGTACTCTGTGGAGTCTCTTTTGCCTCCATATTTTTATGCCGCAGCAATGATGTGTAGATTTTTTGGAAATGATAACTCGGCTAGGTTTTCTATACAAATGGTGCCATTAATACATTCTGCTGTTAGTTCCGAGATAATGGATTGGGCTGTCATTCTTTCTAATAAGATAGCCAACAGAATTCTTGAGTATAGGAAAGACAAAATTCAGGAAATTCCACTCCTTTTTACTTTTGTGCTTATATCCTAGATGCCCTTTGTTTCAATTCTGAATTACCCTTATTAGGATGGAAATGGACCCCTAAAGATCCTCTTCCAATTCATATATATCACAAGCTCTTATGGAAGGGGCATTTCAAAAGCCATGTTTACAGAGTCTGTCACGGTTTTCTTATTCCGATTTATCAAACCATTTTTGGCTGATTCCCTCCTAGACTTTCCAACAAAGCTAAAGTTGATTTTTCCTCAATTGGAGATTGGTTCGGAGAGGAAAAGTTCACATATATCAGAGTTTTCAGAAGTATTGTAGAGCCACACATCCTTCCTTTGTATGTTCCAGACAAACTGTTAGCACAGGAAATTTCTTATCAGCTGATAGTAGAAGGCATGTCTAGAACTTTGAAGAACAAAAAGAAGCTTATGTGGCCTACTTTTCCTTTTAAATGTGGTGACTATACTCTCAGTAATTTTTTCCATGCTGAAAAAGAAGTTGTTAAGCTAACCAATCGCAAGCTTTCAAAAATCCCAGGGAAGCAATATGATCCTAGGAAGGTGGCATATGATTTTACTACTTCTGTTTCAATTGCTCGTTTCGAACATGAACTAGATATGTTTGATGATTTATTTGTTTCTGTAGATAAAATGTCCCAAGTTTTTGTTTTGGCCAAGTCCAAACTTTAGGCCGAAGAAATGAATACATTTTTGTTATTTAGAAGTCAGAGGTTACTCAAAGTTCCTCTGGATCAGTTGAGAGTTTCTATACAGGAATATGAATCACAACAGAAGGAAACATGGAATACATCTGGAAAAGAAGTAACAGGAACTAATCCTATTTTACAAAAGGAAGATATTAGCAGCAAAGTTGATACTGAAAAGACAGAAACAACTGCTAAGATTGATGTACAATAGTCTTCGGCCCAGGCAAGAAAAGAAAGCACAGGTACTGATGCCAATGTGCATACTAAAAAGGGAGGCATAGAAAATATGAATACTAAACAGGCACCAAAAAGTGATATAAACAATAGTTCAAATTCTCAACTTGGAGGAGAGAAAGCTGCTAAAGAAGTAGTTGAAGCTACTAAACTTATAGGTTCTCCTCATTTTTTGATCCAATATGAACAATTTGCCCAACAAATAGGACAACAGAATAATCCCCAAGTTAATGATCTAAAAGACCAAGATATAGAAATCATCCCTAAAAATCCCACAGGTGAAATCATGTTGAAGATAGAAGAAATTCCCCCTCTGGATATATTTTACAGTGCTAAACATAGGGCTGTTGTAAGAAAACAGAGGAAAAGGAAGAGAATTGATCAAGATGCACTTTTGACATCACAGGTGGAATATATGAATATTGTTTATAAGAATGCTGAGGTGAATCCATATGAGGATCTCACAAAATTATCCCAATATGTAGGTGCCTATAGTGCTGCTACAATAGATGTGCAAATAGCCATGTTAGAAGAACATGTTATAGAAAACCAATAGAAAATCATTCAGTTAGAACAGTGATTGCGGGATGGAGAGCTCATATCTAAACAATTAGAAGAGCATCTTGTTGTTGAAAAGGAAAAGATCGATCAACAGACTTTAGAAAAGCAACAAAAACTAAATCAAGAAATAGAAAAATTACAAACTCTTCTACAAAATGAGAAGACTTCAAAGATTGAGCAAGAGAAGATGTTTCAATCTAAATTAGACAAGTTTAAGAATTATCCTAATTTGGATCAATTCAAAAATGAAGCCCTAGAGACAAACAAGTTATTGTCTCAACAATTAAATGAATTTTGTCTAAAGGTTGCAGAAGCAGAATCCCTATGTGAATTAACATCTTCCTTGGTATTTGAAGGAGTCAGTCTTAAAATTGAATTTGATGAAGCTGATGAAAAGATCTCTGAATTTTTTTTTATGGAAAAACTCAGAATCAGGAAGAAAAACAAATCATCCCAAGATTATGGAGAGACATAAAGAAATTATTTTTACAGAATGGGAACAATATTTAATCAAAGCAGAAAGAGCTACATCCAGAGCTAAAAGCATAATGAAAAATGTGACACAGCTGGTGAATGATAACCTATATGCAATCAATTTAATTTTAGATTGTACCCCTGGCCAATTACCTAGGGTAAAAGAAACTGATCACAAATGGAAACAAGAGATAATTAATAAAAATCAGAAAATTGGCCAACTACAAGGAATATCATGGGATACAATGTGGACCTATCTTATCAAGCCGCATAGTCAACAAACAACAATAAAATTTCTTTCAAATGCCATCGATTGCATCATTCCCAAATTATTTGATGCCACATATATAGGGCGATTTCACTCAAAGCTTAGTCATCCAGAAGAAGTGAAGGAAATGCTCAAAATCTGCCATATGGGCACATCAAATGCAACAGATAATCAATGAGTCAGTTCACCTCAAGATCGCATTTCTATTCTAGATTTTTTGATTTAGATAGATTGTAGGAATAGTTTTAGTTATTTTGTCAAGTTCCTATTTAAAACCATTTCATGCATTTAGAAAGGGGTCCTGAATTTGTAATATTTTTACTTGGAGATTACATTTCTGTACTCCATTGACTCTTATATTTTTTTATAAAGGATCACATCTGGTGATTTTGTGCGAAATTGCCTTTAAGAATTGCATTTCTGTATCTTGGAGTTGATTTTACATTGAAGTTGCTGGATTTGGATATCAGATTGCATTGGAAAGTATCAAGATGGATATGGTATTTCTATTTATTCACTGTTAGTTTTATTATGTTATGTCATATTCTCTTTTAAATTGCTATCGTTTATGTGTATTCACTTTACAATATTTCTTTATACATATCATTTCTGAGTGTGTAGAAATATTTATCTTTTATAGTATATAAAAACGATATATAATGATGAATGCAATATGTTATTATAACTCTGTTTAATTTCTTAAACAAATTTATCTTTATTTGTTACTGCATATTTCAATTAAGCTATAATACATTTTTATGGTTATTGGTTAATTGAAACAAATTTAAAGTTGTATTCACATTTGATGCCCGGGTTAGTTTTAGAATTATCTTATCAGTTTTAAGTTAATTAAATAGTTTTGTTTCAGTCATTTAGTCCCATTTTCCCTTCATTCAATCATTCCATTACTAATCCATTTAAATTACTAGGAAACTAGTCCTATAAATCCAGTTGGAGCCACCACACCAAACGGAAAAGGAGTTGTCCTAAGGTCCCAACTGGGTGGTTATCCCCCAATGTTTGAAGCAGCGATTTTCGAGGCTTCAACACACCGTTGACCATGTACTGATTTTTGGAACTGCGTTGAGCAAAATATATTCCCTGGGGCGATAGTTTGGTCAACACACCACAGAAAAATATTCCCTTGTTTGTGTAATGTTCCAAAATTTTAGCCTCAAAGCTAAATGGAACATTAGAGTTAGCAGCAGCACTAGTCAGCGAATAAATGGGTAGAAAAGCCCATAAGTTTCCTAAGGAGGATAAAACACTCCAAGTGTGAAAGGAGACACTCTTTCTAGCTTAATACAACACCTCCATGTGTGAACATGGATAAAATCAAGCTGCTTTGACTAAGTCAACATCGCAGTTTTAGAGAAAGAGGAATCCAAGGAAGAATAACGCAGTTTTGGAGGGAGATGTATCTTTGGATAGAGATGACCTAATTGATTGGGGCCAATGGAAAGAAAACTTGTGTTTTATATAAGGAAGAGGATGGAAGTATTATTCTTCATGTATTAGATTATTTTTCATGTCTGCTCAGACTTTTTCTCTCTCTTGCTATTCAGGAGAGTAGCAGTGCTATTTAACACCGGTTGTTCCCGAGCGGGAATCCCACCTCTTTCCTTTGAGGAGCCTCATTGGGAGAGTTTGTATTCATCATTCCACATCAGGTTTTCAGTCCAAGCTTTAGCTATCTTCATTAGCTCATTTTTTCCAGAGATTGTGCAGTGTTTCTGGGTCCAACAGTGGAAGGGATTGGAATCCCGGTTCCTGAGCTAGTTTTGTCATTGGAGGAAGGCTTCCTTCACATGAGGGATATTTTTGGAGAGATCCAAAGATGATTTCAGATCTTTGGTATCAGAACACACATTTCCCATACATTCCTAGCGTTTTTCTTGCTAGGGAATGCGTTATTTTGGAGGCAGTGCTCAGTGCATGGTTTGGTGGCTCCGTTGCTGAGTTTCCTTGTGATTGAGAGGTTCATCCTTTCATGGGAGGAAGCCCTTGAGGGGTATACATCTGATCAGAAATATTTCAGCCTTATACACTCATGTGCCTCAGTTTTGCAGTGATGATTCAGTAATTTTCTGAATATCACATTTTGTATGTAGAGTGTTTGACAAGAAACCCTTGCCAGGTTATCTTGTATTTTGTATAAGGAGACTAGATCTCAGTTCTTAATGTATATTTTATTAATATATGAGTAGATCTATTTTTCTCCTATTTTATGAGTGCAAAACCTCTCTTAGACTGCGCATCCCCTTATGCAGCAACTCTGGTATTTTGCAGTCTTGGGGTTTTAACACTTTTTGGAAATCCTAGGTGTGGGAGATCTGTTTAAGCCACCTAGTTTGCTTTGTTTCAGCTCTAATCTTGGATTTAGGTTTTATATTGACTAATATATGGGATACAAGAGTCCATCTTACTTTTTTATTGCATTTACTGCTGGAAATGCATTTTTTCTACATGATTCATGAGATGTTCCTAATTTGGAATATTACAGTGGTATCAAAGCATGATCTCTGGCTCAACCTGTGAGATCCAACTATCATAGGAAGAAGAGATGGAAAAAATCTAGAAATCTTCAGTATGTGAAGGAATAAAGGAAGACAAGCTTACCAAGCTTCGTCCAAAATCTATGCAGAGCTTTCAAGGAGAGTTGAAGAAAATGAGATTGGAGATGGGATCTCCAAAAGAGTTTGAATCTAGAGCTGAATAAATATTTTCACATGGTGAGTGTGAGCATGCAGCTACACACCATGATGCACAATGTAGTCAGGTGTCCAGGTCTATTTTGAGATGGATGGGAGGAGGAAAAATGCCTAAGAAGAGAACTCTTAGTGATTTTTTGTAGGAGTATGAATCTCAAAGTGAGAGGTTTAGAGATCATACTGATTTCCAAAAGTTTTGCAAGATCCAGGTGGAGGAGATAAAGCAGTAGGATGTAGATATATTTCTTCTATCTACTTTTGTCGGATCACCTACATGTTCAGCTGGAGCTTGGGTAAATGAGATAGATTCCTATTTGCAGCTGCACCATATTTCCGAGGGTGAAGCCATCAGAGTTGCAGCACTGCATTTCAGAGGTAAGGCTCATGCATGGTGGATTTTTTAATCTTGTTCTTTAAAGAATGGAAACACTTCATATTATGCAATATTCATAGAAACATTGATTGGGAGGTTTGGTGAAAAAATTCCTAAGGCACATGAGCAAGGAGAAATTGAGAAAACAAAACCCTTGCATGTGATGGAGGAAACCCCATTTTAGAAAACCATGGGAGGAGCTAACATCTTGCATTACATATTGCCAGAAGCAAGGCCTCCAGTTCATATTCTTGAACAAGAGGGCATAGGGATCTCTTTTTCACAAGAGGATCCAACTGTTGAGATGTTGCCCATACACATTGAGGGAGATGAGGGCAACAACGCTGTCACATATAGAGCACATCCAGTGCCTCACATAGAGGAGGGAGGAGCACATGCTCCAATAGGAGGGATTCTTGTATCCTTACAAGAAGTTCCCCAGGATCTCATACATAGAGGTCCAAGCACAATCAATGAGAATCATGATTGTGAAACATTGCAGTTGGAAGGAGGAGGTAGGGAGGAAGAAAAGAATCACTTGATGAGAGGCACACACCCTTCTCTATTTCAAAGAGCCAATGTAAGGAAGAGGCAGACTGATTTGCATTGTAAAAGCAGGGGCAAGGTTTCCCAACCATCTGTGCAGTCTACTCTTGACATTGATGTCTCACTTCATGAAGGCATTCCACTCGGGAGGCCACCAGATCTACAGTTGATGAGAGATATCTTGTCTTTGGGTTCACCACTCTTGGATTTTGGAGAGGTGAAGAGTTTGGAGGGGAAATTTGGCATGAGGGATGTCAAAGTAGCAGGTAGCAGCATGAGGAGAGCTTCACATGCCAGATCACCAGCACTATCTCATAGGAGGATAGATCCTTATTGGAGATCTCAACTTTTGGTAGAGTACTCCAAGGATCTTGGTGCATGCATGATTCTTGATGACCCAAATGGAGATGACAGATACATGGTGGATGATGTGGTCATCTATTCCTATGGCAGGATCTTCTTGACTAGATCTTCTAGTCCTAAGGAGAAGCTGCTACATGCAGCACATGAGGACTTCTCTTCTATGCACTTTGATGCATATTTCCAGTTGATGGAGGAGTTCACTTGGGAGGGCATTCAGCATGACATATTTCAGCATATGGAGAGATACATAGCCCGGATGGTGATAGAGAAGATGTCGCAGCCACCTTCCTACTCATTGGGAGTAAGGGAGAATTTCCAATTGAGCCATTTCAGCTCGAGACCTCAAGTACATGATGGAGGAGGTATCATTTCATATTTTGTATTTTACTTCTTTTCCTTATTTGAGAAGCATGATGTAACAAGAAGAATTATCTCTTCTTTCATATTGTATGATGATGTACTTGCAGCTACTTGTAGCATTGATTTTGGCTATCTTTTTGACGGTTTCTGGTGGAAGCCACATGTATCTGGGTGTTCACCATTGGTACCAACTTGTAACTTCATTTTTTCATCTTATGAGATGACTGTGGCGGCAAAAAAGTGGCTGGAAAAGAACTTTTTATTTCTTATTTTGATGCAGCCCAAGGATGCACTGCACTGGTTCCATGAGAGGAACTATGATTCACTCTCCGGTTGTCACTTGGCAACTTGTTCTCATTGTAATTTGCTTCCATATGTTGCTGATATGTATATGTTCATGGGGAGCTTTGTTTGGAGAGTGGGCTTGAGATTGAAGGTGCCCATTGGGAGCATGATTATCCCCACTTTATATGTTGTACATTTCAGGAGGCACTTCATGGCTGAAATGTTTGTTGGGACATCATACAAGTTGACCATCATGATCCTACTCTATGGCTTGTATGAGGGAGAGATGAGGCAACATAAAAAGTTGTTGTTGCTATGGTTGCACTTGGGAGAGTATGGGAAAAATTATTTCGATACTTTTCATGAGATTTCTAGAGAGAAGGAAGGCACTTTCATGGTGCAAGGAGGCTACCCTTCAGCATTGAAGGATCGTGAGAGACTTCCATGTCGAAAGAAGATCTTCTCACATAGAAACATGATGGTGGACGGCTTTGGCATATGGAATGTCAAAGAGAGGAGTCATGGAGCCTTATTTCTAAGGCCTACAACGCTGTCACATGGGAGTGTTTTCTTATTGATGGAGTTTTCCAAAGAGTATGTGTATCCCTTCTTCTTGAAGATTTTTATGAGGGAATCCTCATGGGGGAACTTATACATGGACCTCACTTTTACCCTACTCACTATGCATGGTAACAAATACATCTCTATACTAGTTGATTACTCCAGTGATTATTTGTATCTTCTCACCATATATGATCAGTGCATTGCTCCACAAGAGAGTAAGAGTATTTTTGGGTTTCATGGTCACTTTAGGACCAATGTTTATGATGATAGTAGCCCATATATACATGAATTTGGGAAAGTATATTGTTATTTTATCTATGTACAACTGATAGACATTGATGCATACTTCTCCATGTTGGGAGAAAAAACATATACAACTTGTAACTTATTACAGGACCACTTGCCACTTGATGCTTTGAACTAGCAGTTGAAAGAACTACGTTTCATCCACCAGAGAAACCATATGTATCATCCAAAGATCCACATAACATTCAGCCATTTTCTGATTTGGATGCCATGTGGTGATGATGTTCCATTCATCTTGTATGGAATGGTTTAAATTGAAATAACTCATGACTTTGGAGGAAGGGTATTTGGAGACTCAATATTCTTTTTGCCATTGGAGGGCAATCCTGTTGCAGCCCAAGGTCAACATGCCCTCTACACTTATCATAAGTGGAGAGGAGGATAGCGTGGGATAATCCTTCTTTCCTACCATGTTCATTTATTCAGCCCACCTAAATTTCAGGAGTCAAAGGTGGAGGAGATTCTTCATGAGTTGCCATGTTGGAGGGTGACTCACTTCATTTGGATGATAGCATGGGTGAGAGAGGCACTCATTCACCATGTTGTTCATTACTCCTACTTTGTGGAGGTCATGAGGCAGCAAGAAGATTCTCCTGATGCAGGATGGAGGCTATTGATGAGAGGCCACATGAGGAAGAGGGGAGAAATTTTCTCTCCCTATGAATTTTCTTGAGGAAAATCAAGGATTTTGGAGGGGAGGACTTTAATGTTCCAAAATTTTAGCCTCAAAGCTAAATGGAACATTAGAGTTAGCAGCAGTACTAGTCGGTGAATAAATGGGTAGAAAAGCCCATAAGTCTCCTACGGAGGATAAAAACACTCCAAGTGTGAAAGGAGGCACTCTTTCTAGCTTAATAAACACCTCCATGTGTGAACATGGATAAAATAAAGCTGCTTTGACTAAGTCAATAGTGCAGTTTTAGAGGAAGAGGAATCTAAGGAAGAATAACACAGTTTTGGAGGGAGATGTATCTTTGGATAGAAATGACCTAATTTAGTGGGGCCAAGGGCAAGCAAACTCATGTTTTATATAAGGAAGAGGATGGCAGCATTATTCTTCATGTCTTAGATTATTTTTCATGTCTGCTCAGAATTTTTCTCTCTCTTGTTGTTCAGCAGAGTAGCAGTGATTTTTAGCACTGGGTGTTCCCAAGCGAGAATCCCAACTCTTTCCTTTAAGGAGCCTCATTGGAAGAGTTTGAATTCATCATTCCACATCAGGTTTTTAGGCCAAGCTTTAGCCATCTTCATCAGTGTATTTTTTCCAGATATTGTGCAGTGTTGCTAGGTGCAGCAGTGGAAGGGATTGGAATCCCAATTCCTGAGCTAGTTTCTCATTGGAGGAAGGCTTCCTTCACTTGAGGGATCTATTTGGAGAGATCCAGAGCTGATTTCAGATCTGTGGTATTAGACAAAACATTTCCCATACATTCCCAACGTTGTTCCAGCTAGGGAATGTGTTATTTTGGAGGAAGTGCTCAGTGCATGTTTTGGTGGCTCCGTTGTTGAGTTTCCTTGTGATTGATAGGTTCATCCTTTCAATGGAGGAAGACCTTGAGGGATCTACATCAGATCAGACATATTTCAGCCTTATACACTTATTTGCTTTAGCATTACAGTGATGATTCAGTAATTTTATGAATATCACATTTTGTATGCAGAGTGTTTGACAAGAAACCCTTGTCGGGTTATCTTGTATTTTGTATAAGGAGACTAGATCTCAGTTCTTAATGTATATTTGATTAATATATGAGTAGATATGTTGTTATCCTATTTTATAAGTGTAAACCCTCTCTTAGAATACGCAGCCCCTTATGCAGCAACTCCGGTATTTTGCAGTCTCGGGGTTTTAACACTTTTTGGAAATCCTAGGTGTGGGAGATTTGTTTAACCCACCTAGTTTGCTTCGTTTAAGCTCTAATATTGAATTTAGGTTTTATATTGACTAATATATGAGATCCAAGAGTCCTTATTACTGTTTTATTGCATTTTTTGCTGGAAATTCTTTTTTACTGCATGATTCATGAGCTATTCCTAATTTGGAATATTAGAGTTTGGCGGTGCGCGAACACTTTCCATGTGCAACGAGCACAGTGTATGATAAAAAAGTGTGCATCACTAATGGTGCATGAAATTTTTTTTGGCACACCGAATGTTTTTTTTTTAAGTTTTATATATATATATATATCTATATCTATATCTATATATATATATATATATATATATATATATATATATATATATATATATATATATATACATACATTTCTCATTTAATAAAAAAATGTCTTTAATATGTGAATCATTTAGTGATGCCAATGGAGAGAAAAAAGGGAACAATAAGAACATATGGAGGACCGTTATAATGTGATTCAGCTATGGGAGGCATGAGAGAGGGAGAGACTTTTCTACCCTCGCCGTATTACGACAACCACCCAATTGTTCCTAAGGGAGGTAAGCCTCCTAAAGTTCTATGAGGAGGCTAAATCCATGAAGGGCCATAGTGGATTATTGGGAAAGTTGATATACAAGTGGGATGCCCACCAATAGGCTTTCTAGGTCAGTCCTGACCAGTGGTACGAGCCCATTGAGGAGGAAATATATTTTATTACGGACCTATCTGGAAGAGGGAAGGATTTTCCCCAGTTCCCATATGTCCTCATCAGTTATGTAGAAGTGAGTGAGTTGGCGTACTCCCGGAGATACATTAGGGATGATGTAATATCCCTTTTTCAGGAACATCAACAATGTGCTCAAGAAAAATGCTATATAAGAAAAATTGTGCAAGAGAAACATAGATCAGGACTTGGTTCCTCTTATTTATGTTGTATGGGTCTTATGTATGGAATTTCATCTAAAACAAATTAGTTTAGACACACTAAACAGATCTCCCAAAAACTAGACTAGCTAAAAAGCACCCAAAGAGCAAGGCTACAGCCAAATGCAAACACTGCTTCAGGAATTGCGTAGTTTTATCAAATATTTAGAGGAGATCAGCAAGGAGGTTCATATTTCAGTAATACAGCAGCAAATCAGCATCATAATGAAGCTCTTTCAATACACATTAGAATGAATGAGACAATATAGCAAGAAATCCCCAGAAAAGAGAGCTAGAACACATGTACATTTACAGAAATGGCCCAATAGCATTATTTTTAAGGAGCTTCAGCAGCTGGAAGTTACAACTTATATCTAGGGCATATATATGGACAAAATATTAGATCTATTTCAGATCTGGAAACTAGATAGTTTTCTCTTCAAGATCCCCTTGGAATTTTGGCAAAAGCATGCATAAATAAGAGTAGATATAAGAAACAAGTTGCAGATCTGGAAATTGCTGCAATAAATTTCTGAATATAAAATTTCATTACAATGGATCAGATCTAAATAGAACATGGATTAGCAAGCTAATCCATGGATTACCAAGTGGAAGGAAAGCCCAACACTAGAGAACTCTGATATAAACTATGAGAAAAACACCATGAAGAGCCTCACACCAAAATAACGCAGTCCATCAAGATGAACAACATTGTAGCTCAAATGACATAGATAACCACTACAAAATTGCAGATCTGAAGTACAAAGAGAAGAGACACTCTTCCAGGAGGTTAAAAGACACACTTCATGAGAAGAGGCTCCCAAAATACACTAGATATCTACTGATCTAGACTCCCACTTGTTGCAGCTTGGAGAGGCAGCAAAACGCTCAATGGATTAGCGCTACCAATTGTTGGGTGCTAAAAGGTGCCTTTTAAAACTCCTATTTATCCCACATTAATTATCAACTTGGGCAAGTCCTATTATTTCAAGAGTGTACACAATATGTGCACGCTATAATCCCAGAGAGTAATGTTTCTTAAAATGTAGTATAGATCTTTCAAATACAAGAATAAACAGATGCTTTTACTAAATCCCACTTGCAAGTAAAGGAAACTCAATATTCTAAAACTAAATCATTCATTCAACAAAGTAACATCAACTATCAGTCGAGGATACAGTAGCAATAACTCATCCCTCTTTTAACTGATGTAAACTAATCAAGCATAAATAAGATCCTCAATCTAAGAGCTTTGAAAAAAATAGTCAATGTTCTTTACAGTTGTTGATCTCACACACAACACAATAAATAACCAATTGGAAATGGCAATGAATTAAATCAATAATGCTACTGCAACTGATGGAAATGAGATAATTATGCTAATTGTAAGAATGCTAAAAGGCAAAATGAAATGATTGTAGAAAGTAAATGAGAAACAACGCTATATAATAGAAATAGACAACAATGCTTATGTGACTGTAATGAACAAAAAAACTAAGTTACTGAAATGAACAACGAAGCTCTATAATTAGAATGAGAAACACAACAATATACTTGTAGAAATCAATGATCTTGTTATGAGGGAAAATAACAGCAACACAATTCAATTGCAGATAGTAATCATTAAACAAACCACAGTTGCAGAAATCAGAAATAAGGCAAGCCAGACTGTATGGTACAGGAATGGCAAGTAGATCCACCAGGAGTTGGGCCCTTAGCCGCCAGTGAAAACCACCAAATTACTTCAGGAGATATGAAGGAACTACAACTGTTTTTATATATTCATTATTGCATAATCGTTACAACATGTTCGTGCTCTGCTTCAACAACGAGAGTCGATGATCAAAGTTATAATTTCAATAGTAATTCTCCCATTCCTCCTATCCTATCCTATCTATCTCTAATATAATAATCCATCTAATTCTCTCTCCAATCATCCATCATGAATCCCCATAATAATCCCCCTTCTCTGATCTATGTTCTGATTTAAATACACATAGAGAAAAGAGAAGTTACAACCGATATGATTAAAAATGATTCCTATTAAAAAATGGGATTGCTTACAACCAATTGATCAACAAGATCATATCTAAAATATCCTTCCATCAATCATTTAACAGGAACAGGTCGAATTTGGTATTGCAACTGGAAGAATTTTGAAAACAGCCACAAGAGTGAATCTGGGAAAATCGTCCTCAGAGAACCTTCCATTTCTCTCAATACAGGCTGAATTTGGGCAAATAGTTCTTTGAATAAAGTTAATTTGGTGTGTTCTAGACAAAACCCATGTTTCGGATTTTCCAGATTCTTCTCCATTTGCCCAATACGTCCAATGAAAAATTGTCACTTCTTATTCCAGCGAATTTCTGAGTTGGCATATTTAATGATGAGCTGGAGATCAACTCTGTAAGCTGGAAAATATCTTGGAGGCTAAAATGGTGAGTGATGTTACAACAAATTTATTAATAAACCATAATTGGTAAAATCATGCATAATCATCAATTTATTAAAAATAAAGGAGAAGAAATAATATTTATCGATAAGAGCATAAATAATTATAAAATGGAATTATATGATAAATTATGATAGATGACATGATAAAGAAGAGTAGAAATGGATGAAATAGGTGTTAAAAAGTGACAATAATAATAACATATTAGCGGCCCAACATACCCCCAAACTGAATATATTGCATGTCCTCATGCAACCTAGAACTGAATATATTGCATGTCCTCATGCAACCCAAAGACAAAACCCATGTGTTAACCAAGCAAAATAAAATAAAATTGTTCGTCCCAACTCATGAAATGGATGGAACAAATGAATTTTTCCTCAAACAATGAATATTCAATTTTTGCAATCTTGATGAAGGTGTAACAATTTTTACAGTTGAATTTCAACTATATGTATATGAAGTTATAGAAAAATGTGATATAAGTAACAACAAACTTCATTAACCATTTTCTCAAAAATCAGATCGTTTTGATGCACGGATCATGAGATATAAAAACAATGGCTATAGGTGATAGTGCATAATTTAGGAAATTTTATGAACTAATTTAGCGTGAAATTATTCAGGTTTGTGTATTTTAATTATACCTCTTTGTTATCCAGAAAACACAAGGATTCAGTTCATAGTTTTAAAGATATATGCAAATCAATTTCTGCACTGTATAAAAATGAAATTGTATGCCTTAAATGAGAAAGAAAGTAGAAAACATCCCTCATGTGTAGCGATTCCTCCCCCAAACTGAAGAATTAGCATGTCCTCATGCAATGCTAGAAAACAAAGAGATGTGGTTGCTACAATCTGTTGAAATCTATGCTTGGTGTAAAACAACATGGAATAAGGGAGGTGTTGAGAATGAATAAGAATATCAATGGATGATAAATAATATTAGTGACATGGTCATAAGAAAGAAATGAAGGAAAGAAACACTCCCCCAAACTGAAATATGATATGTCTCTGAAAAATCGGAAGTGGTAAAGATGTGGAATGAATGATGATAAATAATGATCAATGGATTTTCATGAAATTCTCCTAAATTCGTAATCAATCAGAAAATTATGCTATTTTACCTCAAGTGTTACCTCCGAAAAAAATGTGGAATGACATGTAGGGACTGACCTTTGTTGAAGTTGATGTAGGCTGAGCGGATACTGAAAGTTATGCAAAAGGTGGAAGCCATGCAAGCACATCATGTCTGAAGAATTGTGCGCGTTTGTGAGTTGTGCGAGCCTTTGCTGTTAGTTGCATTAGTGTGGTCATCCTGCCAATAGAATTCCCCCCCCTCCCCCATACTTGTTGTTCTCCTGTAACCAAATCACGAATTTGGATGCAATTTTCTTGAATCCACAGTGTTAATTTTGAAGAGCAACAGATAAGATGTATGCCAAAAGTTCAATCAGAAAAACTTCTGTAGAAATGAAGTATGAATATTGTGGAAAATCAACAAATTATGGTAGAATTATGTACTTATATCGCGTGCTATCCATAATGCATACATTCCCCCTTCCAATTGAAAAAGGGATTCCATGACCATAAAGCATAGAAAAAGTGTTGTGCTGACGACAAAGCAAGGGAATGAACAATACAATAGTAAATGAAGCAAAGTACACATATCAAATGATAGGACAGCAAGAGTTATGGTTATAATGAGGGCAGAGTGTATAAAGATAATTATGAATAAGAGATAAGATGCTTGGGTTGATGATAGGTAATGTGGTAAGTGAAAAGGACAGCAATATGCAAGAAAAGATACCTTGCTGACAATTTTCCATCTAAAAATGATATGATTGAAAATGCAGTTCAACACTGTAAGCATGTTGTATTGGTTTATTATGGTGAGGGTGTGGAATGAGTTGAGCAAGAAATTGTGTAGGGAATGGAGCATTTTGATGATGTAGTTGATTGGGTTGAATGGATGATTTTGATAGGCAAGCAAGATGCTATAGAACAACTAGAAGATTTGTTTGTGCTACAAGATGAGGGAGAGTAGTCATGCAATCATAAGATGAACCATGCCAAACTTGTAGACAAGATTGGTGGTGGTTATATTGAGATTGGCATGGTTGCCCTAACATATGAGTATTCCATAATAGATAACGCAAGTAACATAATGGAGAGGAAGTGTTTTGAACCATGCCTGTAGGCCACGATTTCCATGGTTTTGACCTTGTTGTAGCTTCCCCATATCTTTGATATGCTACTTCCATCCTAGATAAGGAAGAACAACTATCTATGGGATGCTCCTTTAGGTAATGAGGGAAAAACACTTCATCAAATTCTTGATTTTTCTAAACCTGCAAAAGATTCAATTGTGAATTTAGAGAGCTAATAAAATCATATTTAAAATTTTCAAATAAAACATTGATTTCAGCTCTTATGTCTCCTGTTCTTGTAGTAAATTTGGAAAAGAAAGAAGAAACTTCTCTAGAATTATTACTAGCCTTGGAAATTCCTCTTGAATACCTTATGTACAATTCACAAACATCATCATAGGATAACTGAAAAACATCACCCTTTCCTATCATATTTAAGAGTTCTAAAAATTCATCTTTGATCCCTTTAAGAAGGAGTGTTTTCAATGTCTCTTCTTCCAAATGTTTATGCTTTGATTTTTGAAGGTTATATTGAAATCTCTCTACACAGTCCTCCAAGCTTTCATCTTCCCCTTGTATCATACCGAAAATATCTTCATTGGATTTGTAGTATTCTTGGTACTTACTTCAAGAATATGTTCTCCATGTCCTCCCATGTTTGGATGCAATTCCCACCAAAGTTCATGAACCATCGGAGAGCTACTCATTTTAGAGTAAGAGGAAACACTTTCAACCTTTGATCATTAGTACAATATTTATATCCTATACAAAATAATCTTCATTTGTCAAACCATGAAAATTTGGTAGAGACGATGGGGGAATTATGTGCATTTGTGTCACAGCTCCTAGATCTTTGATAGGGAATTCAAAAGTTGCAATATGAGCCATTTTTTACCATAATAGAAGATGTTCTTCATATGTTTCTTTAAGGATCCTCCTTCCAATTTTCCTGTCAATTGGTTAGTGAAATGGGCGGTGCTTACATCACCACTCGAGTGGAATTACAAGATTTTTTCAAAAATTCTACCTCTAAAATTCCTACTTCAGTTCCTACACAATTCTGCTGAAAAGCGGGTGGAGGAGCAAGCATTTTACTTTCTCGTTACGCAGGTTCTTACCTTCTGTTTTTAATACCCAATTTTTTCACAGTAGACAAACATCAAACATACATCACTCTCTGTGAAATAGAAACACTCTCCCTGACAACGACGCTAAAATTTTGGGTGCTAAAAGGTGCATTTTAAAACTCCTATTTATCCCACATTAATTATAAACTCGGGCAAGTCCTCTTATTTCAAGAGTGTACACAATATGTGCATGCTATAATCCTAGAGAGTAATGTTTCTTAAAATGTAGTATAGATCTTTCAAATACAAGAATAAACAAATGCTTTTAACAAATCGCACTTGCAACTAAAGGAAACTCAATGCTCTAAAACTAAATCATTCATTCAACAAAGTAACAACAATTATCAGTCGAGGATACAATAGTAATAACTCATTCCTCTTTTAACTGATGTAAACTAATCAAGCATAAATAAGATCCTCAATCTGAGAGCTTTGACAGTAATAGCTAATGTTATTTACAGTTGTTGATCTCACACACAACACACTAAATAACCAATTGGAAATGGAAATGAATTAAATCAATAATGCTATTGGAATTGATGGAAATGAGATAATTGTGCTAACTGTAAGAATGCTAAAAGGCAAAACTAAATGATTGCAAAAAGTAAATGAGCAGCAACGCTATATAATAGAAATAGACAGCAACGCCTATGTGACTGTAATGAACAACAAAAATAAGTTACTGAAATGAGCAACGAAGATATGTAATTAGAATGAGCAGCACAACAATACACTTGCAGAAATCAATGATCTTGTTATGAGGGAAAAAAACAGCAACGCAATTCAATTGAAGAAAGTAATCATTAAACAAACCACAGTTGCAAAAATCAGAAATAAGGCAAACCACACTTTATGGTACAAGAACAGCAAGTAGATCCACCAGGAGTTGGGCCCTTAGCCGCTGGTGAATACCACCGGATTACTTTAGGAGATGCGAAGGAACTGCAACTATTTTTATATATTCATTATTGCATAATCGTTACAGCAAGTTTGTGCTCTGCTTCAACAACGAGAGTCAATGATCAAAGTTAAAATTTCAATAGTGATTCTCCCATTCCTCCTATCCTATCCTATCTATCTCTAATATAATAATCCATCTAATTCTCTCTCCAATCATCCATCATGAATCCCCATAATAATCCCCCTTCTCTGATCTCTGTTCTGATTTAAATACACATAGAGAAAAGAGAAGTTACAACTGATATGATAAAAAATGATTCCTATTACAAAATTGGATTGCTCACAACCAATTGATCAGAAATATAATATCTGAAATATCCTTCCATCAATCATTTAACAAGAACAGGTCGAATTTGGTATTGCAACTGGAAGAATTTGGAAAATGGCCACAACAGGGAATTTGGGAAAATCATCCTCAGAGAACCTTCTGTTTCTACCAATACAGGCTGAATTTGGGCAAAATATTCTTTTAAGAAGTTAATTCGGTTCATTCTGGACAAAACCCATGTTTTGGATTTTCCGGATTCTTCTCCATTTGCCCAATACGTCCAATGCAAAACTGTCACTTCTTATTCCAACGAATTTCTGAGTTGGCATATTTAATGATGAGCTCGAGATCAACTCTACAATCTGGAAAATA
This sequence comes from Pinus albicaulis, assembly GCA_034641835.2. NCBI lineage: Eukaryota > Viridiplantae > Streptophyta > Pinopsida > Pinales > Pinaceae > Pinus > Pinus albicaulis. Next base: position 351,619,892 of record CM076579.1, read on the forward strand.
TCTTGGAGGCTAAAATGGTGAGTGATATTACAAAAAATTTATTAATAAACCATAAATGGTAAAATCATGCATAATCATCAATTTATTAAAAATAAAGGAGAAGAAATAATATTTATCCATAAGAGAATAAATAATTATAAAATGGAAGTATATGATAAATTATGATAAATGACATGATAAAGAAGAGTAGAAATGGATGAAATAGGTGTTAAAAAGTGATAATAATAATAACATATTAGCGGCCCAACACCAATGTAAGTAGAGCTTGGCCTCAAGCCTGATAGTGGATCAATTCAACAAAACACTCCTCCAAGAATCCTCAAACTTAAGAGGTGAAATCCCTGCATAGGAATTCCAAACACAATCTTCCACTAAACAACATAGAATGGTATTTGTCTAAGCAGACAAATACTCAAAAATATGATTAATCAACAACCTTCTCTTGCTGCCCTCCCTCTCCTTTTATAAGATGAAAAGCCTTTGCAAACCCTAAACCACCTTGATGAGTTGCCCCTTTTCACATGAGAGGCCTCCTTCTATAACTACAATGTCCCTTTTGGAGATGCATTGAACCTAGACATCATTGTAGATTTGTTCAAGGTTGACCCAGTCTTCAGCTCAAACCTCTTTCACACCTGCAAGTGATTATTTACATGGCCCTGATTATCTTCGTTCACATGGGCATTGATTTATTCAGCCTTTTCAGGAGTTTTACATGTCCTCCTTTATTTATTTATTCATACAACATAAATTAAAACAAAAATGAATATTCCTCTTAGCAAGGGCTAAGTAGGAATATTACAGTCCTCCCCTTCAAAATGTTGCTTGTCCTCAAGCAATTGATAGGGTAAGAGCTATAGTTCTTCTCCTTCTCCATTAATGGCATCATCAAGGATCAAGTCCTCATTGTAAGCCAAGTGCTCAACAAGCCAATGCATCATGTATTTTTCCTCCAAGGCCAGCATAATATGTATATAGTCCATCCCTTCAGGAGTGAAAAACTCAATAGAAATAAACATGGTGGAAGCAATGCTACATCTAAAGCATGTATCATGAAGTAAAGGTTGGAGTCCCAAACCATGTGGTACATATACACTACTCATCCTCTCTCCATACAACCCCATAAACAATACAACTAGATCATATAAGTATGGAAGCAAGCGTACATATAAACAAACTGAAAGTTGAGCATAGGGAGGTGGATCTTGACCCCACATGAGGTACCAACACAGAGTATCTCCTTCCTGTAGTAGATCTATGTTGGGCAAGTGGTTCCCCCACCACCTACTTTTTGCACATGTTATCTCATCATAGTTGAAAATGAGAGATATTTTTGGTGCCTTTGGGAAGAAACCATCATGAAAAATGATCTCCCTTTGCACCTCAATGGAGTGACCAGATTCAGAATTTTTATTGGCCTTACCAATGCCATGAGATCTTCATGTAATATCACTCCCTTTAGGAGCCATGGCCTGCATACATATGGTAAGAGAATATGTCAAATCAGAAAAATAAACATGCTCCATAAGATTAGATTCTTTACCATTAAAGTCTCCCACACACATGGAGTTGAGCATGGACATTTCTCCTCTTTCAAGAGAAGGAAGAGATAGCTGAAATGACTCCTGTATAGAGTCCTTTGGCTACCCTAACTCCTCATAACTCGTAAACTCTTGAAAGTGTTGATGTAGTTCCTCCTTCATGCCCTCCCAATCAAAAATCCTCATGATTAGGGTGTAGATCTTTACTGACTGCATATAGCTAGAAAGGAACTCTTTATGTGCCCTTTGTAGTATCTCTTGCTTAAGCTTGGAGGCTTTAGACAAGAATACTCTACCAAGATGATAAATGACCCCTTCATGGACCAAATAGTATCCCTCTTGCTTCATGCCATCTAGTATCATCCCGGTGTGAAGATCTTTGGAGTACTCCACAAGGAGTTGAGATCTCCAATATGGATCCACACTCTCCAACAATAACAGCGTTGGTGATACCCCCGTAGAAACATATGTCATGTTGCTGATCTTCCTCTTCTTTTCCTTGGCATATTTCATGCCAAATGTTTGTGATGGAAGGCTACTCCTCCCATTCTTCTCCTCCCATAGTGTAGTAACTTGGTCTTCTATTGCTCCAATCCTTCCTGGATTTAGATTTAGAGTAGTACTTTGTGCGGCTTCCCCCACAATATCTAAATCTGATGGCATTCCAGGTGGCTTGCCATAAGATAAGAATGTCACTTGCAGCATTCTCATGAACATGAGAGAAGTAACTATGAGATCCCTACTTCCATAACGCAAATCCATTTCCGTTGTTTGTGTGGAAACATTAGGTTAAGGATAAGTGTGCATGCCTTGGATCATTTGTGGTTTCCCACTCTTCAATTCCACCCACTCCATTTGCAAATCTTTCCAATCAGTGGTAATCTTCCCCAAGGTAATCAACCATTGGACACCCAAGATGATGTTGGTGTTTGGTATGTCAACCACAAAGAAATGATCCACCAGGGTGTAGGATCCCATAGTGACAGAGAGTGATGGAACATATTGCATGCACTACATGGTCCTATCTCCTGGAACTAAGACAGAAAATACCTCAAAAGTATCAGTGGGGATTCCCCTCTTTTGCACAAGGTGAGCATCAATAAAGTTGTGGGTTGCCCCACTGTCAATCAGTACAGATACTCTCTGATTCATAACTGAACCTTGTACTCTTAGGGTCAAGTACTTAGGCACTCCTCTCAAAGAGGCAAGAGTCCCACTGGTTGGAGCAAAGGATCCCTTCCCATCTCTAGTGGGTGTTTGTTCTTCCTCCTCATCTTCAGCGTTGTGACCCTTCCTAGGTTTATCATCATCATCTTCCTCCTCCAAATCAGAGAAGACTTCTATGTAGTGTGCTCTTCCAGCAGCACACCTATGTCCGGGTACCCATGACTCTTGGAAAGTGAAGCACAACTTCTTCTTCCCCAATTCCCTCCCGAGATCAATATCAAGAGGTTTCTTCAAAGAGCTCTCCTTGGGAGGAGAAAATTTTCCTTCTTTTCCCTTTGAAAAGTGAGGGGCATTTATTTGGAAAGTTTCCTTTGCTTTTGGCAAGGCATCTTAGAGATCTCTAGCTCTCTCGATGGCATCATGCAAAGTGATGGGCTTGGTAGATTTAACCAATCCATGCAAGGGTTCCTCCAGGCCATCAATGAACATGTAGACTCTCCTTGCTACAGATAGATCAGGGACCATGACTGATAATATTAAAAACTCAGAGATGTAAGTCTCTGCATCTCCTAACTGCTTCAGTTTTGCAAGGCTTATGAAGGGTGCTTCAGGATCTTTCCTGTCAAACCTCTCCGCCACTCTTCTAGTGAAATCAGCATAGGTAGTCACATTGATGTGTCCCAATGTTGACAATCCATGGAACCACCAATTGTGTGCTTCACCTTCAAAGTGCAGCGCTACAATCTTGATGGCCTCAACTTCAGGGACTTTGTTCAGTTGGAAATAGATATCTAGCTTTTCTACCCATGCCTTGGCAGAACTGGAGTGTGATCCATCAAAATTTGGAAAAAATAATCTTTCCATGGTGTGGTTTCTACCATGAAAGAAACCACCATCTCTATATTGCTGCCCTGATCTTCTTTTGTCCTTGATATGACAAAAGTCTTGGAAACTCAAGTTATCCTTGAATCTCTGACTCTGAGAGTCATACTCCACAAAGTATTCTTCAAGAGAAGCTTGCTCATGTGTTCCTTCATTATCCATAGCCAAGAAGGTAGGCATATTGGAGTGTTGTGAAGCTTGTGGGGCTGGTGGCAGATTCATTGGTTGACCAGTCCCATGATGAGACATATCTGAGCTTTCCCCCAACTGAAATCTCCCAGGAGATTCCCTCATTATGTCCACCCTCATCTCTTTGATCTCCTTGGAAAGATATTTCATGGTCTCCAAAATATTTTTTTCAAACTCATCTACTTCCTTATCATTCACAGCTTCAGGGGATTTCCCCTTGTCTTGACCCTTGTTAGGATCATCAGTAGTGTAGTCATAATTTTTATGACTTCTATTCTGGTACCTCTTCTCCCGCTCCGTAAGAGGATCATCTTCTTCTAAGTGCAGCATCACTGGTTCTCCAAGGCAAGCACAGGTTGTGCCAAGAAAGGAGCTCTGATACCACTATAATATCCCTTTTTCAGGAATATCAACAATGTTCTCAAGAAAAACTCTGTATAAGAAACATTGTGCAACATAAACACAGATCAAGACTTGGTTCCTCTTATTTATACTATATGGGTATTATTTATTGAATTTAATCTAAAACAAATCATTTTAGACACACTAAACAGATCTCCCACAAACTAGACTAGCTAAAAAGCACCCAAAGAGGAAGGCTACAACCAAATGCAAACACTGCTTCAGGAATTGCACAGTTTTATTATATATTCAGAGGAGATCAGAAAGGAGGTTCATGTTTCAGTAATACAATAGTAAATCATCATTATAATGAAGCTCTTTCAATACACAGTAGAATGAATGAGACAATATAGCAAGAAATCCTCAAAAAAGAGAGCTAGAATACATGTACATTTACAGAAATGGCTCAGCAGCGTTATTTTTAAGGAGCTTCAGCAGCTGGAAGTTACAACTCAGATCTAGGGTAGATATTTGTACAAAACATCAGATATATTTCAGATCTGGAAACTAGATAGTTTTCTCTTTAAGATCCCCTTGGAATTTTGGCAAAAGCATGCATAAATAAGAGTAGATCTAAGAAACAAGTTGCAGATATTTAAATTGCTGCAGTAAATTTCTGAATATAAAATTTCATTACAATGGATTAGATATAAATAGAACATGGATAAGCAAGCTAATCCATGGATCACCAAGTGGAAGGCAAGCCCAACACTAGAGATCTCTGATCTAAACTATGAGAAAAACACCATGAAGAGCCTCACACCAAAATAACGTAGTCCATCAAGATGAACAGTGCTTTAGCTCAAATGACATAGATAACCACTGAAAAATTGCAGATCTAAAGTACAAAGAGAAGAGAAACTCTTCCAGGAGGTTAAAAGACACACTCCATGAGAAGAGGATCCCAAAATACACTAGATCTCTGCAGATCTAGACTCCCACTTGTTGCAACTTGCAGAGGCAGCAAAACCCTCAATGGATCAGCGATGCCAATGTAAGTAGAGCTTGGCCTCAAGCCTAATAGTGGATCAATTCAACAAAACACTCCTCCAGGAATCCTCAAAGGAAGAGGTGAAATCCATGCATAGGAATTCCAAACATAATCCTCCACTAAACAGAAAAGAATGGTATTTGTCTAAGTAGAAAAATACTCAGAAATATGATCAATCAACAACCTTCTCTTACTGCCCTCCCTCTCCTTTTATAATATGAAAAGCCTTTGCAAACCTTAAACCACCTTGATGAGTTTCCCCTTTTCACATGAGAGGCCTCCTTCTAGAGCTGTGTTGTCCCTTTTGGAGATGCATTGAACCTAGACAACACTGTAGATTTGGTCAAGGTTTACCCAGTCTTCAGCTCAAACCTCTTTCACACCTGCAAGCGATTATTTACATGGCCCTCATTTATCTTTTTTCACATGGTCATTGATTTATTCAGCCTTTTCACGAGTTTTACATGTCCTCCTTTATTTATTTATTCATACAACAGAAATTAAAACAAAAATGAATATTCCTCTTAGCAAGGGCTAAGTAGGAATATTATAGATAGTATACTCTCTTCTATAGATTTTCAGGTGCCTGGTGGTTAGTTATGTATTGCGTCATTTTCTCTAGAGGAGGTGAGGTGCTTCTCACTACTACTGACGACCATTTCACACTATACTAGTGAGGGGAAACACATTAGTTACCTACTTTTATTTTATTTTGATACTTTATTCCAGACGCCATGACTTGTGAGATGTTATGTGGTTTTTTGTGGCAGTTTTGTACAACATTAGATAGATTTCATTCTCAGGCACGTGGGAGGTTGAACTTCCCTTTTGCTTCAAAGTAATTTTGTTTATTTTTTGAGAGGTTTCCGGAGATGAGGCCTAATTTTTTTTGGCAGCGTCGCAGTCCGATGTTGCATGTACATATGTAGACGTGGGGCCAAATGATGCCCAAGAGACACCAATCTGAATTTCTGGCCAGGATATCTATTGATGCACTGGAGTTTCTAGCCAATGCTGATGATCACTCGTTCGTGATGGTGTCGTGTCTGTACGCTGGTTTATATTGGTGAGGGTGTACCAACATCCTCTTCACATAGGATGAGCCACCAGATAAGAGAGGCAACATTAGTTTTTTCTTCAAATTAATATAGTTTCATTTTATTTTCTTAATTAATTAATTAGAATTCTCAAATTTATTCTAACACGTCCTTTAACTTTTTTTATTAAATTGTTTAATGAAGTTGTTTAATTATTGCTATGTACTATATATTTTGTATATATTGAGACTTTCGTTGGGGACATGATTCCACCCCCACCAAATGATCCTAGTGTAGCACAAGTGGAGGATGAAGGTGATAGACCTTATGCTCGGGTGCAGATACCCACGAGGGTGCGACGTAGGCTAGACACCCAATTTAGGATGGAGTTGGTGACCGATTGTGTCGACTCTTGGTTGATGAGGGTGTCCACCTTGCTATGATCAGAGAGATCTAGGCTGATCGTAGGCCCACACGGCTCTGGAGAGGCATTTCCCATGATATGATGACCCTCATGTGTCATATCGTTGGAACTTCCAGAGTACTACTGGCTAGGAGGTTTAAGCATTGTGGAGATGCATGAAAGAGCAACTCATATGATGATCATGATTACGAGGGGAGTGATCATCATTATAGTACTCCACCTCCTCCTCCTTCACCTTGCAGAAGATATCATGAGTGGTCAGCATCCATTCCTGATCAGTAGACATCTTCTGAGTAGTTTGCACCATCTCAGTAGACATCTAGTCCTGAGAAGACACGACCATCGACTGAGCGGACACCCGATCCTGAGAAGAGAGGTCCATCTGAGTAGGTAAGTCCATTTGAGCAAGTAGCACCATCCACTGAGCAAGCTGCACCATCAACGACTCATCAGCAGGCATTTCCTGAGTAGACTGCACCATCAAATGATCAACAGGCATCTCCAGAGAAGGCACATCATATATCTGAGCATGAGATTGCACCATTGACTGAGTAAGCCTCGACTAGTATTAGTATTGATGTAGTACCACTAGATATTTGAAATTTATATGCAGTTATATTACAGTGGTATATTTTTGACACTATATATATATATATATATATATATATATATATATATATATATATATATATATATATATATATATATATATATATATATATATATATATATATATATTGTCAATGTATTTTATGTTCATGTTGGTGTTCATGATGATGTGTATATTGTTAGATCATGTTATATATGTTCATTTAATGTGCTTGTAGATAGATGTGTATGTGATAGTAGTTATTTGACATGAGATTTATATTTGATGTTTGTGTTGTGATGATGTTATATAATGTTTGTGTTTTGTTAGATGATCATGATCACGATGATTAGATGATGTCATTGAATTTGAATGTGTATTTTAGAATATGATGTTTGTATGTTTGTTATCATGATCGCGATGTTTATTTTTAATATTAAATCATGATATTTATTAAATATTATGTCGTGATTGTAATTGAAATTTTAATTTTAATTGTATGTGAAATTGTAATTGTAATTGTATGTACTGTCATGATTCAATTTTATTAAAATTGTAAAATTTGTAAATTTGTAAAATTGTAAAATTGTAATTGTAATTGTATGTAAAATTGTAAAATTGTAAAATCATAATTGTAATTGTAATTATTTGTAAAATTGTAAAATTGTAATTGTATTTTTAATTGTAATTGTATGTAAAATATTTGTAAAATTGTAATTGTAATTTTAATTGTATTGTGAAATGATTGTAATTGTAATTTTAAGTGTAATTGCATGTAAATTTTTAAAATTGTAATTGTATATAAAATTGTAAAATTGTAATTGTAATTGTAATTGTATTGTGAAATTGTGAAATTGTAATTGTAATTGTAATTGTATTGTGAAATTGTGAAATTGTAATTGTATGTATTGTCATCATTCAATTTTATTAAAATTTGTAAATTTGTAAAATTGTAAATTAATTGTCAATTTTGAACCATAACTACTGTAACTAAAATGTATACCGTAAATATTTTTAAAATACCATAATTGTAAAATTGTAAATTTGAATGAATATAAATAATTGTAAAATAATAAATCTAGAATAATATGATTTTTTGTAACATAATAAAGTTTAGAAAATAATGCAAATAAATTCATGTTTATAATTATCATTATTTTATTATGATATTACATACCAAAAATAACAGTATACATTTTGAAGATATCATTCACACACATTTAAAGCAATCAAGTAGTTGTATTTTTTTAGGAATTGACATAAAAAAAAAGAACTTGATACAGTGCATTGTTTTTGAGGTCAACATAAATGCAAATTATCAAGTGAAATGATTTTAACATTAACACAATGCAAACTGATTAATTCAAAATACATATTATAATGTTTCAAAAAAAATAGTCTTAGCTATAAGGTTAAGTCCTCTTGAGGGAAAATTTTAAGGGTGGAAATTATCTTGAAGTTTAAAAACATTAGCGAATCTCACTAGTCCCTAATGCGCAAAATATAAAATTTTTATTGATATATTTTTAAAATTATTCAAAATTATAAGGATTATATATATATTGTCTATATAACATTGGAAATTTTTAAGGTAAAATAATTCTATATTGTAAAATTTGGGTGAATCATTTTTATAAAAAATGGAAATTGGTGAATCTTTTTTGTGGAAAAATCACGGAAAATTAGCCCACCTACGAACATTAGCCCCTAAAATTTTCCATGGGACTCCTCTTATATATAAAAAACCCGCTTAAAAAGTATAAATGATGAAATAACACATGTACCATATCACTCTATGTTTTCATGATCACCCTGATTATCTTTGAGCTCGCTTGGCATGATAACACTATTGTTCTCAAAAATATGTTTTTATCTAGGGTCATGTCTCAATACAAACCACCAATCCCTATCCAACACATCTGGGTTAAAAAACACATGGTTTCAGTGTTTGGGGAAAACATAGGGATCCTTAGCTTCCTCCCACATCTTTCTAGAGTTGATACATATCAGTCTACTATCACAATCTTCCTTTACATTATTCCGATCAAAGGTGTCCCACCACGTGCACCTAAAAATAACACAATGGAAATAAGATAAGTCCACTTCAATGATCTCTTGTATCTTTCTGATGTAACCTAACATCCCTCATACTAGGTTTTGATCATGATGGCTAGCTCGACTAAATTGATCAAACTTGACTTCCACTCCATAGCCTTGTGTCATGTGTCCATCATCGGCATTTTGTGTGCGAAAATGGTGTCTATATGCCCACATAGATGGGAAAAGATTCACCAATAAAAAAGTTAAAAAAGCATAATGACACATGTCTTATAATAATCCAACTGTTAAAATATGAAATATAGATGTTACATTTCAAAGGTGAATTATTAAGTTTAAAATGTACATAAATAGATTATTACTGAGTGGGTGCACCCAATCCCTACGTTTAGCGCATCCTCTTCAGTGTGAAGGTAACGACCGGTTGTATTGTATTTCTCTTCGACTTCATCAAAAACCCAATTGTTGGGGCATATAACTGGCGTATTTTATTTTAAATGATCAGGATAAGGCACACTCACACCATATTTTATTTTAAGCAATGTTGTAGTGATTTCCAATATGAAGATGGTACCATCACACCCATTATAACTTCCTTTGACAAATAAATATCATATTTTTTTAAAATCCATGGGACATCACCTTCTTTGAAATACCAATTAGAGGGACCAGGTGCCTCTAAACTTGTACTTTATAATCATCTTGGCCAATGTTTATTTTTAGTTTTTGAAGTAATAATATATTTCCTAAAAACCAATGTGTCACTTTTTTATGATGATATGTGCCTCCATAAAGAAGATGAAACATTTTAAAATATATGCGTGGGATCTAATAAGTGGGTAATCTTAAGATGCTCCCAATATGGGAGGTTATAAAAGACATATTTCCTTTTCATCCCAATGGGAAATTTCTCAACATAGGTGTCGAAGAATTCTGGATCATCGAATATAGGTTCTCCATTTGAATCGAACATTTCTATGAACTCCTTCTCCTTCACTCTCTCATATGATCTAACCCATTGAGATGGTGTTGTTATTGCAAGCCTTTGGGTTCTCTCTCATTCACCATTGAAAGTGGACGTTTCTCTTCTGTAAGGGCATTCTTCTGGGAGGAATACATTGGAGCAGTCATACACTATCTTTCATAGGTCGTTAGACCATCTAGCTTTCAAGGAAGGTCCACAACATTTACACCCATATTACCCTTTTGTTACAAGACCTGCGAAATTATTGTATACAATATGCATGGCACGTTAAAGAATATCATGAAGATCATAAAAATTACAACGAATTAAATAACTAATGTGTGAAAGAATATTGTTGCATATATAAACAAATCAATAAAAAATTAATTTACCAGAGCAAACTCCTAAGCCTGGATAATCATGTGTCATGTAAGAACATATGCCATACAACGTAAAACTCCTCTCTTCCATGAAGGGTCTTGATACATCACATACATTTATCACATCCCATAATTCCTTCAATTCATCTACCAGTGGTTGTAATTACACATCCATATTCTTCACTTGTCTTCTACCAGGGACTGTGAGAGCCAACACAAGACTCTTCATTGTTCACGGAAAACCATGGGAGGATATTTTCATTGATCAATACTACAGGAAAAACAGAATAGATGGTTTTCTGGAGGTAATATGGGTTGATCACATCCATAGCTATGTTGATTCGTAGACTTCATACTTCATCCTTGAATTTTTCGGGCCATGTATCCTCTATATGCTTCATGGTGTAGAAATTATACAAATAATATGTATATCAATGGATTCAATCCAACCAAGAAATTTACTAAACAAAGATACTCAATCCTACTACAAATCAACTGCAGAAAATAAACATGATCGCCAATCACAACAATTAAATAAAGAAGCAAATCAAACCACAACACATATATTTTCCTGCGGAAAGCTTGCTGCTCAAAACCCCGCTATCTTATATTGTATATTCACCAAGGAATCATGAAACAATTACAATGCACTCTTCTCACAAGAGTGTCCTTCACTCTACCTATCGTCTCACACTGATCTACACAAAATCGGGCAAAACTTAGCCAATTCTCAGTTTGTCTTCAGCCTGCCTTGCTCATGCAATTCATGGGGAATTAAATCCCTATTCCTTAGGAATTTAATCCTTTCTCAACTACATTGAGTATCATGGGTATCCTGTGATGTTTTAACTACATCTAGGCACTCTGTTGATATCACAACTGATAGTTAAATTCCCTTTAAAATTTATCTCAATTGTGTCTCTATTGGAACTGACATGCATGCAGCTATTAATAGTAAATCATTAGTTGCATGGCAGATCACTGATTTTTAATTAAATAATATTTAAGTCACTTGATCTCTCACTAGTGCAACAAACAGTTACAACTAGTTCAACTGACTCTAACTCACCTAACTGAGTTAACTGATTACTCAAGCATTAAAATCTTGCACTTAACTACAACTTGAACTCTAAAACACATAGAATCACTCTACATGCCTCAACGACTGCCCTCAACTCGAATTCCATGAGCTAACGAAGTTTATCACACTCAGTTAACTATTACAAGTGATTATGAGACAAGATTACATTTTATTGTCCAATTTAATTAAGGGATAATTAAATTTGACACATATCCAATTTATTAAAAAAATTGAATTTCAAAATAATGTATCGCTAGGACCCGTCACTACATGACCTATGGTCCCACACTAGTGTAGGTGCAGTAATGTTGTTTTTGGATGCCAATTTCACTATTTCTTGTTAAAAACTTCAACACTCCCTCTCAACAAGAAAGGAATTTCCTTGCATGCGATATGCAACTCTTGCATGTGACATGCAACTCTTGCATGCAATAGTTATCTAGTTTTTCTCGCACATGCAACACTTATCTAGTGTTTCTTGCACATGAAACTGTTGCATGCAACACTGCTGAAACCGAATAGCCTCCAAACAACTAAATCAGTATAATGCATCTATCATCAAAGTCTTCCGACTGCTAGTACCTACTACACATGTCTAATGGACTGCGTTGTTGACATTTGGATCCATGCACTCTGCACTCCTTCCAACTATGATCTGCACTCCAATATCTGGAATTTGTCACTCTAATTTCTGTCATCCTGACATCTGACTGCATCAATATAATTGACACTGCTATTGCTATACAGTGGGATCCTCGTAGCCAGGTTCAATCCATGAGATGCAACACCTCAATGAACCCTGCCCAAATTTCTTCTTGGGATTAATTTTTCAAATTGCCCCACCTATCACTTGGAGTTATAACTGCATTTACTCCCTTTTCCCTCCTGGCTCAAAATTTCCTGCTCTTGGAGGTCTCTGCTTGAGTGGTTTCTTCCACCCCATGATCCTCATCTTGCGATTGCTCCACATCTTGAGGTTCATCCTTAAGAACCAAGAGTTCCTCATTTGCATGAAAATCAAGCTCCCTCTCAAGGGACACTCACATGGATTTCTCACACTTCCCCATGGTACATCCCTTACATGTGTTTATATTCCTAAGAGTACCCTTTGGAAGCCACGTAGAAATCCTCTACATGACCTTCAAATCTCCATGGTGTAAGTCACTCTCATCTCGGCTCACCACTTTGTCTTATTTACCCATTAATGTTACGCAACCAACTACATCAAGTTTATAGAGAGTATTCAGAAGAATCCCAATATTCTTGGCTTGTCCTATTTCTTTGTGTTGACTGAAAAAACATCACAGCCTCTATCCTCAAACATTGCGACTGAGACCAAATTTTTCTTCAAGCCTGGTACATGAATTACATCTTTTAATAGAAAGAGTTTACCTAAATGTCTCTGGAAGGTAGTTGTACCAATCCCGGTAGCACTGTACCGCCATCATCACCCATTTCTATATGCATATGGAGGCCCTTCTCCTCCAAGATACTGAAAATTACTTTGTCTCCTGTCATGTGAAAGGATGCACCACTAGCCAAGTACCAGATGGAGGAGAAGGGCCTCGCAATTTGAACATTACTTCTCACTCATTGCATGCATGGTGTCAAGTGAATCTGTAGGAAAAAGCCTCACCAGCTACACATCCTGAAGCCTTATTTTTATTCTTCTTTTGTGGAGAATTACTGGCATAATTTCCATGCTTGTGACAGTGAAAACAATTCAATCTGGACAAGTCATGCTCATTTCCTTCTTAGTCAGTCTCAGATTTGGAATAGTATTTATTTCACTTCCTCTTCTTTGCCTTACCAACAAGGCACAATTTTCTTCATCATCTTCCTTAGATGAAGATCCATCCCTGGTATTCCGCCTGAATTCTTCTTGCACCAAATCTGACCAAAGTTGTTCCCAATCTGGCAGCTTTTCCCTCCCATTGAGAGAGTCCTGATAACTATGCCAACTCTTAGGAAATCCTAGAAGAGATAGGCTCACCAATTCATTATCGGCGATAGTAATTTTGATGCTCCCAAGCTCATCCCGACATTGGACAAACTTTGTTAAATATATCGGAATAGTGTTGCCTTTCTCCATTTTAATTTTCTTGTGCTTGTCCTTCAGTGCCAATTTTCTATGATCACTACTCCTCTGAAATAGATTTGTCAAAGTATTCGACATTGCATATGGAGTCTATTTTCCATGGAGACTTGAGACAATGTGGTTTCATACTACCTCAAGTAAGATCCTCCTCGCCCTTGCAACCTTATTTTTCCAAGCATCATTTGCGGCATCTGCTACAACTAGTTTGGAAACATCATTATCGATGAATTATTTCAACCCATTGTCCTCTAGTACTGCCTCCATCATGTCTTTCCATGAAATATAGCTATAGTTTCCCTCGAGTGCATACTCCAATCTCAAGCCATTGAAAGCCATTTTGATCCTGATACACCTGTCGCACCAACAATACTTTTGAAAATTCAAATTCTATTAAGTCACAAACTCAACTTCTCCTCCACTATAGTGATTTCCTGTGCTCTGATACCATGTAGAAATTATATAAACAATATGTATATCAATGGATTCAATCTGATCAAGCAATGTACTAAAGCAAGATACTAAATCCTTCTACAAATCAAATGCGGAAAATAAACACGATCACTAATCACAAGAAGTAAAGAAAGAAGAAAATCAAACCACAACACATATATTTTCTCGAGGAAAGCTTGCTACTCAAAACCCCTCTATCTTCTATTGTATATTCACAAACGAATCATGAAGCAATTACAATGCACTTTTCTCACAAGGGTCTCTTGCACTCTGCCTATTGTCTCACACTGATCTAGACAAAATTAGGCCAACCCTTAGCCAATTCTTTGCCCGTCTTCAAATTTCCTTTCTCACGCAATTCATGAGGAATGTAATCCATATTCCTTAGGAATTTCAGTCTTTCTCAACTGTGCTAAGTATCATGGGCATCCTGTGGTGTTTTAATTTCATTTGGCTAGTCTACTAATATCACAACTAATAGTTCACTTCCCTTTAACCTTTGTATCAACTAGGTCTCCACTGGAACTAACATGCATGCAAATTTTAGTAGTAAACCATCAGTTGCATGGCATATCACTGATTGTGAATTAAATAATATTTAATTCACTTGATCTCTCACTAGTGCAAAAAATAGTTATAACTAGTTCAACTGACACTAAGTCACCTAACTGAGTCAATTGATTACTCATGCATTAAACTCATGCACTTAACTACAAATTGAACACTAAAACACATTGAATCACTCTGCATGCCTCACCAACTACCCTCAACTCAAATTCCATGAGCTAACTGAGTTTATCACACTCAGTTAACTATTACAAGTGATTATGAGATAAGATTACTTTTTATTGTCCAATTTAATTAAGGGATAATTAAAATTTACACATATCCAATTTATTAAATAAATTCAATTTCACACTAACGTATCGCTAGGACCCATCACTACACGACCTGTGGTCCCAGACTAGTGTAGGTGTTGTCATGTTGTTTCTAGATGCCAATTTCATTGTTTCTTGTTGCAAACTTCAACACACGGCTATTGAATCTGTTGGGATTCTCATAACTCCCAACTCACTTGTATGTGAGACATGCCATCCCTACAACATAGTTAATTCTTTGCAATGAAAGAGCCTTTGAATCCTTTGGATTATAGACATGTTCCTAAATATCTTAAAAGGAGGACCACATGATTTACCCTTCTTTTTTGATTTATCATACTTGTCATGCCCACATTTTGAACATATCTATTTTTCTGCATATTCTCCTCTATATAGAATACAATCATTTGGACATTCATGATATGATATGTACTCAACACCCAACAATTTCAACAATTTCTTTGCCCCTTCATAGCTACTGAGCAAGACATTATCACTCGGAAGAACCTTATCTTTGAATAAATTTTAGTTGGTCATGGACAATATTAAATGTAGATTAATGTCGATAATTGTTAATGTTCATAAAATTGACCATTTGTAATTTTCATTGTGTGATTATATTTCTCAAAATATAAGGGACTTGATGGTCAATTACCTCAAAATTTACGAGAAACATGCATTTGAGAAGCCAAAATTTTCTTTCAAGTTGTATAGTAACAATTTTGTCCCCAACTAGGTAGAATTTGACTGACCGCCAGGTCCAAAGAGAGGGGTGGTGGAAGCAAATTTAAGGCTTTCGAAAAATGTATAAGCAATATGAGTATCATCTACTAGCTAATCATCATTCTGGAATGCATCTAACATCATTGTCTCTATGGTAGTCATATCCCGTAAGTAATCATCCATAACAACCTCTATTTGATTGCCTCCATTTCCAGCTTGTGAAGAACTACTATTGTTATAGTCATTCCTAATTGGTGAATCTAGACGTAGTGGGAATTGAATAGGTGGTTGATTCCACCATTCTTGGTATCGTTCCTCTCTGAGTTTTTCTCTTAATTCAACCTTCTCTTGATTTGACACTGTTGTGGGATGCAACGGAAGATGGTAGGTCGGTCGGTCATCATCAGTATAATCCTAATAATTTCAAAAAATATATTTGAACATGATTAGTACAAAATCGATGATATCAATTAGTAAGCACGTCGATAATGCATGATTAATTGGTTTTATGTTGAAATAATTACATTAATATACAAAAAAATTATTATTACCATCATTGTCCCACGATTGTGGCTAGAAGATGCAATGTTACAATTGGCAGGGTGAAGCGATTGTCCATTTTCATCTAGCAAATGCACCTTGTGGTATGATGCTCCTGAGCTGTTTGAATATTTTGTGCATTTGAACTCGATTCTGAATCTGTATGAATCTGAAAATTTATATACATTAATTTTATTCAAGTGATTGACATGGATAAAAAAAATCAAATAGATAATGAAAATATAAATAAAACCTAAAGTAATTACGTTTGTAGACAGATAGGGAGAACTTCGCGATGGACTTTGAGAAATATTATGGAATGAGCTAGATTTTGAAGAATTGTCCATTTGATATAATTATGATATTTTCTCCCTAAATTTGAGCAAACTCAACAATAAATTTTGGTGTACATACCTAAAATTAATTTCGCTGCCTTAAAATGGACTTATTGTTATCGGTGCTAATGTATTGTTAACTACACAGGTGCCTTTTAATTACCACGCACGAGAGTGGTTTTATTAACCCACGCATGAGTGTTTTTAGTTAAAAAATGCACTGAATATCTAGAAATAAAAAAGAGCAACCATTTTTTTTGAAGTGAAAAAAAAGTGGTAAATTGAAAAATGGGCGGAAAATTATTTTCAGAAATCTAATTTCATAAAAAAAATTCTTTAAATAGTAAAATCTATTCATTATTTCGTTATTTTTGCAAAAACTTTCAGGGAGGGATTTGCACAAGAGACATTCATGGAGCAGGAGATCATGAGAGAACTATGGAGCAACAAAATACTTTCGAACAATAGTAGTATTCATAGAATCAGAATTTGAAACATCTCATGATTCACACAAAAACCCTGTAGTATAGTAAAATGATTAAATTTTACTGTAATAATTGTTTCTTTACAGTTTCTATTGGATTTAATACATGAATAGTAAAATTTTAAAATTTTAATGTGAATTTTCCCCCCAAAAAAAAAAAATCATTTTTACGTTAAACCCTTGCTTCTTCTTGTTTATGTGACTTCGCAATTATGCCTTTTTATTTTATATTTATAGGGTTTGTATTACTATACATATAGGCGTATGATATCTAACCCGCGATATCACTTGTAGATTCATATCCTAAACCTTTTCATCCCTTCCACCATTTTTAAAAAAGAGTTTTTTTAAAAAAAATTGGTGCACACTGTTTAAAATAGTGCATTAGGCGCGTACTGACAAAAAAACACTATTTGATAAAATATAGTTTTTTATTAATATATGTTTGTGTTAATTGGTACACCAGTTAACATATAATGCACCAGGTCTCCTTGTTGACAAAGAGCATTGTACAGTGTTTCTATTATATTGGCGGTGTATTTATAAGAACCTACCGAACCACCGTTCGGTGTGTACTTTGGGAAAGGCACACCGTTTTCTTGATATATTTTTTTTACCAGAAAATTAGTGATTTAATTATAAAATATATTAATGAATGGTATGGTACATGTTTCATATTAATAAAGAAATAGCTGACAAGATTTCAAGTAACAAAAATACTGATAGCACATCGAGAAAAGAAAAAAAGGCAAGTTATTTGTAAATTATTTACAAAAATTATTATTTTTGAGCTATATTTAAGTTTAACTAATATGTATTTTTTATTGTGTATCATGTAGAGCCTCAAAATGACGAAGCTTGATAAGATTATTTCTGATCTATGACTAGAAGAGCGTAAACTCTTGATGGAGAAATTGCAGAAGGATGAATCAAGTGAATGAAAAAATACTATGGATCCAACATGAGTTTCTTTTTTTAAGTTCCATTAATAATATACTAAATAATATTAGATAACATGTTTCAAACAATCTATTAATTCATATATGTTTAATTTTCTACAGGGACCAACAACGTAGAAAAGGAATGTTGTTCTAAGAAAAAAAAAAAAAAATGAACATGCAAATGAAAATGAGTTTCTCCTTAGCTCATCTGGAATGGTGATGGAGGTTAACGAAAGGGGGAAAAATTTTACAAACCTTTGAGGGATCTAGGGGAAAGAATGTATCGACTTTATTTCCACTTACAATACAAAAATCAATCCAATGATTTGAAGAACCAAATTTTATTTAAACTACAGTATGAGTTTCCAGAGAATTGGTCAATGAGACATGTCACAATTTTAATAGATAAAAACGTACAACAACAAAACCGAAGTAATGAAAATTTAATATTCCTTTAATTTTTTTTGTATAATTATATTTATATATTAATACAAAGCAATCATTTATAAATATCACTTTTTTTATATTTACTTTTCATATATCAATATAAAAATTAAATAGTTTATTGTCATGTTACATTTTCAGGAATATTATGAAAATTTAAAAGGATGAATGAACTGATATCATAAATATACTAATAGGAACGTCCAAAAAGGTGTATAAGGAGATGGTAAAAGAAATGGACATAATTGCACTGCACGGGGAGCCATCTCAACAACAACGTGCTTCAAATGTAATATGTAATCATTGAATTTTTTTGATTAAGTACAATAAATAAACAATTTAGCACTAAATATTAATTTTCAAGTATTTTCTTACAGAAAAGAAATGAAAATGGAACCCATTCAACATATAAAATAGGATGACAAGGAAAAAAGGGGTTGATATCTATGTTTGTGAGTAATTGTTACTTCCCTTAACTAGATTTCATTTTTGTATGTTTTAAGTTGTCTTACAACAATCATCATTGAATGTCTTCAAACTGCACGGGGAGCCATCTCAACAACAATGTGCTTCAAATGTAATATGTAATCATTAATTTTTTTTGATTAAGTACAATAAATAAACAATTTAGCATTAAATATTAATTTTCAAGTATTTTCTTGCAGAAAAGAAATGAAAATGGAGCCCATTCAACATATAAAATAGGATGACAAGGAAGAAAGGGGTTGATATCTATGTTTGTGAGTAATTGTTACTTCCTTATAACAACTTAACTAGATTTCAATTTTGTATATTTTAAGTTGTCTTACAAAAATCATCATTGAATGTCTTCAAACCGGTGCTAACATATAAAGAAGCACCATTAGAATAATTGATTGACATTGGGTTAAATATGGGTTGTCAGTGTATGTTGGCATAACGGAAATTAATTGTGGAATGTGTAAGCATCTATCTTGTTTTACTTTTCTCCGTCTATAATTAATAGAAAAAAAAAAAAAAAAACATTTTCTATTAAATCTATGATTTGTTATGGGGCATAAAACTTGTAGGAAACAAAGTATTGAACTTCTCCAACAAATGAATTGTTGAGAGATGGCATGAATTTTGGTTTTGAAAGAATGTGTATTGTTCATGAGTCAATTCTTGCTATGGTACACTTCGTTTCAATTTACATTGATGTATATTATTTAATATTGCAATTTTCATTATTCTCACCAATGTATGTACACTCATTACACTTTATATTTATGTTTGTAGATGGAACTTTAAGAAGAATAAAACAATCAACAGAATGAACAAAAAATTTCTCCAAATAACCCAAGTCATGGAAGTATCTCGAGCATTGAGAACAGTTCCAGCGAAGAATGATGATCAATATGTTTGGATATCAAAGCAAGGTGTTGTATTTTTTGAAATATTTGTTTGTGAAATGAGACATTTCGTTTACTGTAATGGGCATAGTGCCCCAATTTAAAGAAAAAGGGATTCTAATATATGTCCCATTTTGTATGACAAAGAGTGTCTTATATATATATATATATATATATATATATATATATATATATATATATATATACATTTTAATTTATTCTATTGCATTCTCTATTTTCATTGTGAAATGTTACACGAGTGATTAAATATATGGATTATTAAATATTATAATGAAGAGATTGGAAATTTGATGATATGATATAACAAAGTAATCGAAACATCACATTCAAATGCACTAATAAAAATTTAATTGAGATGATTACTATTACAAGATATATGTCGAATTTTGATTAATAATGAATTAAAAAAAATCACAATAATTGCACTGTCACAGGTTGATGTTTGTAAAAAATACAAAATGAACACGGGTGCGTTTTAGTTACTGTGCATCAGTGCGTTCGTATGATATTGTGCACCGGTGCGTTTCTACGACTTATGGGCACTGCATAAATACCAATAACAATTAAAATTCCTAGTGTGCTTTATCGACAACTACCACACAAGCGTTCCGATAGGCGTTGCATGCACCGGTACGATTTGCCTTTAACGCGCCGGTGGATTTTTATAACTTAATGGCCCAGTGCGTTTTAGCACCTAGATGCCCTGGTGCAGTTTTACACCTTAACAACACGGTGCATGCACCTTCCATCGGCCATGTGCGTCTTGCTGGGTGACAGGCACTGGGATGTTGCTAAACGCCCCGAGGCATCCGAAATTTGTTTTCCATCCTGATGCTTGATATGTTTATGGTACCGGTGTGCACATGGTAAAATGCACTAGTGTGTTCACACCTGATGGACACAACGATGAGAAAAACATCCTTAAAAACCTCCAGTCGCTCAATATTTTTTAGTTGTGTTGAATTTCCATTCGAAGTCTGCTAAAACCTCTGTTACCGAAAACGGATGTCGTAGCAAATGTTTTTTTGAAAATTTTGGGAAAAATTATAACACTAAAAACCCCCTTTATAGCCTCTGCTAGATGGCCTTTTCCTTGTAGTGATAAGAGAGAAAAAAAGTGTGTAGCATTGTAAATAGATATAAGGGATTATTAAAATAAGAGATCTATTATATTCTAGCCATTTAAATTCATGTTGATAACAACGAAAATAAGTATGTACCATTGTAAATAGGTATAATGGATTATTTATAGAATGAAGGATCATTTTTTTTTTTAGTTTATCATGTTTTTAGCCTTAATAAACCACTAAATCTATTTATTTTTCAATAAGGTTTCAATGTATTGTACCTACATATCACAATGTGACTCTCAAAACTCATGACCTTGATATGTAGATCTAAATAAAAATTTAATCTTCAAGTCAAAAACTTGGGCAAATCTATCAAAGTGATCTAACTCATAAGAAATATCTTCATTCAAGTATTATTTTTGTCCAATTTTTCATTTATGTAAATTACTATTGAGGACTTGAATATTGAAACCACCTCTTTTATATTTTTTATGGAGTTGTTATCTTTTCATTCTCTAATTTTTCCGTTTGTGACTTTTCTTGATAAAAGAAGTTTAATATTTTTATCACTATTTTGGCTTGTACAAATTTATCTTGATTTTCTTTTTGAACATCTTCTCATAAAATTGTATGTCGATACATTTTTCATGGGTTTAATAACTTCAATACAAGATAAAAATCTATAAACATGTTCTTTTAATATTGTTTATCCATTCCATGCCACTTAAGCTTTGAAATGTTTTTCCTTTCGTCTTTTAAAATCCAAAGCATATATTAACAAGACAAATCCCACAAATCCATTGAACGATCCTTGCAAAAATAATAAAATATTTATGTGTGATTAAAATTTTACATGTCTACACATAAGAAACATGGGTGAGTTTGTTAAAAAGATTTAAAAATATGTAATATTGTTTAAGTATAAAAACTAGAAACTTGAGATCTAATTATGGAAACTCTTCAATGCTTTCCAAAAACTAATATTTCAAGCTTCCTTCTGAAAACCCACTTAACAAACCATAAATTCCCAAAACTTAAATTTTTATTAAAAAAATAAAAAGGATGGATTATTCGCAAAAATTGATAGGTTTATAATATTTCCAAAAACTTGCATGTTTCCTAAATGCACAGAATACAAGACATTTCAATTATTGAAAAGTTCATAAGGTTTAAAAAAAAAACCATCTGGTTTTATCAATGCACAAAATAATATACATTTCAATGAATCCAAGAAATGGAAGACAGAATTAAAAAAATTGAAAATGAGTGACTTTCCTTCCAAATCACCCTTCACTGGAATTCCATAGATATTCCATTCTATAGAACTATTACCATATTGTGTGAGTAGTGATATCTATATTAACTTATTGCGTTATTATTAAATGATTAGGATAATGTAGGTTTTTTGTGGATGATATCCCCATTCAGGATAATGCAGGTCACACTGAGCTGTCTCTTGAATTTTCTTGCAACTCAAATTCAAATTTCAACTTTGGTTCTCTAAAAATCCAGTAGAGGATTGTGCACACATATGTCAGCCAATATAAAAAAATGCAATGCACCTACTAAAAAAATGATGAAATGCATGTTACATTTTCAAAATAAGCATGGATTCCTTTCAAATCTTCAATAGTCTCATTCTTCCCATAATTCTACTCCTTTCCCTGGAAACTACAATGAAAAAGCTATGATTTCTACTCATGAAATTGTATGGTATTTTGAGGCAACAAAATTGAAATTCAAATGGAGGCGAATGAAGAATGAGATGATGACAGAGACAGGGAGAAGAAACATAAATAGAGATCGAGTGGGATAATCATAGTTAGATGGGCCAACACTGAAAGACAATCACCGGCGAGGGGAGGGCTGAAAAACTAAGTCAAAATCGTCGAATAGTTAGATTGCTCCCTTGTGAAGTGCATAATTTCATTGTAACATGTAAGAACCAGGTGTTACAATAATAAATACCATGAAAAAGTGTCTGAAACATGGATCCAGGGGTATTCTAGTTTCTATTCACTCTATCATAGCTTATACCATTTTTGGTTCCTATTTTGTCTTATATACATTTTGGTTCCTATTACCGGAGAGGGGGAGGCAGTTGGGAACCCTAGACGTTGATGAAAACTACATTTGTTCTCTTGCCGCTTATGAACCTTGCATCTGGTTGCCATTTTTGTCGAGTATTGGTCATCATATCTAGGGGCATCAAGGGACTTTGTATCTGCACTTTTCTGAAGTGGCTGTGACTATTGTTTTTTTTTTTAGCCACCTTCTGGATGACAGTTTGGTTGGGGAATGGTTGGGGCCTTTCTCGCCACTCCCCCATTTTCTTGATGTTGTTTCATGCTCCCATTAGATGCGTCAATTTCTCTAAATGTGCTAGTGCAAGGGTTTATGGTGTCATGTGTTCTGTCAGGGATGTAGTTATTTCTAGTGACCTTGTGGTGTGGTTTCGAGGTACACTCTACAATGATAGTTTGGACATCAAGGGTTTTTGTTTTAGGGATGTTGTCATTTTTGTGGGTTTTGTGGCCATCAAGGAATCTCCCCTACTCAGCCGAGGGTTTCACCTAGTGTTTTGTCCCTTTGAGGTGTCTGTGAAAGAATTAATCATGAATTACGAATAAATTTCTATAGGATTAGTTAGTAGTTAGTTGAAATGTTTATTAGTTTTAATTTTCCATCATTGTGTGTGTGTGTCTATATATATATATATATATATATATATATATATATATATATATATATATATATATATCTGTATGTATGTATATATAATAAAACATGTGGTAGGTATTCTCATCATTTGAATGTTACACTTATCTCTCTCTTTATCATAATTTGTCATCGTATCAAAGCAAGCCATCGAGGGAGGAGCTTACCATTGAGGGAGAAGAAGTGGCATTGTTCACTGCTGGCTATCAAGAGGCATTGGGAGCTCCTGCCATTGAGGGGGAAGTGGCTCCTGCCCATGCCTGTAAATTATATTTTTGTTGTATAATTAAAGGAATCTGACATTGTTTGAAGGGTTGTCCGTTGCATCTGCCAAAGGAGTCCTGCCTCCGCCGCTACCCTCCATTTATGTGACAGACAGAGCTGCATTATTACATTTGAAATGAAGAAAAGGAACCCAGAATGCCTCTACTACATTTGACCTGCGTCAGGAAGGTCCATACTTTGTCACAAAGTCTTTATTCATAAATGATGTCTAATTTACCATATTTTTACTCAAGATCAAACATTGGGCAAGAAAGAGAGGCAAGTTCATTATGAAAAATTCAAATTTATTTTCGAAGAGCATCATTTTGATTTGTCAAAGTTGTTGTTGAGTTACAACATTGTAACTGTCTGGCTTGAAGCTGTTGTTTTCAGTTTCCCTCAGAACATCTTGATTATTATGGAAGGTCAAATTGTTTGGAGATATAAAGCCAGATTATCATTGTTACCTAGATTTAGGGTTTCATCTAGTTTATCTTTGGGTATTGTAATGTATACATCATCATCCAACTACATGAATTCAGAAACCCACGCCAATTCCTGTGTTGTAATATTATTAGTAGATTGGGGATCCGTTCTATCTTTTTCTGACTTATTATCCTTCTGTGTTTTTTGCTTCTTGTAGAGTGGAAAAGAGAGTGCCCCATTATATATTTTTGAAGTTTTTAAAAGGTGTTGTTTTGAGTCAAATTTCTTATTTCTTTAAACATGGCTTTGTCAAGTCAATTTTCAATCCCTATGCCACTCTTCAGTTGGAATAATTATGATTTTTGGAGTCTTAAAATGCAAGCATGCTAACAAGGTTTAGGTTGTTGGGAAACTGTAGAATTGGGGTTTCCAGAACTTGATGAAAATGTAATTATTGCAATGAGTGCTACTCAAAGAAAATAATTTGATGAAATTAAATAGAAAGAAGGTAGAGCGAAGTCTTGCATTTTAAACTCCTTATATGACTCTATTTTTCCTAAAATCAGTGTTGCTAAGACTGATAAATCAATATGGAATATACCTAAGGTTTATTATCAAGGTAATGATAAAGTAAAGATGGTAAAATTACAAACTCTCAGAACACAATTTGAAACCCTTAAAATGATTGAATCAAAAACAATTGATTAGTTCATGACTAAATTTATGGGTGTATTTAATCAAATTTGGAGGAATGGTGAAGAACTAGAAGATAAAATAATTGTTAAGAAGGTTCTTATATGTTTGCCAAAAATATTTGACATGATAGTTATTGTTTTTGAATCGAGAGAATTATCAAAATTGTATGTGGAAGAATTAAATGGTTCTTTATTGGCTCATGAAGCAAGAATTTATTTAGATGACACTACTTTAGAGCATGCTTTAAAATCTAAAGCTTCTATGGATAGGGGTAGAGGTTGAGGTTTTTGTGGCAGGAGAGGAAAAGGAAGAGGAAAGTCCCAGTCAGATGATAGATCACATGTAACTCAAACACATTCATAGTAGTCTCAAGCTGATCATGGTCGTAGGTGGATAGATAAATAAAAAATTCAATGTCACTATTGCAAAAAATATGGCCATTATAAGTCTGAATGTTGAAAATTACAGTATTGTTTTAGTAAAAACAAAGCCAATGTCACAAAAACTGAATGTGAAAAATAAGATGTTTTATTTCTAGCATGCCAATTAGTGATTGTGCAAGTACCTAATAAAGATGTTTGGTTGGGATACAACATATCTAGTAATCATATGACTGGTTATAGTGATTTATTTTCACATCTTGATACATCTTTCAATTCGTCTATTGGATTGGGTGATGATCGCTAGGTCAAAGCTTTAGGAAAGGGTGTTGTGCCTGTCTTAACCAAAAAAAATGTTGGGAAGAATATCTATCATGTTTACTATGTACCCAATTTCAAGCATAATTTGTTGAGTGTTGGTCAGTTAGATTGTAATATTCCAAATAGGAAAATATAGTAATACAAAACACAATAAACTCGAAACTACAACAAAATGGAAATGAACTGAAAACATCGTAAAAATAGACAGAACAACTAAGCCATTTTATTAATATGGAGGTGAAAATAATACAATATTGCTTCAAAATAGATAGCACTCAAGCTAGCAAAAGCGGGATGGAATGGCCTCAAGCTCTCCCACTGAAAACATTATTTTGTGTTGCGCTACTTGAGCTCCTCCACTGCATTTCCCTACTGGAACTGTTGTGGCTAGGTGAATAGGACTGCATAGATGAGGGTGCTCTAGTGCTTAAAAAAATCGAGGATTTAGAATTCAGACTCTATCAAAAAAACCCTAAATAGCCTAGAAAATATTTCCGGATTGGTTGACCTTGAAAAATCATCCTCCTACGGTTTGCAATGCATAACTATTGGGTATGCAAAGCTATGGGCTAAACTGAAAGATATAATAGATGAAAGTACTCCCAAGAGAAACTATTGAAGGGAAGATCCCTTCAATGGATTCCAAGCGAAAATGTTATGAAATTACACTCTGTTCTGATGAACTCTGCTACTGGACTACGTAAGTCACTGAGTGATTGCGCAACACTAGAGGGTTTGCAAGTGGCTTGAATGCCGGATGATTAGATCAACTCACATGAAAAACAAGAATCATCTCCTGAGTAGGCACTCGATGTCCCCCTAGGATGAGGTTGGGATATCTTCTTGGAGACAGCCTCGTGCTAAACACCACTACAGA
Organism: Pinus albicaulis; assembly: GCA_034641835.2. Lineage (NCBI taxonomy): Eukaryota > Viridiplantae > Streptophyta > Pinopsida > Pinales > Pinaceae > Pinus > Pinus albicaulis. Next base: position 351,646,633 of record CM076579.1, read on the forward strand.
CTCAGCTAAACAACTCAAGTGTGCTCAAGTCGTGAACATCAAGAAAATACCAATAATCCAAAATGATCTCTATGACCACCCTCACCTCTTTCTTATACTTGTGGAACCCTCAAACCCCTGGTTCCACATCATAATTGTGTTTCTCTCTTGGTCTATATCCACCTCCTTGACTGCGTTGTTCACATGATCTCTTGGCCGCCTCCACTACTGCGATGTTCCACTTTCACACTGGTAAAGTGTTTTATTCTACTAAATGGATTTATGGGTCGCTCTACGCTCTTATTAATTTATTAATTAAGGAAGAAAAAATTTAATATTCTAATTAGCTAAAAGCTAAATTAGGAATATTACAGCTTTCCCTGCCAAAACGTTTCTTGTCCTCAACCAACTGCAAAGATGTGGGCCACCCTGTTGGCCCAATGCAACTGAGACCCAATGCCTAGATCCCACACAAACCCCTCAGTGTGGCTATGTCCATGTGTCAGGCTACCCGAAACATACCCCTCAATGCAGAGATCCCAAACTGATCTCTCACCACACCTATCATCAATGAATCCTCTTGGATCCCAACGCCAACATGGCTAATCATCACCCAAGTCCCCTAGCTCGGACTATGCACTGCACACTTCAAGGAAAATAGCCACTAGTGGAGGTTATAAAGGAGGTTTTTAGTGTTATAAAATTGACCAAAACTGTCAAAAAAACATTTGATACAATATCCGTTTATGGTTACGGAGGTTTTGGCGAAGCTTTTAACGGAAATTCAACACAACTAAAAAACTGGGCAGTCGGAGGTTATTATGGATGTTTTTTTCATCGGTTCGCTACTAAGGTTTCAACGCACCAGTGCATGTCATCTAGAAGGTGGCCCAGGGCGGTCGAAAGTGTATGCACCGGGCCGTCAAGGTATAAAACTGCATCAGGCACAGTGTTGGTGATACAATGCATGGGGTCATTCTAATTGGTCTTGAGATTTGTGTGGTGCCCATGGGACGTCTCAACACACCGGTATGTAGACTTATAGAAACACACCAGTGCACCGTATCAGACAACGCACCGAGATTTATAATTGGTATTGGTATTTGTGCAGTGCCCATAGGTTGTACAAATGCACTAGTGCGTAGTCTCACATAAACGCACTCGTGCGCAGTATCGCACAAACACACCAAGATTTTTAATTGGTTTGGTATTTGTGCAGTGCCCATAGGTCGTAGAAATGCACTGGTGCGCTGTAGCATACAAATGCACCAGTGTACAGTAATTGACATGCACCGGTGTTCATTTTGTATTTTTTAGAAACAATCATTGTGATTTTTTAAAATTCATTATTCATCAAAATTCGACACATATTATAACAGTATTCATATTAATTAAATTTTTATTAATGCATTTGAATGTGATGTTTGGATTAATTTTTTATATCATATCATAATTATTTTGATTTTTTAAAATTCATTATTCAACAAAAGTCGACACATATATATCTTATAATAGTATTCATATGAATTAAATTTTTATTGGTGCATTTGAATGTGATGTTTGGATTAATTTGTTCTATCATATCATAAAATTTCACATCTCTTCATTATAATATTTAATCATCCATAAATCTAATCAGTGGTGTTACATTTCACAGCTACAATGGAGAACACAATAGAATAAATTAAAACATATTATATATATATGTGTGTGTGTGTGTGTGTGTGAATAGGACAATCTTTGTCATACAAAATGGGATAGTTATTGGTATCCCTTTGTCTTTCAATTGGGACACTATGTCCATTACATTAAAAAAAATGTCTAATTTCATAGACAAATATTTCAAAAAATACAATGCTTTGCTTTGATATCCAAACATAGTGATCATCATTCTTCGCTTGAACTACTATCACTGCTAGAGCTACTTCCATGACTTGGGTTATTTTCAAGAATGTTTTTTTCATGGTGTTGATTGTTTTCTTCTTCTTCACCTTCCATATACAAACATAAAAATAAACTGTAATGAGTGTATATACATTGGTGAGAATAATGAAAATTACAATATTAAATAATATACATCAATGTAAATCAAACGAAATGACATACCATAGCAACAAGACTCATAAACTATACACATTCTTTCAAAACCATGTACCATGTCATCTTTCGAGATTTCATCTGTTGGTGCATTTCCATATTTTGTTTCCTGCAAGTTTTATACCCCATAACAAATCATATATTTAATATAAAAGTGGTTTTTGTTCTATTAATTATAGACAGAGCTAAGTAAAACAATATCGATAGATGCTTACAAATTCCACAATAATATGCCAACATATACTCACAACCCATAGTTAACCCAATTTCAATTAATTCATCTGATGGTTCTTCTTTGTATGTTAGCCCCTGTTTAAAGACATTCAATGATGATTTTTGTAAAACAACTTAAAAAATACAAAAATGAAATCTAGTTAAGTTGTTATAAGGAAGTAACAATTACTCACAAAATTAGATATCAATCCTTTTCTTCCTTGTTGTCTTGTTTTATGTGCTGAATGGGTTCCATTTTCTTTTCTTTTGTACAAGAAAATACTTGAAATAATATTTAATGCTAAATTGTTTATTTATTGTACCTAATGATCCAAAAATTCAATGATTACATATTACAGTTGAAGCACGTTGTTGTTGAGATGGCTCCTCTTGTGATGAAATTTTGTCCATTTCTTTGACCATCTCGTTGTAGACCTTTTTGGACATTCCTACTGGCATATTTCTGATATCAAATCATTCATCTTTTGAGATTTTCATAATCATCCTAAAAAGGTAACATGACAATAAACTATTTAATTCTTATATTGATAAATGAAAATTAAATATAACAAAAGTGATATTTATAAATAATTCTAGACAAACATTTAAAGGAATATTACTTTTTTCATTCCCTTCTTTTGTTGTTGTACGTTTTTTTTATTAAAAGTCTGCCATGTCTCATTGACCAATTCTCTGGAAACTCTTCCTGTAGTTTAGATAAAATTTGGTTCTTGGAATCATTGGATTGATTTTTGTATTGTAAGTGGAAATAATGTTTATACATTCATTTCACTAGATCCCTCAAACTTTTGTAAAATTTTTTCCCCCTATTGTTAACCTCCAGCACCACTCCAGATGAGCTATGGAGCAATTCATTTTCATTTGCATGTTCTAGTTTTTTTTTTTCCTTAGAACAACATTCCTTTTCTGAGTTGTTGGTCCCTGTAGAACATTAAACAAATGTGAATTAATAGATTGTTTGACACATGTTATCTAATAATTTTAAGTATATTATTAATGAAAATTAAAAATGAAATGCATATTGGATCGATAGTATTTTTTCATTCACCTGATTCATCCTTTTGCAATTTTTCCATCAAGCTTTTACGCTCTTTTGGTCCTAGATTAGAAATAATCTTATCGAGCTTCATCATTTTCAGGCTCTGCATGATACACAATAAACAATATATATTAGTTAAACTTACATATAGTTCAAAAATAATAGTTTTTGTAAATAATTTACAAAGAACTTGCCTTTTTTTCTTTTCTTGATTTGCTATCATTATTTTTGTTACTTCATCTCTTGTTAGTCATTTCTTTATCACTCTGAAACCTATACCATATCATTCACTAATATATTTATAAATAGATTGTCAACTTTTCAGGTAAAAAAAAAATCTCAAGAAACTGGTGCGCCATTCATGGTGTACGTGGTGACGTCGGTGCATGGGGTCTTATAAATGCACTGCACAAACAGTATAATGGATAGTATGGTGCTCTATGTCAATAAGGAGCACTGGTGCATTACATGTTAACCATCACACCGATTAACACAGAGAAAATAATAAAAATTGTTGAGTGTTAGTTTTTGTAGCATAAACGCCCCACACAAACAAGGGACTACCATACGGTGCTCTCTGTCAACTAGGAGAACCGGTGCAGTGCATTATATGTTACATGGTGCACCGATTAACACAATAAAACATTTTTTTGTGAAACAACATGTTCGCGGTGTGCCATAATGAAATAGCGCACTGGTGCCCTATTTTACATATGGCGCATTCATTAAAAAAATGTTTTTAAATTTTTAATTACATAGTACTTTCATGGTGTGCTAGGATAATACAGTGCACCAGTGTGGTAGGTTACGTAGGGTGCACCGATAAAAAAAAAATCTTTTTTTCAAAAATTCATGCAAGGGCCGACATGGATTGGGATTCGACTATGCAAGTCATCTCGTGGGTTGGATGTCTTAGGCCTATATATAGCAATACAAACCATATAAATCTAAAATGAAAATACCTAATTCTGAAATCACAAAAATAGAGAGAAGAAATGGCAGAAACAAAAATAATGTAGGATTTAGGGTAAAAATGGATTTTTTATTTTTATTTTTGTTTCTGAAAATGAAAAAGAAATTGAAATTTTTTTCTTACTTCGTAAAAAAACTACAAAAAAAGTAAAAAAAATAATCAAATTTACTCACGTGATTGTTTGAAATTCTATGCTACAGGGTTTGAATCACCATAGGTTTGTAATTCTGATTGTCTGAATACTTTTGTTCGAACGTATTTTGCTGCTCCATAGTGCTCTCATGCTATTTTGCTCCAGGTATGTCTCCTACAAATCTCCGGCTGGATTGCTTTGAAAAATTAGTGAAATTGAAAAGTGTTTAGCATTTAAAGAATTGTTTTATGAAATTAGATTTTCAAAAATATTTTTCTGCCCATTTTTTCAATTTACCACTTTTTTTTCACTTAAAGAAAATAGATTTGCCGTTTTTTTATTTGTGGTTATTTTTCGCCGGTGTGTCACTTAATATCATTGCACCAATGCACCCGTTTATATCATGCCACCAGTGCGCAGTAACGAAAACGCACCGGTGCGGTGATATGTACATTGGCACTGATAACACGAAGTCCATTTTTAAGGCACTGCAATTACTTTTAGGTGTGTGCACCAAAATTTATTGTTGATTTTGCTCAAATGCAGGAAGAAAATTTCATAATTATATCGAATGGAAAATTCTTAAAAATCCAGCTCATTCCATAATATTTCTCAAAGTCCATCATGGAGTTCTCCCTATCGATCTCGAGATGTAATATTTACTTCAGATTTTATTTATATTTTCATTATCTAATTGAGTTTATGTTTTTTATCCATGTCAATCATGCACGGCTTAATTAAATTTATAATGTATACAAATTTGCAGGTTCATGCAGATTCAGAATCGATTTTAGATGCACAAAATATTCAAATAGATCCAAAATGTTGGAAGCGCTTACCAGGAGCAGCATACCGCAAGGTGAATTTGGTAGATGAAAATGGACAACCGCTTCACCCTACCAATTGTAAAATTATTGCATGTTCTAGCCACAATCCTGGGACAATGATGGTAATAATGATAATTTCTTGGTATATTGATTAATGTAATTATTTCAATGTCAAACCAATTAATCATGAAATATTGTCAACGTGGTTAGTAATTGATATCATATATTTTGTACTAATCATGTTCAAATTTTTTTTTTAAATTATTAATATTCTAGTGATGATGAGAAACCTACCTACCATCTTCTGTTTCACCCCACGACAATGTAAAATTGAGAGAAGACTAAATTAAGAGAAAAAATCGGAGAGGAACGATACCAAGAATGGTTGAATCAACCATCGATTCAATTCCCGCTATGTCCAAATTCACCAATTAGGAATGAATACAACAATAGTAGTTCTTCACAAGCTACAAATGAAGTAAATAAAATAAAGGTTGGTATCGATGATTACTTAAGGGATATGACTTCCATGGAGACAATGTTGTTAGATGCATTCCAAAACGATGATCAGCTAGGAGATGATGCTCATATCATTGACACCTTTTTTGAAAGCCTTAAATTTGCTTCTACCACCCCTCTCTTTGGACCCGGTGATCAGTCAAATTCTACCCACTTGGGGACAATGATGTTACTATACAACTTGAAAGAAAAGTTTGGCTTGTCGAATGCATGTTTCTTGGAAGTTTTGAAGTAAGTTACCATAAATTCATCCCTTATATAAATTTGAGAAATATAATCAGTACAGTACAATGAAAATTACAAATGGTAAATTTTATGAACGTTAATAATTATATCGACATTAATTTACATTTATTAATATATTTTTCCATGATCACCAACTACATGTTATTCAAAGATAAGGTTCTTCCGAGTGATAATGTCTTGCCTGGTAGCCGCTAAGAGGAAAATAATTTGTTGAAAATGTTGGGTCTTGAGTACATATCATATAATGCATGTCCAAATGATTGTATTCTATATAGAGGAGAATATGCAGACAAAGAGATATGTCTGAAATGTGGGCATGACAGGTACGATAAATCAAAAAAGAAGGGTAAATCACGTACTGGTCCTCTTTTTAAGATATTTAGGCACATGCCTATAATCCCAAGGATTCAAAGGCTCTCTTGTTGCAAAGAATTATCTATGTTGCGGGGATGGCATGCGTCACATATAAGTGAGTTGGGAGTTATGCGAATCCCAACTGATTCAATAGACATGAAGCATATAGAGGATACATGGCCCAAAAAATTCAAGGATGAAGTATGAATTCTACGACTTAGCATAGCCATGGATAGTGTCAACCCATATTCCCTATAGAACACCAAATATTCAGTTTGGTCTGTAGTAGTGATCAACAAAAATATTCCCCCATGGTTGTCCGTGAAGAATGAACATATTCTATTGGCTTTGATAGTCCCTGTTAGAAGACAAGTGAATAATATGGATGTCTACTTACAACCACTTGCAGATGAATTGAAGGAATTATGGGATGGGATAAATGTATACGATGTATCAAGACCCATCGCAGCAAAGAGGAGTTTTACATTGTATGGCATATGTGCTTACATGACACATGATTATCCAAGCTTAGGAGTTTGCTCTAGTAAATTACATGTTTAATTTATTGGTTTGTTTATATATGTAACAATATTCTTTCACATATTAGTTATTTAATTCTTTGTAATTGTTCTGATATTCATGATATTCTTTAACGTGTCATGAATATTAATTGTATGCAATAATCTCCCAGGTCTTGTAACAAAAGTGTAGTTTGGAAGTAAATGTTGTGTACCTTCTCTAAAATCTAGATGGTCCAAGGACCTACGAAAGCCAGTGTATGATTGCTCTAGGGTATTCCTCCCAGAAGAACACCCTTACAAAATAACATCATCCAATTTCAATGGTAAACGAGAGAGAACCCAAAGGCCTCCAATAATGACTCCAGCTGAATGTCTTAGAGCATATGAGAGAGAGAAGGAGAAGGAGTTCATAGAAATTTTTGATTCAAATGGGGAGCCTAAATTTGATGATATAGAATTATTCGACACCTATTTTGAGAAATTTCCCATTGGGATGAAAAGGAAATCTATATTTTATAACCTCCCATATTGGGAGCATATTAAGATTACCCACTTATTAGATCCCATGCATATATTTAAAAATGTTTCATCTTCTTTATGGAGGAACATATCATCAAAACAAAGTGACACATTGGTTGTTAGGAAAGATCTTATTACGTCAAAAACTAAAAATAAACATTGGCCAAGAAAATTAGAAAGTATAGGATCAAAGGTAGGCGTTGGTCCCTCTAGTTCATGGTATTTAAAAGAAGGTGATGTCCCATGGATTTTAAAAAAAAGATGATCTTTCTTTGGCAAAGGAATTTATAATGGGTGTGAGGGTGCCATCTTCATATGAGTCTTCACTACGACGCTGCTTCACCGTGGATGACCATTTTTTGGGGTTGAAATCAAATGACCATTTGAATATTCTAAGAGTACGTATAATGTCAAAAGCATGATTTTATTATTTTTATATTAATAAAATTTATCCCATGCAGGGATCATAAAACATAACTAATTTTGTATATTATTACACGTGTTTATAAATTTGCAGTGCCATTATCCTTTGTTCATGTGTGGGTGTGTGAAACATGAATTCCCTCAAGACCTAGGATGTACCATATCTAAATTATTTGCATTTTTACATTGGATCACGTTAAAGGAGATTCATGTGGGTAGCATTCCATTGTGGCGTCAACAAATAGTTGAGATTGTTTGTATGTTTGAGAAGGAAATGTCGATGAGTTTCATGGACTTGTAGGTTCATATTCTAATCCACCTAGTAGATGAGGTTGAATTAGTTGGGGTGGTTTCTTGTCATTGGATGTTCTTATTAGAGAGGTACATGAAGAAATTGAAAGGTTTTGTTCAACAAAGGGAAAAACCCGAGGGGTCTATGGAAGAGGGGTGCATATCATATGAGTCTTTCTATTATGTTAGTGAGTACATCAAGAAGATCGACAATAGACCAGGTGTGATGATTTGGGACTATGAAAGGGATGAATACAAAAGAGAAGGGGAGTTGCTCCAAGTGAATGGAAAAAAGTGCTTGATAAAGAGTAAGCGACTTATAATTTTTCAAATTTACACAAAGTAAATATTCATGTTGAAATTTAATATAATGTATATTTTTATATCTATGTACTATATAATGTCTATTTTATTTAATTAGCGAATGCAAAAATTGAAGCAATCAATAAATTCATTCTTTACAATTCTGAAGCGACACAACCATGGGTCGCATTATACGAACAAAAGAAGATGAAATGGGATAGTGACAGGAAAGAATTCAGACAGTTGAATGTTATAAGTATTCCTTATCCCGATCATTTAAAAGAAAATATTCCAAAAATATCCCCCAACTGTTGGGTTGCTAACCAAGTCAGAGATAAATATGGTGCAACCGGTCATTACCTGTGTGCTGAAGAGGATGTGCTAAACATAGAGATTGGGTGCAGAAACTTGGTAATAATATACTTAATTTATATGTACATTTGAAACTTATAAGACATATATATTTCATATTTTAACTGTTGGGTTATTATAAGACATATGAAATTGTGATTTTTTAAACTTTTTTATAATAGGTGCATTTGATCCAATCTATGTGGGCATATGGACACCATTTTTGCACAGAAAATTTCGATGCTAGAAACATCACAGAAGACTATGGAGTGGAAGTCAATTTCGATCAATCTAGTCAATCTAGCCACCGTGATCAAAGCCTAGTATGAGGGACGTTAGGTTATGTCAGAGAGATACAAGAGATCATTGAAGTGGATTTCTCTTATTTCCAATGTGTTATTTTTAGGTGCAAGTGGTGAGACACCGTTGATTGGAATAATTTAAAGGAAGATCATGATAGTAGGTTGATATGTATCAACTCTAGAAATATGTGGGATGAAGCTAAGGAGCCCTATGTTTTCCCCAAACACTGCAACCAAGTGTTTTTTTACCCAGATGTGTTGGATAGGGATTGGTGGTTCGTATTGAGACATGACCCTAGATCAAAGCTTATCTTTGAGAACAATAGTGTTATCATGCCATGTGAGCGGGAAGATAATGAGGGTGATCATGAGAACCAAGAGTGATATGGTACATGTGCTATTTGATAATAAATATTTATACTTTTTAAGATGGGTTTTTCGAAACATTATAATACGTATTTTGAATTAATTGGTAATTTGAATTATGTTAATGTTAAAATCAATATTTCACTTGATAATTTGCAATTATGTTTATTTAAAAAGCAATGGCATGTTGTATAAAGTTTTTTTTTAATTTATGTAAGAGCATAATAAAATAATACAATTACAATTTTAATTAGAAGTAGAATTAGAATTAGAATTAGAATTAAAATTTTACAATTTCACACAATTACAATTACAATTTCAAAATTTTACATACAATTACAATTACAATCATTTCACAGTAATACAATTAAAATTTTACAAATATCTTACATAGAATTAGAATTAGAATTAGAATTACAATTTTACAATTTCACATATAATGACAATTACAATTACCATTACAATTTTAGAATTTTACATATATACAATTACAATTACAATCATTTCACAATAAATTAAATATTACAATTACAATTAAAATTAAAATTAAAATTAATACAAATACAATTACAATTTTAGAATTTTACATACAATTAGAATTACAAATATTACAATTTTACAATATCATGAACATTTAATATTAAATTAATTAATAAACATCACAATCATGATAACCATAGTAAAAACATCATATTTGACTAAAAAACACATTCAAATTCACTAAAATCATCGTGATCATGATCATCTAACAAAACACAGTTAGCATTATATAGCATCATCACAACACAAACATCAAATATACATCTCATGTGAAATAACTGCTATCACATACACATATACCTGCAAGTTTCACATTAAATGAACATATCTAACATGACCTAACAATATACACATCATGATGATCACAAACATGTAAATTAAGTACAACTACAACATGAACATAAAATACATGGAATATATAATTTTATATATATATATATATATATATATATATATATATATATATATATATATATATATATATATATATATATAATGTCAAATATATACAAATCGTAATATAATATATAAATGTCATCTATCGGCTGGTGGTACATGATCAATAGCAGTACTAATCGAGGCCTGCTCAGTCAATGGTGCAGCCTCGACAAGCTAATCAGTCGATACATTTTAATTAGGATCAATTGTCGGCTGCTCATAGTGATGACTGGACATGGTCGATGGTCCAACCTGCTGATGATCATTGTGATGAATAGACATGGTCGATGGTCTAGCCTGCTCTCCATGATGAATTATTCTCGTTACTAGTGGAGGTTGCTCATCTAGCGCAACGCGAGGTGAACGATGATCACTCCCCTGATTGTGATCATCCGATGGTGCATCGACACTGCTCGCAGACTGTCGATCATGTGTTGCATATTGATGACGCCTATAACGTGCAAGGGTCCTCCTCGACCATGTAACTAAGGTTGTAGCTCCTACGACATGCCGCATCAAGCTATACATTTCACGTGACATGCCTCTCCACGTATGTACCAGCCTACCATCGGCCTGTATGTCTCTCATAGTAGTGGACCTGACTCCCACCTTAACAATAAATACATAGATTTGGTCGCCCAACTCTATACTCAATCTTCTATAAAGCCTACTGCGTCTAGCAAAAGGCAGTACCAACGAACCAACAGGAGCAGGTCTCTCTACACTGGCCTCCTGATGATCCTCGGAATCTGGCATATCTTGATCATCATAAGGATCCAGACCTGGATCATATGGTGGTGCTGGCATGTACTCACCATCAAAAGACCCAATGTATGCAAAATATATATAAGTACAAAACAATAATTATACAATTTCATTACACAATTTAATAAAAACAAGTTAAAGAACATGTTAGAATAAATTTAAATAAAACATTAATATTACCTCTATCATCTATCGGTTCATCATCTATGAAGAGGCTGTTGGCACACCCTCGCCAATCCAAACCATCATAAGGAAATGGGACCATAATGAAGGGATTCTCGTCAACACTGGCTAGCAACTCCAGTGCATCATGTGATATCCTTATGGAAAACTTAGTCTCACCCCTCTTGGGCATCATCTATCCCCACATGTGCATCCGTGCCTCCAACATCGGCCTACGAGGTTGTCAAAAAAAATTAGGCCTTGTCTCTAGAAATCTCTCAAAAAATAAACAAAAAAGCTCTGAAGAAAAAGGAAAGTTGACCCTCCCTTGTGTATGAGCACGACATCTATCTAAGGCTGTACAAAACTGCTGCAAAAAGATGGCAGACCACCTCACAAGTCGTGGCTCCTGTACTAAATAACCAACATAATATAGAAGCGAGAAACTAATGTGTTTCCCATCACTGGTGTTGTGTGAAATGGACAAAATTAGAAGTGAGAGGCATGTCACCTCCTGACTACCAAATGCAGCAATACGTAACTAACCTCCGGAGACCTAAAAATATGAAGTAGACAGTATATTTGCGCTAATGTATCTCTGGGAGTACACCAATTGATTCCCTGCTGCATAGCCAACTGGAACCTATGGGAATGAGGGAAAATCCACCCATCTCCACGATAGCCCTGTAATGAAATATATGTCCTCCTCAGTGGGCATGCACCACTAGTTAGGACCAACCTGGAGATCCTGTCGGTGGGCATTTCACCTGCGGATAAGATGTCTCAAAAACACACCATGGCCCTTTAAGGAAGTAGCCTCCTCATAGAACTTGAGGAGGCCTGCTTGCCTTAGGCGCCCCTGGGTAGCTGCTATAATAGGGTGAGGATATGCATCTCTCTCCCTCTCTTGTGCCTCCCATAGGAAAACCATGTTATATTGGTTTGCCTTTTGTTGTTGTTGTTCCCCCTCTTCTCTCCTTTCACGTCTCTGAATGATTGACATATTAAATACAATTTTTTTATAAAATGAGACATGTATTTAGGAATATACATATATAATTTTTTTTGGAAAAAAAAACAGGCGGTGCGCCACAAAAAACATGCATGCACCAGTATCGGTGCATATTTTTTTGTCACGCACCAGTGGCGATGCACAGGAAAATATTCAGCGCACTAGCGGCAGTGCACCTGAAAATTTTCAATGCACCGTTGACTACAAAAGGTGTCGGGTTGCAATGCGCTGACTAAACTCTATGCCCCCAGGGCGTATAGTTCGGTCAGCGCACCGACCTCCTGATATCATTACATATTCAACGGTGTGGTATTTTACCAGGCTGCACCATTTACCATGTCAAAATACAGAATGCGGTGCGCTGACAAAAATACCTGCCCTAGGGAAGATATTTAAGTCAACACACTGCATTTCCGATATTCCACATAGTCAACGGTGCGGTCGGGTAATCGACCACACCGAACTTTTTTAAAAATTTTAAAATAACACGATGCGCCTTTGTGTACCACCCCAGAACTGGTGCGGATACTGTTAGCATTAGTTGTAGTGTGGCCTGTAAATTTATAGGCCACACCACTAACCGGTGCGAGCCGAACGGCTCGAGCGCACTGTGCGAATTTTTTTTCTTTTTCTTTTAAATGGTTAATTTTAAGGTAATTTGAAATTATAATCATCTAAAAGGCTTAATTATGGAAAAAAAATAAAAATGCATGTACATTTGGCTGGGGATATTGGCTATAGAATTTGGAAAAGAAAAATTTCCCACCATTTTGCAAAATTCAAGCTGGAGATTGGTGGGCAATGTACAGCAATAGTGCGTGTAATGGGTGCAATGGTAGCATCGATGTTAGGGCGGCTCAGATAAGGATAAATTGCACCATTTCTTGAGAGCTCTAGAGCACTAAGAAAAGTGAAAAATGCGGTTTTTTTGTTGTAGTTTTTTTTTATTTAACCCTGTTCCGCTGCGCTGGGTTTTATAGGCGCACCAGTGTGGTTTCTGTTTTGGTGTAGGATTTTATGATGCACCAGTGCGGAAGCTTTGTAAAGCACCGGTGTGCTACAGTAATAAGACACACAGGGCGGGTGTGTATGGAGTACAAAGTGTCTAGTATGCCAAATTTTTGTGCGCACCGGTGATTTCTCTTGTTGAACACATCGGTGTGGTTTAGGATGATAAGCACACCGGACAAAAAACATCTGTAAAAACATCCACTTACCAACCTCCTCTAGTAACCTCCGCTAGAAATGGATGTCTGGGGTATTTTTATAAGGGGTTCCTAAAAATCATCAACTAGAGGTTCTTTTCCTTCTAGTGGCATCTAGTTGTAGCTACTGCCTCATGAGGTGAAGACCTTCAACATGCATTAATGCTCCATGGCCCTTTTTGTGACATATCTCTGACTATATAAGCTGCCCCACCAACTGTGTACCAACTCATCACCTATATCCAATCCAACCGCTGAATCAATCCAAGGTTGATCCTACTCTCCTGAAGTTGGAATGGACTGCTGAAGAGTTGTCGACATGTGCCCCACTGGAAACTGTAAATTTTAGTATCTGTCCTATCTACGAGTCCCCGCTATACTATGCTCATAACTAAGAAGATCTTACCATCAATAGGATACGAAATCATGATCTCCCACCAGTATATCCCAGTCGAAGAATCCAATGTGGTGATATCTGCATATGGAACATATATCGGGTGTGGTCGCCAACTCATACTCAACTCATGCTGCTCTATGATACCTGTCAACAAGAACTGCCTATAAAGGAAGCCCCCTCTCTCTATAATAGGCCCAATTGGGCAAGGTATGCTGCAAGCCCCATCGATGTACTCCTTAAGAGCGCTGCTCCTTGAAAGGACTACAGTCCTGCTAACTGTATGTGAATCTACCGACACCTCATCAATGGGCTAGCCCGAAGATGGATGCACCACCATCTCGAACAGATCCTCCTCAATGGCTAACCCCAAGGTTAGCCGCATATCTAGCACTGAATCATTGTGAGCCTCCATCTGGTTCTCTCCCAAAGGATTATCATGCATGATGTGGATAGCCTCCTCCTCAGCTTCTTCATGATCCACCATATTTTTCTCAGGCTGAATCATCACAAGTGACTCATCATCCTAAATATCTCTCATCAAGTCCTCTGACTGCTCAGCCTGCATGCTAGAAGAAAAATTTAGCCTACTGTCGTCAACTCCACATGACAACTCATGCTATCCAGAAGCATCCTCATATGACCCCATGGACGCATCTGAATAGGAGTCCTTGTCATGGCATACAGAAGGGATTTCCTCCTACTCTACCTCTATCACATCATCTGCATCAGTCAAGCATAAGTGATCAGGCCTCCAAGGTTCTTTGTAGATGAAGCAAAGTCCCTTCCTCCTCAACTCGTTCTTGTTGCCAGAATGCTCAAGAGTAATCCTCCAGACGTCAGTCCCTCTACCTTGGATCTGACGATAACACCCTCATATCCTTGTCTCTTCTAAATGTGGTGTCTCTTAATGCTCAACAATATCCTCATCAATCTTAGGTGAGCTGCATCGTAGGGTAAACCTAATTCCCCTGTCCATAAGTCCCCTTTGAGGCAACGCTCCAAGTTCTTGTTCTGTCATATCATGGGTCAATACATACCACCAAGTGTCTCTGCACTCCTCATCATGCCACTGTATGCTGCAACCTACCCCTGTACACCATCGGATACCACTGGTTATGGTTATACCATCCTGTACCATATAGTATCTTGAATGGGCCAAAATATCCACCACTCTGTTAGTAAACCCCCCATGAGGTGAGCTACATTTCCCCATCTGCTTTAAAGGATCAAAGCAGCACAGATCCTCACATGTCAATGACAATGACATCACTTCTACTATCCTCCATAGCTCAAGTGTGCCATATAACCATGAGAGAGCACTGTCTCTTCGTCATGTCCTGTATGGTGGATTTTTGATGCCACCTCCTCCGACCAACTCCTACCAAAGTAGGCTAATCACCCTGTGACTCCACACATGATCGATATGTTGAGATAGCTCCTAAAAACAACGTGCCCTCCTTTCGAGCCATCCTGTCACTAGGGATGTCTGGGTATTTGATAAATATATGAAAATGTGTGTGTGTCCAAACATCAAACCCATCGTGCAATGACTACCATCACCTACCGACTCTATAATGTGACTGGAAATCCCACTTGGATCCCAAAATTAATCTAGCCCTCATGTCCCTCTTGTAATCCATGGACTCTGCTAAAATGTGGCCATGGATGTATCTAGCTGCCTAGCCTACTGCATGGGGTAACAGCTCAATACCTCTCATCATCCAACATTGAGAAAAGAATCAAATGCAAGAATCCTAGCAACATAGAATAATTCATCCATCCTGCGAGTGTTGCACCCTATCTATGTATGTCTGAAGGAGGGTGCTTTGATACTCCAATGTGCCCTCTAATTACACCATTAGGGAACCCAACCATTCCCTAATGTGGGCCAACTTTTCTGTTGACTCGGCATAAACCAATCTCATGCCCTCCAACTCCTCGTTCTGCCGTAGGATAGCCTCTCGCATTTATTTGGCCTTCTCCTTTAAATCAAGAAGGTCGCCCTGAAACTGATGGCATTATTGTCTGTGACCATCTCCCAATACTATTGTATCTCATAGGGTCTTATCAAGGGTGGATACATCTCCTGGCACCCCACCCATCTACTGTTCGTGCTATCCTGGTCATCCCCTTTGGTATATCTAGAAAACTCTGCGTCTCTCAATCCAATGCGTAGGGGTGGGCTGATAGCGTTGTAGATCCTATCAGCGCACCTCTGAAGGGAACTGTGCTAGAATCCCAATGTGTGGTCTCTATGTTTCCCCTCATCAACGAGTAGCCGAAAGGATGGCTGCACATCCTCCTCCATCACGGGCTCGACATGAGCCTCCAACTACTCCTCCATAGGAAACCCAACATGAAAGACATGTTCATCAGTCAACTATAGGTGGTTGTCATTCTGAAGCTTTTTCATAGACCGAGATGCCTCATCAATGGATGTGTGCTCAACTACATCCTCCAATCTATCTACCGGGGCTACCAAAGGCAACTCCAACAAGGGTGACTCATGTGTGCCATTAACCTCATGCTCAATCGGATGGAACGTAACTACATGAAATTCGTCCTCCATGAGTATGTTCTCTCTCATCTCATCACTAACTCTGCCTCCCATCTTCATCTTTGCAATATTATTATAAGTGTTTCTTAAAATAATCATGTTCTTCTTATTTTCTTCATCTGTAGGTTGGAAACTACTGTTTCTTCTTGCTGCCCTTTCTAACAACCACTCTTCGAGTTGCCTCGCCAGTCTCTTGAGGCTCCTAGTAACATTTTCAAATTCCTCTTGCCGAGACATTTTTGGGCACAAGTTCAACATGGTATTGCAATTGGAAGAATTTGGAAAATAGCCACTACAACAAATCTCGGAAAATCATCTTAAGAAAACCTTCTGTTTCTCTCAATCCAAACTGAATTTGGAAAAGATTATCATTTAAAGACTGAATTGGTTCGTTCTGCACACAACCCATGTCTCGGATTTTCGAGACTCATCTTCATTTTCCTGAAACATCCAATGCAAAACCGTCATGTTTTATCCCAATGAAATTCTGTGTTTTCTCTTTTTGTA
Source organism: Pinus albicaulis (assembly GCA_034641835.2). NCBI lineage: Eukaryota > Viridiplantae > Streptophyta > Pinopsida > Pinales > Pinaceae > Pinus > Pinus albicaulis. Next base: position 351,663,693 of record CM076579.1, read on the forward strand.
TCTCTCAGATAACCTTCTATTTATCTCAATCTAGACCAAATTTGGAAAAAATGCGCATTAATGAAATTGAATTGGTCTATTCTACACAAAACCCATGTCTCAAATTTTCGAGATTCGTCTTCATTTTCCAAAAATATCCAACGCAAAATTGTCACTTTTTTTCCAACGAATTTCTTTGTTCTTTATTTTTGTATCTCCTTATCTGGTCCGTAATGTACTCTCTATCTTTGGGTTTCATAGACTGGTTGTTCCACAGGCTGAACCAAGTCTATGAGCACTGATACCACTGTAATATTCCAAATAGGAAAATACAGCAATACAAAACACAATAAACGAGAAACTACAACAATATAGAAATGAACTAAAAACACCATAAAAATAGACAAAACAACTGGGCCATTTATTAATCCAGAGGTGAAAATAATACAACAGTGCTTCAAAATAGATAGCACTCAAGCCAGAAAAATTGGGCTGGAATGGCCTCAAGCTCTCCCACTGAAAACATGGCTTTGTTATATGCTAATAGAGCTCTTCCTCTACGTTGCCCTACTGGAAATGTTTTGCTGCGTGAATAGGACTGCGTAGATGAGGGTGCTATGGTGCTCGGAAAAATCCAAGATTTATAATCTAGACTCTATGGCAAAAACCCAGAACAACCCAAAAAATATTTCCAGATTGGCTGACCTTAGAAAATCACCCTCCTAGGGTTTTCAATGCACAACTACTAGGTATGCAGAACTATGGGTTGAATTGAAAGATAGAATAGTTGCAAGTACTATCAAGCCCAATTATTGAAGGGTTTATTGACTCAATGGAATTCAAGCTGAAATGCTATGGAATTACACCCTCTTCTGATGAACTCATCTACTGGACTACATAAGTCATTGAGTGACTGTGCAACACTACAGGGTTTGCAAGTGGCCTGAATGCCGAATCATGAGATCATTTCACATGAACAACAAGAATCCTCTCCTGAGTAGGCACTCGAAATCCCCCGAGGAAGAGGTTGGGATCTCCGCTTGGAGACACCCTCGTGCTGAACAACACTACAAACTCAGCTAAACAGCTCAATCGTGCTCAAGTCGTGAACGACAAGAAAATACTAATAATCCAGAATTCTCTCTATGGTAGTCCTCACGTCTTTCTTATACTTGTGGAACCCTCAAACCCCTGGGCCCACATCATAATTGTGTTTCTCTCTTGGACCATATCCTCCTCCTTTACTGTGTTATTCACACGATCTCTTGGCCCCCTCCACTATTCCATTGTTTCACTTTCACACTGGTGAAGTTTTTTATTCTACTAAAGGGATTTATGGGCCCGTCTACCCTCTTATTCATTTATTAATTAAGGAAGAAAAAATTTAATATTCTAATTAGCTAAAAATTAAACTAGGAATATTACTCCCAGATGCGGGTGGCCATCATGCATGATAGGTGGCAATGATGGTGGGTGGGCGCGTGGGGTTCTACCACCGCCAACCTTCTTTGCATCCTCTACGCCATTAATTGTATTAACATTGCACTGTCCGGGGCATTTATGCAGCACACTCGTCCAGACTCGCGCTCAATCCATAGAGATATGGCTTCTCCGGGACGCTACAGACCAGATTTGTTACCCATTCACTCCTGTTGTGCTTCCGTGGTCTCTGAGCCAAGATCTTGGATTAACACTGGTCGTAGGTGCTCGCTTTCCTGTTGTGTTAACCTTGCTCTTGGATTGCACTTCTCGCAAAGCTCCTTCTGCACTCAGATTTTTGGCTTTCGATCTGTCTCTCTCCCTGTGGAGATTGATTCTTACCAGCCTTCAGTCCTTAGTTTGGGCACTTCCTGTTCTTTCAATTTTAGAACTTCTCATCTGAATTCCATGCGTCGATTATGCCATAGAATGAGAAGCAGACGAGGCTCGAGCCGTGGTAGTCCTTCTCGTCGCTCTCCTCCCTCCTCGCCTAGCTCCTCTTCTCCTCCTTTTGATTCCATGAGGGGTCGATATCCTGAGACTCGTAGCGATAGGAGTGCTTTTGTGGGGCGTGGGAGTGCTCTGCAGGCAAGAAACCTCTCCAATCTACTCTCGGGTCAACAGCACAGAGCTCAATTCCACTTCCCTTGCTTGCTCAACATGCCTACTGTCATGGCCACTATCACCATTGACTTCAAAGAAGAGCCGCCTGATTCGATTGTCAAGATTTCCAACTCTCCTTCGGTGCATTTGTCGTCCGATAGGCCCTGTTCTCCTCCTACAGCCAGTCAGAAGCGGAAGATGGCTGAGGGAGGCTCCTCGTAGGACCCCTTCCTGGATTCTGTTGCGGGTGTCTCCAAGGGGGGCTGTTCTACTGCTCCAGTTGTCGAGGATAAGGCGGACTCTTCCATACAGGTTGCTCCAGATGATTTTGTTGCTGGGCAGGATGAGGACGACCCCGACGCTCACGCCTGCCCTGTGGTCAAGTCGCCTCCTTCTTCTTAAGGTAATTAATGGCCTTTCTTCATACAGGCTTGTTTTTGGCTGCTCTTTTTGCTAGACTCCGCTCTGGTATTCGTATGCTGACTCAGTTTAGCTGGCTCTACTTCTACTACTCTTTTGATTTCCAGTTTCCCCTTCGTGGGCGGCAGAATGTTCTGTATAAGACCATTCAAGTTTACATTTCTAAAGCTGAATGCTATAGGTTGATACACTGTTTGGATACTCTGGCCGGTTTCCCCTATGAGGGTGGCTTTTTTGTGTTTAGATGCCTATATGTGCTTCATTGCTGTAACTGTCTCCCGACACTATGTGTTGTTATTTTGACAAACCATCATGGCTGTACTAGAATTTCCATCTCTCGGGCCAGAATCTCTGAGGCCTCGGCCTCCTTTTAAACCTTTTTTGTATATTAATAGATTAAACTTACTCAAAAAAAAAAATAGGAATATTACATAGATGCACATGGTTATGCTGTTAGCTTTCACAAGACTACTTGCACGATTTCTGATCAACATAAGTCTCTTATTGAAAATATTCCTACAACAAAGAACATGTTGTATCAATTACAAATGAAAAGTGAGAAGTTGTATGCACATAATGTTTCAACACGAAATGACACTTATTTGTAGCATTTGTGATATGGTAATTTACCTATCAAAATTAGAATTTATTGCAAAGATAGTCTATGGTGAAAGGCTTGCCTACTTTGTCTGACCATATCTCTTCCTATACAAGTTGTATAATGGGTAAACATAAGTGAGATATTTTTTCATCAACCTCTTATAGAGCCAAAGAACAACTAGATTTAGTGCATACATATTTGTGCGGTCCTATGCAAGAACAATGAGTAGGTGGCAATATCTATTTTCTTACATTTATTGATGACTTTAGAAGGAAAATTTGGGTGTATTTCATCAAAAACAAATCCGAAACATTTTCCAATTTCAAGGATTTCAAAGCTGAGGTTGAAAAATGGAGTGGAAAGTTTATTAAGGTTCTCAGGTCTGATAAAGGAGGTGAGTATGACTCTAACAAATTCATTTATTTTTTCAAAAAATGTGGTATTAAAAAATAGATGACAACAAATTATACTCCACAACATAATGGAGTTGCTGAAAGAAAGAATCACAAAATTATGAATATGGCTTGAAGTCTACTCAAAACATGAAATTTGTATAAATATTTACGGGATGAAGTAGTTTCATGTTCTGTATATACTTTGAATAGAACCCCAACTTCCAGTGTTCAAATTATTGTACCTGAAGAAGCATGGAGTGGACCAAAGGTAATTGTTTCACACTTTCGAGTATTTGGTTGTATTGCTTTCGCTCATGTTCCAAAAAAATTAAGAAAGAATTTTGATGATAGAAGTGAAAAGTATATCTTAATAGGGTATAGTGACCAATATAAAACATAAAGGTTGTTTAATCATATAACTAAGAATTTTTTTGTAAGTTGAGATGTGAAATTTATGAAAGACAAATCTTGGAATGAAATGGAGAAAAATACTTGTCCTAATCATTTTATTATGTTAGACAGACATCAACATCAAGCACCTACTATGAGCACTCCAAGATTACAAGTTCAAGAGAAAACCAGTAGTAGTACATCTAGCAGTAGCAGTTCATCATCTTTAAGTGAGTCTTATTCTTATAATCCAAAAATGAGAAGCTTAAGTGATGTTTATGCACAAGACGATGTTGATGATATTGTAAATTTTGCATTTCTTTCATTCCAACCTACTTGTTTTGAAGAGGCTATAAAGGAAAAATAATGGGTAGATGCAATGAATAATGAAATTGATGTTATTGAAAGAAATCAAACTTGGGATTTGGTTGATCTATCTGATGATAAAAATTATATAGGTGTCAAATGGGTTTATAACCTAAGTTAAATGAGAGAGGTGAAGTTGATAAATACAAATAAATATTAGTTACCAAAGGTTTTTCACAAAAACCTTGCATAGATTATGGTGAAACATTTGCACCTGTAGAAATAATTGATACTGTTCGATTTGTATTAGATATTGTAGCACAAAACAAGTAGCCAATTTACCAAATGGATGTAAAGTCTTATTTTTTAAATGGTGTTTTGAATGAAGAAGTGTATGTTGATCAACCCCCTAGTTTCGAAATAAAAAATAAAAAACATAAGGTGTACAAGTTGAAGAAAACATTGTATGGCTTAAACCAAGCTCCAAGAGCTTGGTACAACCGAATATACTATTACTTGTTAAAAAATGGTTTCAGAAAGAGCAACCATGAACCCACTTTGTATATCAAAAATGATCATCAAGGTAATATGTTGATACTGTGTCTTTATGTTGATGACATAATTTATACAGGTAAGATGTAGTTAGATGAATTTAAAACTACAATGGAAAATGAATTTGAATTAACAAATCCTGGATTAATGATATACTTCTTAGGTATTGAAGTAAAACAAACACATGATGTATCTTTATGGGTCAACAGAAGTATGCTACTAGCATTTTGAAAAATTTTAAGATGGACAGGTGTAAACCAGTGGAGACTCCTATTGAGGTTGGTACAAATTTAAGAAAAGATGACATAGGTACTATTGTTAATTGGACTTTGAATAAGCAACTAGTTGGTAGTATTATGTATCTATCTGCTACTAGACCTGATATAGCATTTACATCTAGTTATATTTCTAGGTTTATGGAATCTCCGAAAGACTGTCATTGGAAAGCTGGAAAAAGGCTGTTAAGATACATTGCATGTACAAATACTTATGGTTTGTGGTATACAACCTCTACTGACAGTAAGCTTGTTGGTTATATAGACAGTGATTATGCAGGATGTATTGATGATAGGAAAAGCACTTCTCGATATGCTTTTCTATTTGGCAGGAATTTGATTTCGTGGTCATCCAAAACGCAACCCATAGTTTCGTTATCTTCAACAAAAGCCGAGTACGTTGCAGCGAATTCAGCATCATGTCAAGCAGTGTGGCTAAAGATACTTCTCTTTGACTTCGGATCTACATAAAATGAACCTATTTCAATCCTTTGTGACAACAGTTCCATTATTTCCTTGTCGAAGAACAATGTCTTTCATCAAAAGAGCAAACATATCGACACTCATTTTCACTTCATTCCCAAACTTGTAAAAAATGGTGATATTGTTCTCAAATTTTGTGATTCCAAGGAACAGTTAGCAGATATCTTCATCAAACCACTAGGAAAAGTTAATTTTGAATTTCAATGTCAAAAGGTAGGCATAATAGAAGGTAACCCTCAATATTAAGGGGATTGTTAAAGAATTAATTATGAGTTAAGAATCGATTTCTATAGGATTAGTTAGTAGTTAGCTGAACTGTTTGTTAGTTGTAATTGTCCATCAATGTATATATATATTTCTCCATAATAAAACAAGCTATAGGTGTTCTCATCATTTGAATGTTACACTTCTCTCTCTCTTTAGCATAATTTTTCAGTGTCGAATCATGGGATTTGAAGCCTATTTTCTTTATTCTTCTTTGCTAGGGTTTTTTAACCAGCATTGTAATGGGTTTTTTTGCAGGCTTACGTGCTTGGTTTATTTCAATCTTGTCTGAGCATTTCGAGGCTTTTCTTGTTGGTCAGAGTCCAACGATATTATGTTCATGCAGGTTAGAGTATATTCTGGCATTGATTTATCTTGTCGGTCAGAGTATCTTGTGGTGTTGCTCAAATGATGAGTGTCTTCCCATTGTTATGTTTTGTATGGTGCTCCCTATGGGGTTTCTTTGAGGGGCATCTTTGTCCTGTATCTTTATATCATTCATATGTAATATGGGCATTTTGTTGGCACATATGCTATAAGCATGTTATATGTAAACATGTTTTTATTTAATAGAAACTTATTGATTGTTTATTTCCTGAAAAAAAATAGGAAATTTAAAGGCGTAGTCTAATCATAGAAATTCTAGGAGACTTTTGATAAAATCCAACAATTTTTTTGAAAATTTAGGTTAAGCTGGTTAAGTTTCAAGATTTTAGGTGCCCGTGGATTTTTGATGGTGTTGAATTCATTTCCACCATCAAAAACACGATTCAAACGCTCATTGATATTTTAACAAAAAAATTAACAAATTCCACCAATTTTTTTAGAGTCAAAACAACACCTCCTTTGTAGACAACACCAATTTGAAATCAGAGATACGCGGTACCTAGCTTCTGGAATTTTAATATATGTTGGATCATTTTATAATAGAATGCTGACGAGTGGAGAATTTTTTTACGAGGCAAATCACCTTGTAACGTCATATTCCATCTGCCTACCACACAACTTTCTGGAATTGGATGTGTTGTTCTATGCTTCGAAGGTAAAAAAAAAACACATGATTTTCTGTAGTTATTGAGTTCCTGCACATTGAAAGCGTCAAACTGAGGGAATCCATGACCGTAATTATTATTCTTTTTCACCTTTGTATAAGTATCATCATGTTAACTTTGATGATTATTTTTTTTTTCAATCATTTAATATCAAATTATTAACAGTTTTAAAATTTACACTTCAGAACTGATGTTTCTTTAATTGTTTTATATATTTATAACGTATAAAATAAATTTATGAATCAAAAATAAATAATTCGGAGTGCACAGTTCCAAATCAAACAGTACACTGAACACAGAATTAAAAAATCAAGATTGCGTCAGTGGAGACAAGATCCGGAGAATGTGAATTTTGCAACTTCCTGTTCTAAGAGATTATTTGGACAAAAGCATTACAATTATATAGTATAAATTAGATACTTTTGTGTATAATTTTCCTTAAAAAATGAGTATTATTTAAATTATGTTGAAAAAACAATCAGTGGTTAATTTTATTATATTGTGAAGATTAGGAGAAATATTTGGAAAAATTAAAAGATCAGAAAGTATTTGTCAATGTCAAACCTTATATATATATATATATATATATATATATATATATATATATATCCTATTCAATAAAAATGTTAGTTTCTCTAAAATGGTGTCAAATAAACTGAATTAAACGTTTCCTTGAATCGTTAAATACTTAAAAATGAAAAAGGAGAGAGATGCTTGAAAAAGATCCGTTGACAATATAGTGCTTTCACTGTTACATATGCTAGCATATTTATTGCTTTTTTTCACATTATTTTAATAAATTTTTTACTGTATTTTTCAAGGACTTTTGGACAAAAGCATTAAAATTATATAGTATAAATTAGATACTTTTGTGTATAATTTTCCTTAAAAATGGGTATTATTTAAATTATCTTGAAAAAACAATCCGTGGTTAATTTTATTATATTGTGAAGATTAGGAGAAATATTTGGAAAAATTAAAAGATTATAAAGTATTTGTCAATGTCAAACGTGTAATTATATATATATATATATATCCTTTTCTCCTATTCAATAAAAAAGGTTAGTTTATATAAATGGTGTCTAATAAACTGAATTAAACGTTTCCTTAAATCGTTTAATACTTAAAAATGAAAAAGGAAAGAGATACTTGAAAAAGATCTGTTGACAATATAGTGCTTTCACTGTTACATATGCTAGCATATTTATTGCTTTTTTTCACATTATTTTAATGATTTTTTACTGTATTTTTCAAAGACTTTTGGTAAAGTGAGGATGTGTGTTCATAATTCAATATTCCAAAGATAGGGATAAACCTGTAATGATTTTTGGTCGCTATCCAGTTTTCATTTTTCATAAATAATTAAATAGTTTTATTAAAATATATTTTTATTTTATAATTTTATGTCGAAAGGAACATAATATGTCGTAATTCCTTGTGTAGTTCACATGGAATTAAAAAAATAAAAACAAATGATTAAGTGAAAATATTTTAGTTATGTGTAGTGCTCATCAGCCCAAACGTCCATCCGTTTATAAAACTTCCAATCTCGAGCCCCCAGAGGTCAGATATCAAAGGCAAAAGTGGCCTCAATGGTGATGCAACAAACCAGGACTAGAAACACAATTACAACACGAAGGTGCAGAAATCGAATCAAAATTGAGCTCGCTCTCTTCAAAGGAAGCAGGAAACTTCTAAAGGCGAGATGATAGATCAGAAGATGAAGGGGTGGTTTGAGGACCCTGGTTTTTCAAGAACCAGGGACATAAAATTGCAAAAGACAGTGGAAAAATTTTCGGTGGTCAAATCAATTATAGCGCAAGTCTTGGAGGAACAGAACACCCTTCAGCAGCAATACTAGCAATGCTGCAACACATGGACGTAAGGACTGGGCACATTGCCCCCTCCCCCCAAAAAGAGAAGTCTGGGAAGATACCTTTCTGGAGCCAACTCTATTTTGATATATCATTCAAACGGTCTGTACAATTACACGTTGATGTTGATCTCTAATCCATTGTTTCTAAATAACAGTGGGACAATATAAATAATTTCCATTGCTATTCTTTCATTTATATGCTCTTTGTAATTGATTTGAAAGCTCAATTTTGTCTTAAAAATTAGAGTTGTAGCACAAATAACATGGCTAATACATATTATTTGACCAAAACAAAAACTTTATTAAAAAAGTTTTTACCAAAAATTATATTAGCACCACTATTACAATAACATATTTATCTAGTGCTAACCACCATGATAACAAGATATCCTAGGGATAAAAATGCAATAATGATAATAATAATATGTATGTTGAAGATAGTTGAAACCTATGAACTCATGAAAATCCATAAGATTGCAGTCAAAATAACTGTATGTTATTTAGTTTTGTTAACATAGATTGTCAAAATTACTGCATAAATGAAATTTTAAACCCAAGTTTAATAATAACTTTTCTTTTTCTAACATTAAAACCACCATTACAAGAAGATATATTTCTAATGCTAAGACCACCGTTATAGTAAGATATCCCAAGAGAGAAAAAATGTAAAAATTTCGATTGTAATATGTATGCAGAAGATGGTCTTGAAACTAGTAAGTTCACAAATCCATAAGATTGTAAGTTTATTAGCATCATCACAATCATTGTCATTGTCTTCATTATCATCATCATCACCACATTCATTTGCACAATTATTGTCAAAATTTTCATTATCATCATAATAACCATTCATGCCATCATCATCATTATCGGCATTGTCTTCAATTGTTCATAATTATCAGTGTCGTAAGAAATATCATAACCCAAAAAATGCGACGAGTGCTAGAAAAGGGTTTTTTAGGACACATATGATATATGCATGAGAAATAACAACTCTACTTTTTAGAAATGATGATGATGATGATGATGATCATTACCACCATTATCATCGTCGTTATCATTTTCATCATCTCCATCATCATCGTTAATGTAATTTCTATCATCATTGTTTTCATTGTCGTCAAGGACGTCATCATTAGAATTGTAATCATCATTCATGCCATTATTGTTGTTGATAATGACCTAGATGACAATGATGATAATGATGACCAGATGATGTTGACTTGGATGACGGTGCCAAATATAATGATTATGATTACGACAATGAGGACATTTAAAAATTGGGAAGATTTCAAAGATCATTAGAATTTTCGTCACTATAATTTTTTTCATCATCATTGTCATTTTCATTGTCATTGTAACCACCATCGTATTTATCATCATTATCATTATCTTCATTATCGTCATCATCATGATTATTGACATTGTCATTTGTTGTTCATAATTGTCAGTGTCATAAGAAATATCACCAATGCAAAGATTATGATGAGTGTTGGAAAATGTATGCAAAAGAGGATGCAAAAATGGGTGAAATAATGGATGTAAATTTGAATGCAAAAGAGGATGCGGAAAAAGTAGATTCAAAATAAGACAAAAAACTTGACACAAAAGTATATGCAAAATAGATGCAATGGTCAATGCAAACGTGGATGCAATATAGGATGCAAAAGTGGAAGAAAACATGGGTGCAATAATAGGAAAAAAAATTGATGCAAATTGTAGTGAAACAAAAGTGAATGTAACAATGGATGTAGAAAAAAAGGCAAACTTGGATGCAAAATAAGATGCAAAAAGGGATGTAAATGTGGACCTAGACATGGGTGCAAAAATGGATACAAAACTAGATGCAACAGAAGTAGATGTAAAACATAATGTAAAAGTGGACGCAAAAAAATGTAACACAATATTCAATGAAAACTTGGACAAAAATGGTGATGCAAATGTGGATGCAAAAGTGCAAGAAAATGTGGGTGCAATGGTAGGTGCAAAACATGGCACAACTGTGGTGCAACAAAAGTGAGTGCAACAGTAGACACGAAAAAATATGCAAAGTTTGATGCAAGACAAGATGGAAAAAGGGATGAAAAAGTGGACACAAACATGGGTACAACAAAGGACACAAAATTGGATTCAAAAATAGTTGCAATGGAAGTAGATGCAAAACTAGATACAAACTAAGATGCAAACTCAATGCATAAACCCGATAAAAAATTGGATGCAAAAATAGATGCAAAAGATTATGCGGACATGGATGTAAAAGAGGAAGAAAATGTGGGTACAATAGTAGGTGCACAACATGGCACTAATTATGGTGCAACAAAAGTGGATGCAAATGATAGATGCAAAAAAGAAGAAAAATTTGATGCGAAAAGAAAAAAAAGTGGATGTAAACATGGGTGCATTAGTGGATGTAAATTTGGACGCAAAAATGGATGAAATAAAAGTATATTCAAAAGTAGATTCAAAACCTAACACAAAAGTGGAAAGAAAAGGGGATTCAAAAATAGATGCAAAAATCAATTCAAACTTAGAAAAAAATGAGGATGCAGATGTGGATGCAAAATTAGAAGCAAAAGTGGGTACAAAAGTAGATTTCAAACTAGGCACATATTGTGGCACAAGAAACATGGATGCAATAGTGGACATGATAATGGATGAAAAAGAGGATCCAAGTGGATGAAAAACAATATGCAATAGTGGATGCAAAACTAGATATAAACCTTGATGCAAAACTTGAGACAAAAGGGATGGAAAAAATGATGCAAAAGTTGATGCAAGTGTAGTGACAAAAAGTGGATGCAATAATGGATGCAAAAGTAGGTGAAACAAAATTACGTGTCAAACTTGATGCGATGTTGGAAATAGTGGTTTAGTTAGCCTTGATGTCAACCTTCAAAGAGTTTATGGTTTACTGATCAAGAGTAATCAAAAATAATCAATCCTTGATAATCACTAAAAGTAAAGATAAATTCACTAATTGATCTGGTTTGGTCCTATTTGATATCGTCATCAAGGGAAATAGAGAGTAATTAATGTCTTGATTTATTCTATCTTGATATGGGAGAAATGACCATAGATATGGTATGCTAGTGTTGGATATTTAAGTTTATCTACAATACATAATGAAGTTGTTTATATATATGTAGGAGTGAGTAAATTAGCTAGAGAGGATCAGATTATGTAGCAAAGAGAGCTAGTTTATTTATGTGTTGCAAAGTTTGGTTATTTGCTTTGGGGCCTAGTATGAAAATGTATGAAAACATAGCCCTGAGAGTTTGAGGAGGTTGGGGCCTCAGGAAAGTGATGGCTTTCTAGTATAGGAGTAGTGACATCTTTCCGGAAGTGGCTAACAAAAAATTGACAGGGAGTTGGAGCTTCCTAGCTAGTTGTGGCCAACAAACTATTATAGAGGAGTAGTGGCTCGTAGCTAGCAGGGTATAACATTTGAAAATTAATTTGATTGATAATAAAAAAAGAGAAGCAATGCAGAAACATCATGGTGGTTTTCCTTCCCTTGATTGTTTCCACTCGATATCTTTGTGTCCCCTGTATGCTTAATATGATTTCTATGATGATTGTTTAATGTGGTTTATATGATAATGTTGTGAAACCAACTCCAAAAATAGAAGAAAGAGATATCAATGCCTTATAAATAAGCCACTTCGTGGGGGAAACATCCAATACATTACATGAATGAACAATTATTGGATGATACAAATTACAAAACCTCCTTTCTATATATAGGAGTCCATGGGGCCACAATGTAATCCTAGCCGACCTAATAATAATAATTTAAGGGCACAATAATAACAATATGGGGGTTACAGGGGTACAATAATAACAATAAGGGGGTTACACTAATAGCAATAAGGGACTAAGCTAGTAATATAGGGACCTAACATGCCCCTCTCCTTCAAAAAAGTGTTGTCCTCAACGCTTGAGTAGCTCTAGGTGATTTTGTAGAAAATTCTCATCCTCCCATGTAGAATATCCAGTGGGTAAGTTCTTCCACTTTATGAGATACTCTGAAATTGATCGATTTCGTAGCTGTCGAGTTCTTGTTTCCGTGACTGCTTCAGGTTCCAATATGATTTTTCCTTCCTCGTCAAGTTCTGACAATATTGTTTGAATTGGATTATTTTCACCTATAACCTTCTTTAAGCATAAAGCATGGAAAACTAGATGCACTCGTGAAGAAGCAGGAAGATCCAATTTGTATGCCATAGTACCAATATTTTGAAACACCTTGTAAGGACCATAGTACTTTGGCGATAAATTATTATCCTTCTTAGCTTACTTGAGGGATATTTGTTTGTATGGTTGTAGTCGTAAAAATACCTAGTCTCCTACATCAAAACTTCTCTCGCTGTGATGTTGATCTTCTTGTTGCTTCATTCGATTTTGTCCCAAATTCAGGTTATCCTTTAAGAGTTGGAGAACTTCTTGTTGATGCTCGATGTGATCTTCCACTGCTTGAACTTTCGAATTTTCTCTTAAACATGATGTGATGGACGTTGGATGATATCCATAAAGTGCCATAAATGGGGTCATTTTTTCTATAGTATGGAAGGAAGTGTTATACCACCATTCAAAGAGAGGTAATCACTTGACCTATTGTGTTTCTTTATCATAAAAAAAACAACAAAGATATCCTTCGAAACATTTATTTACTATCTCAGTTTGACCATCGGATTGAGGATGATAAGATGAGCTATGATCTAATTGAGTACCCAAACAAGAAAATAATTCCATCCAAAATTTTACAGTAAAAATGCGATCTTTTTCGCTCACAATAACCCTTGGGTTTCCATGTAGCTTTTGAATTGTGTCCATAAATGTAGTAGCAATTGTACATGCTTTAAATGGATGAGATAATGCACAAAAGTGTGCATACTTGGTAAGTCTATCAAATACCACCATGATGACACTCTTTCCTTTGGACTTCGGTAAACCTGTGATAAAATCGATTGAAATATCCTCCCAACGTTGACTTGGAATGGATAAAGGTTGTAGAAGACTCGAGGTCTTAATTGTCTTAACTTTATTCTGCTGGAAAAACCAAAAATTCTGCCACAAACTTTTGAATATCAGATTTAAGGCCATCCCAAAAAAAATATTTCTTCACCCTGTGGTAAGTTTTAAAAAAGCCTGAGTGTCTTCTTAAAGGAGAAGTGTGTAATTCCAAAAGAATATTTTGTTTTAGTTGGGAATTATTACAAAGATATAAGTGATCTTTGTACCATAAGGAATCATTTATCCAACTAAATGTATCAGATGTACTAGGATCTTGCTGCAGCTTTTGAATGAGTGTCCACACCTCTTCGTCCTTCTTCCATTCATCCCTTGCTTCGGTTATCCAATTTGGTTGGATAATAGATATGGCACAAAGAAATGCTTCCACCTCTTCATTCTTTCTTGAGAGTGCATCTGCAACAATATTTAGCTTCCCTTTTTTGTAGATTATTTCAAATTCATAACAAAACATCTTTGTGACCCATTTTTGCTGCTCTTCTGAGGATAGTCTTTGTTCCAAAAAGTGTTTAAGACTATCATGATCAGTTTTTACCTTGAAGTTTCTTCCCATTAGGTAAGTTTGCCATTTCTTTAGTGCATGCAGTATTGCTAACATTTCCTTCTGATAAATAACTTTCTGTAAATACTTTCATTTAATTGGACGACTTTCAAAAGTAATGGGTCTTGCTTCTTACATTAAAACAACACCAATTCCATTTCCTGAGGCATCACATTCCACAATAAAGGCTTTTGTGAAATCTGATATAAATAAGACCGGTGCTATGCACATTGCTTCTTTAAGATGTTCAAAGGCCTTAGTTGCTTCAGGAGTCCATGAAAATGCATCTTTCTTCAATAATGTTGTTAGATGTGCTGCTATTCTCCCATAATTCTTAACAAACTTGCGATAATACCCTGTTAACCCGAGAAATCCTCGCAATTTCTTTATGGTTGTGGGGACTTTCCATTCCTTAATGGATTTAATTTTGTTAGGGTCTACCTTAACACCCTCATGAGATACAATATGACCCACATATTCCACCTCTTGTACTCCAAAGAAACATTTGGATGTTTTTTCATATAATTGTTTCTCCTGCAATAGTTTGAGCACCCTGTCAACATGTTGAACGTGATCCTTCCAAGACCTGTTGTAGATTAGTATATCATCAAAAATTACTAGCACAAATTTTCTAAGGAAGGGTTTGAAAATGGAATTCATCAACCCTTGAAATGTAGAAGGTGCATTGGTAAGGCCAAAAGGCATGACCAAAAATTCATAATGACCCTCATGAGTTCAAAATGTTGTTTTTGGAATATCTTCTGTCTTCATTCTAATTTGATGATATCCTGAACGAAGATCCAACTTGGTAAAATAAATTGCTCCATGTAATTCATCCAATAGTTCATCAATCACAGGAATGGGAAATTTGTCTTTAATGGTGAGCTTATTGAGCTCCCTATAATCCGGACACATTCGCCATGATCCATCCTTCTTTTGTACCAATACTACAGGAGCAGAGAAAGAACTTTGACTGGGTTGAATTATACCCTCCTCTAACATTTCTGCAATCATACGTTCAATTTCGCTCTTTTGGAAGTAAGGATATCTATAAGGCCTGATGTTTGGAGGAACACTTCCTGGAATCAAATGAATAGCATGATCATGGTCACGAATAGGTGGGAGTCCTTTGGGAGTTTCAAACACCTTGGAATGATTGTCCAAGACTTGTTGGAGATCTGCAGAAATAGATGATTTTGATGTTGGAACTTCTAGTGAGCATAATTGTGCAATTACGCCTCGTTGTTCTTTCTTTAGAAGCTTTGTCATGACATTAGAGCTTATTATCTTTCTCGGCTTCCCCGCAATACCCCGTAATTCGACTTCCTTTCCTTCTGAAAAAAATTTCAAGAAAAGTTCTTGAAAATTAAAAGCTACCGTCCCCAAAGATTGTAACCATTGTACTCCTAGTACAACATTAGCACCTCCCATAGGAATGGAAATAATTGGACTATTCAATACATATTCCCCCATGGTTAGCTTGATATTATGGCATTTTCTAGAGCAATTTATAGTTCCTCCATTTGCAACCATCACTTGACATTCTGGTGCCGGGTATAGGAAACAATTCAATTCCTTGGCTACCTTACAATGAATAAAATTATGGGTACTACCTGAATCAATCAACACTATTACCTTTTTCTTCTTGATATGTCCTTCTATCTTGAGAGTTTGAGGAGTGGTAATTCCTGCCAATGCATTACACGATATGGTCGGACTCAATTATTCCTCTTCTAGGGTTAGTTCCTGGTGTATATCCTCTTCTTTTGAAGATTCTTGTTCACTTTCTTCTTCCTCTTCACAATCTATGTAAAATAATTTATTCTCAGCACACTTATGACCTTTAGTGTATTTGCTATCACAACTGTAGCAAAGCCCTTTTGCTCTTTTTTCTTCCAATTGTTGTGGTGTCAACCTTGTAGGTTGTGCAAATCTAGGAGTAGCAACACTTCCCTCTTTATAGAAGTGAGTGGTAGGCTTCCTTGTCGCCATAATTTTACATTCAATTTTTCTTGCCAACCTGAATGCCTTCTCCAATGAATCAAGTTCCAAAATGAAAACTTCATGTTGGATTTTATCCTTTAAAGTACCTATGAAGAGATCAATCTTGTGTTCCTCTGGAATATCAGTTACCCTTATATTCAATTTTGGAAGTCCTCAATGTGCTCCCCCATTAAACCCTTTTGTTTGAGATTTATCAATTGGCTAAAGAAGGTGTTGCTCTTTGTATCCTCATAATGTGCTATCATTTTCTCCATAAAAATTGACCAAGTGACAATTTTTTTACGGGAGCAAAGCCATCGATACCATACAAATGTATTTTGTTCTAAATGTAAAGTTGCAATGCGTACCTTTTGTGTGTTTTGCACATTATGGAGATCAAGATATTGCTCCATCTGTAGTATCCATGTTACAGGATCCTTTCCATCAAACTTCCTCACATCCATTTTTGGAATATGGTGGTTCTTCCCGCAAATATTAGAGTTTATGAAATCGCGATTAACATTTATTTTGTTCTCATCATGAGTTTCCTCTACTATCTTTTCACCATTAGGAAACATTTCTTGTATCAACTTTGTCAAACCTTCTATGTCTACTTTTAGATCATTCTTCATGTTTTCCATTTTCTCATCGATCTTAGCTTCCATGTCATCCATCTTAGATTCCATGCCAGCTTCCATGCCATCTATCTTAGATTCCATGCCATTCTTCAAACCATCCATCTTAGATTCCATGCCTTTCTTCAAACCATCCATCTTATTTTCCACGCCTTTCTTCAAAACTTCCATGTCATTTTTTTTTGCTCTTTGCGAGAGCGAAATTTGTTGCACTTGCTCTTGTAATTTTGATATGTCATGTTGCCATTCTTCGTCTTCATGAGTCATAGTAGAGCCTTCTAAAGGCTTAATGGGTGTTGAATTCCTTTTAGGGGCCATTTTAGAATCCAATATTGATATTTATTCTACAATATGCCCTTGGAATCAATTCAACTTGATTCTTCAAACAAGGCTTATGCAATTCAGAAAAAAAAAAAAAATACACACCTTTTACTTGCTTTTGAGGAGCTCGATATTGAAATTGAATTATCTCTATAATTGTAGATCCTCAATATCTAAAATTTAGCCCTGTAGTAGCACTCTAAAGCTTCTTTCAAATGCCACAGGGCTCATCTGATTTGGATTCTTCAAGAAAAAATTATGTCTAATCTCCCACAATGACCCAATTATGGACTAGTTCAGTAGAGTGAACTTGTACGACTTGCCACGTGTCACTGTTTCCTCCTTTGGCTCTGACATTTATAGAAACCAAACTAAAATCTTTGTACTTGGAGCCAATTTTTACAGCATTCCAATCTGATTCTCAGAGAGAGAGATGTGAAGATTTTTCCACGGTCACCTCTTTGAGATGAAATTTAGAAGCTTGAAAAAAGACCTAAATTCCACAGATCATATCTCTGAAAATATTGTGAACCAAGGTCTAAAATTTTGCGATGATGTTCCTCAGGATTTCGGATTTGCACTCTAAAATTTCAGCTTCTAAACCTTTATAGATAAAAATTTATAGCAAAAATTCCACGATGACCTATTTAGGTTAAATTCAGGAGCCTACAAAATGACCTAAATTCCACAAATTATATATCTGAAAATATTGCGAACCAAGCTCTGAAATTTTGTGAAGATGTTCCTCAGGATTTTGGATTCCCACACTAAAACTTTCAGCTTCTAAACCTTCATAGAAAATAATTTATAGCGAAAATGCCACAATGACCTGTTTGGAGCAATGAAACCCTATAATCCAAAGCTCTAATACCAAATGTTGTGAAACTAGCTCAAAAATAAGAATAAAAGAGATATCAATGCCTTATAAATAAGCCACTTCAAGGGGGAAACCTCCAATACATTACCTGAATGAACAGTTCTTGGATGATACAAATTACAAAACCTCCTTTCTATATATAGGAGTCCATGGGGCCACAATGTAATCCTAGCTGACCTAATAATAATAATTTAAGGGCACAACAATAACAATATGGGGGTTATACGGGTACAATAATAACAATAAGGGGGTTACACTAACAAAAATAAGGGAATATACTAGTAATATAGGGACCTAACAGATAAAATCTACTGACGACATGCTCTGTAATGCCTGATTAGGTAATTAGAGAAAATATTTTAAATTCATATATTTTCTATCATTATTGATTCATCCCCCTCTATCATTAGTGATATTAGTTCAACAATTCGTATCAGAGTAGGTGCCTTCTGTTGCAACTTAATCGCTAGAAGGTATATCTGGGTGAACAATGGGTAATCAAACTACTCCAGTGCTCAATGCCACAAATTTTCAAGAATGGAGAAAAAATGTGAAATCAAAAATATATTCTTCTAGATTTGAATTTTTGAAAGTAGTGATAAATGGTTGTGGAAAAAAACACCCTTTAAAACAATATCAACAATGGGATGCATAGGTTAGGTGTGTAATTTATGACAATCTTCATAATATGGACCTTGAGAAATTCATGGATCTCAAGACTGCAAAATATATTTGGGACGGGATATAATTTTTGTATTATGGAGAGAAGGAGAATAAAATGGAGAGGAAGAAAAAGGCCCCTAAGAAGGAAAGTGACCATTCAAAGGATATGTGCTCTTCTAGTCTCAAAGTAACTGACTGTCAAAAGGAGAGATTAGCTTAATATAATTTTAGCTCATCATTGGCCGAAATAGAAAATCTCTCACTAGAAAATTGAGATCTCAAGAAGCTCCTTCAAATATTTGAGGAAAGGGTGTATGATTTTAAAGAGGAAATTTATAATTTGAAAACCTAGTTTAAGGAGGTAAGGAGAATTGAAAATGGAGTGCAATCAAGTGAAGGAGACACGGAAATAATGTGTAGAACTATATCTTAGAAAAGTTCTGCAATAAACATGTTAAAAAATTGTAGATCTAGTTTGTAGGAGGCTATAGTAAACCAAAAAAACCAAGGGAAAAAAAAAACAAAGAATGAAATAGGTTTGATTAATAATTTTTCCTCCTTAATATAGAAGAAATCAAAGACAAAAGGTTTTTAGGTTTACATATTATTTTCATGGATTTTTTAATTCATGAAATCTCTTTGGCCATACGGATACTAGTTGTAAATATTTTACAAAAAGACGTTTGGGTATATTGGTGGGAAGAATATGCCATTTGTGAATAGAAGGCATTAGTCCTTTCCTCCATCTATTTGTCACATGAAATGTTATAAATGTGAAAACTAGGGCTACAGAGCGCTAGACTATAGATATGGTATGTTTAGATCACACTTCAGGTTAGATATTCAAAATATGCAGTTCAATTCATGAAGGAGAAGACACTTAATAAGAAATATCATTATATGTATACCCTTAATAAGAAATATCATTATATGTATACCCTCAAGGACATGCAAAAGAACTTGGAGAAGAAAATAGGAGCAAAGAACAAGTGCTAGTATATGTCCAAAGAACTTTGAAGAAGGACACCCTGTATCAAATGTATGAAAATAATATACTCAAGGGGAGTATATATATAATTTTTTTTTTAATATAAATAGCTTCAAGAGAAGCCAAATGAATCAGATGCAACCTGCAAAATAAATTGTGCATTTGATGACTTTAGGGTTTGAGATAAAGTGAAGAAAATTCATGATCTCGGGGGGAGATCCTTAAAGAAAAGGAAGGGTTATTCATCATTTTACTATCTCGGTGGAAATTTTATGTGTTAATATTGATATATCATTTGATCGTGTACTTGAACTATGTTTTGATGGCTCTATGATTGAAATAATCAATTTGTCTCGATGTGGCTCGAATTGATACTTGAAATGAAGCCATGATTTATGTTTAAATGCTTTCTTCTCACCTCGTGTGAAAGTATTAAAAGTTTAATCTGAATTGATATTCTTCAAAATTATTTAAGGAATGAGAACATTACCCATATGACTAGATTGAAGGAAATATCATGATGGTAAATATGTTTTGGAATTAAAATTTATTTCTATTAGAATAAATTTCTGGTGGAAAGCCTAACTCAAGTTATATCATTGTTCTGGTCATTTGATGGAAATGGGAAATGTGATGGGAAATTGAATTTAAAATTTCCATGTTTATTTTATCCATGGTTCAACCTTTGGAAGGATGATCCATTCAAAATTAATTCTTGAAAAAATCTCCAAAGATAACATATTTTATCTTGTTGTAATAATGATTATGTCAAGTGATCGTTGGTGTAGCTATGGATTGATCTGGTCATGAAGAAGTTGTGTTGATGGTTCAATCTGGTGGAACTCATTTAATTATTGTTTAAGTGGTTATATTCTAATTTGGTCTTCATAGTGGGTTGCATTAATAACTTTGATATGGTCCAGGAGGTGTGAATGATAATAGTCAGAATGGTGAATGTGTTGGACTCGACTAAAATGTTTGATCTGGTTGTCCAATAATTTCCTTGGTTCAAAATTGAATGCATTAGTCGCATGATGTGGTGAATGCATCAATTATGTGATTGATGGTGAGTGAGCTTGCTTCATATCACTTTACCATTTTCTTTTGTCCAAGATAATTTCCTTTATCTAGTCCCTAAAATCTTGTGGAACACATTAAATTATTTATGTTTTAGTTTTGGCGATTAGATCCAAGTTGAGCTAGTCCAAATACTTATATTGTGAAGATCCTTGATCTAGTCTTTGAGGAGGATGTGGAACATAGTAAATACATATGTAGATCTAGTTGAAAAAGTTTTCATGGTTTGATCCAACATAACCATTGGATGTAGAGTTAAAAGGCACATTTCATAACCATTTCAGGGTTCGATGGAGTGAGTGTTAGAACCACCAAAGGATGTATGCACACATGGATCGATGAATATTAGTGTTGGTCGAAGTGTTGTGAGAATTGTGTGCATGGTTAAATTGGAAGGTCAATTGACATATTTTTTTTCTAGGATAGACATTAAAGATATATGATACACATGTATGTAATTGGAAAGACCTAAATGTTGGTGACTTAAATGTTAGTGCATAAAATAAGGAAAGGGGAGGACCAAGAATATTATATAGTGTAGATAGTACTGTGTGCAGGACAATGACAACCTCAGTGTAAAAAAACGTTGTAAACACACAAAAAAAAGGTTTGGAGTGATGTTACTATGATAATTGCACTATCTTGTAGCATGTGTAATCACTTATGTTGGGTAGACTAACTTATATAATGTTTAATCCATATGGATCAAGAGCGATAGAGTTAATAACAAGGTTGCATTGAAATGAACTAATGGTATGAACACCTTGTGAATAGCATTGATCCCCTCCAAAATTTTTAAATGGGTGAACGAATTCAAAATTGGCTACTATAGATCGAAGTTTTTTTGAACACAGCACACAATAGTGAGAAATAGATCCAAAAAGGGTGAAATAAAACACTATGATAGGAATTTTAATGTATGAACTGGGTGGTGCACAATATGTTTTGTAATTCTAGTGCATCAGCTAGACTAATGTGTATATTGTCTCTGAGATTCAATGGTGGATCAATTTGGGTGCCAATCATCCTAAAAGAGTGATGAGGAAACTCAGTCAGTGGTGGGGAAAATAATGTAATTTAACTTAATAATTTTCTGGTTACTCGATGGGATAACTTCTTTCTTTTAAAAGGTCCATGGTTCAAACTGTTTCAAATTTTAGGTGTGATTGGTTTAGTGAGATCAGATAGTCCTGTGTGAAAATGTGATTGAATAATCTAAGCAAAGATCCAATTATGTACCAGAGACAAATTTGTAGTGCATGGATCATGTTGTTGATGGATATAAATTCCTATAGTAGATGGTGAAGCTTTAAAGTGTGAGTGAAGCATATATTTGATAGTGTACAATGTGATGAAACTTGATGCAAAGAGACAAAGTGTAGAATTTAATTGTAGATTCAATACTGCTCATGTAATGTTCTAAAACATAAGACTCAAATATACTCTACTCATCTGTAGAAAGAAATTCACGACTGAGAATCAATATCAAAAACATACAACATGAATTAACACACATACATGAGGATATCTCTAGGGGAAATCAACTACTCAAAACCCCTTCCTATCCATATTGCATTAGTCAAAAAATAGAGAAGAAATGCAATGCTTTCTGAAGCCTAAGAAACCTCTGCACAAGTATAGTATATGTCACCACCTCACACACTCACTCTGGAAAATAATTTGCCAATTTTATTGTCTGCCAAGTTCATATTTCCTTGCGTTGTTTCCTTGGGAATTAGGCACTATTATTTAGGGAAATTCCTCATCTATAACTGTGCAATCCCTATAGGCCCTTCTTTGACTGCATGCACCACCTATACAACTTGGGTAATTATACAACTGATAGTACACTGCCTTTGAACTCCAATCTCAATTAGGTAACTAAAATTTTATGCATGCATGAGTTAATCATTAGTTGATTTATTAGTTAACTAGTTGAAAATGAAGATTCACTCTAGTTCTAGACCTCCTAATAATTCCTCCAATAGTTGGAACTAGTTTAACTGACCTTAACCTAATTTAACTTAATCAAATTGTTACAACTAAAATTGACTCAACCTAGGCTCCTAAAATTTAGAAATAACTTTACTCAACTCAAGTAGGCCCTCAAATCAAATCAACTAAGATAACTCAGTG
Organism: Pinus albicaulis; assembly: GCA_034641835.2. Taxonomy (NCBI): domain Eukaryota; kingdom Viridiplantae; phylum Streptophyta; class Pinopsida; order Pinales; family Pinaceae; genus Pinus; species Pinus albicaulis. Next base: position 351,686,620 of record CM076579.1, read on the forward strand.
AAAAAAACTCAATTAACTCATTCAAGCTATCTTGTGATGTGGAATTTCGATTTTCTCCTTATTTAATTAAAGGGAAAATTAAATTAAGATTTTCTTGCTACCATTTTTCAACACTCCCTCTCAACAAGAAAGGGATTCACAGCTACCCTGATCTAACACCTTTAGAATGTAATGCATGCAACACTTCTCACTATTTCTACTACTACAACAACATTTGCAACTAAGAATCATACTTAAAAAATAAATAAAAATAATCACTAAATCAATCAAAAACTGTCTACTGGCAAAACTGTGTTATTATTGACTCTGCTACTGAGCCTCATGCTCTACTGTCAAAAATTATCTATACTCCTCAATATCTAACTGACAGTGATCCTCCAGCTACTCAATACTGTGGGCCCCTGTAGATATGTTATGATACGTGAGACAAAAAACACCTCAATGGACCCTGTCCAAATTTCTACAAGTCATGGGACTATTGCTTCACATCGCCCCACCTCACACCTGAAAGTATGGCTGCATATGCTCCCTCTTCCAAATTCTCTTGAAATATCTCCCTACTCTAGGTATATGCTTGAATGGATGTTTCCACTTTGTCTCCTCTCTGCTTCTCCAATTTTGGCTACTCCACAACTTGCTGAGGCTTCTTATAAGGCTCCATTTTAAGAGGTAAATCATGCTCCCTCTCAACCACCAAGTCTCTAATATTTTTCCTTTCTCCTCAAGGATTTGCATGCATATTCGACCTCAAGTTCATATACGTTCTTCACTCGTACACCGATCTACTTCACCTGTCCCATGGTGATGTGTCTAAGTAAACCCTTCCCTTTGCTAAATATCCCACCATAGACATGGTCTTACAATACCATTACATAAACAAGATTATTCTTTATAATCGATACAAACATAACATCCTTGAGCCTTTTAGAGGAGCCATACTCCCTCTGAAATGTAACTTTACCGATACCAGTCGTGTTATACCTCCCATCAGCTCCAAACGCAATGTTTTACTTGGGGTATTTCTCTTCCAAGTCATTAAATAAATATATAATCTCCGTCATGTGGAATGAGGCATCGTTTTCAAGATACCACATGCTTCACATTATTGTGCTTACCATGCATGAAATGAGATTAAAATGAAGCTCAAATTTTGAAGCTAGATCTTCACGTACTGTTGCTACTGCAGGCTCCTTCTTGCTTGCCTTCTTCTATGGAAATTTCCTGGCATAGTTCCTGAATTCATGGCAATGAAATCACTTGATATTGGAAAACTATTTCTTCTTGCCATCCTCATCTTGGTACTTCTTTCCCTTGAGTTTATTTCCTTTGCTGACTAATGCAAGTTACTCTTCCATTTCTTTGGATGAGGTCCCATATTTGTCATCCTACCTCATTTCTTCCTACACTAGATCATACCATAACCTCTCTCAACTTGGTAGTTTATCTCTACCATTAACAGAATATTGATAATTTTGTGAGCTCTTGGAAAGACCCGACAGAGCTAGAGCTACCAAATATTCTTCACGGAAAGATACACCATCCCCGCCAAGTTCATCACGACACTAGGTAAACTTACTCATGTACTATGGAATTATGTCATTCTTTTGCATATTGATACTTCAAAGCTTTTCCTTGAGTGTCAATTTCCTATGGTCACTATTTTTCTCAAATAAGTATGCCAGTGTTTTCCACATCACGAATGGAGTTTATTTCCCATGGAGATTCAACACAATATGATCCTAAACTCCTTCCAATACAATCCTCCTCACTTTAGCCACATCCTTCTTCCACTGAGCGATATCCTGGGCATCAACTACTGAGGTTTTTATTACATCTATCTTGATGCAAACTAGTATCCCATTTTCATCTAATATTGCCTCCAAACAAATCTTCCATACCAAAAGATTTGTGGTTCCTTCCAAATCATACTCGAGCCTCAGTCTGGTGGAATTCATCTTCTTAGTTTTGGAGAAAGCCTACAACGTTTCTCTTGAAATTCGAACCTCACACAAAGGAAACCTTCAAATCTCTTCTCTACTGTGAAAATAGCTCTCATACCATGTAGAATTTAAGTATAGATTCAATACTTCTCATGTAATGTTATAAAACATAAGTCTCAAATATACTCTACTCATCTACGGAAAGCAATTCACGATTGAGAAACAATATAAAAAACATGCAACATTAATTAACACACATACACGAGGATATATCTAGGGGCAAGCAACTACTCAAAACACCTTCCTATATGTATTGCATTAGTCAGAAAATAGAGAAGAAATACAATGCTTTCTCAAGCCTGGGTAACCTTTGTACAAGTATAATCTATTTCACTGCCTCATAGATTAGCTCTGGCCAATATGTAGCTAATTTTCCTACCTTTCAAGCTCATATTTCCTTGGGAATTGGCCCCTATTATTTAGGGAAATTCCTCATCCATAATTGCGCAATCCCTATAGATCCTTCTCTGAATGCATGCACCACTTATACAACTTGGATAATTATACAATTGTTAGTACATTTCCCTTGAACTCCAATCCCAAATGGGTAACTAGAATTTCATGCATGCATGAGTTAATTACTAGTCGATTGATCAGTTGACTGGTTGAAAACTAAAGCTACACCCCACTGCTAGACGTCCTACTAGTTCCTCCAACAGTTGGAACTAGTTTAACTAACCTTAACTCAATTTGACTAAATTAAATTGTTACAGCTAAAATTAACTCAACCTAGGATCCTAAAATTTAGGAATGTAATATTCCTAAATTAGCATACAACTAATTGGAATATTAAATTTTTATTTTTCTCTTAGTTAGAGGAATAAGAGGGTATGGAGACCCATAAATCTCCATATTAGGAATAAAAAACACTCCTAATGTGAATGGATGACATCTAAAGGTTGGATTGAAGACCCTTATGTTTGAAAAGGGGTTGGAACATGTAGATTGGGTTAACCTTGACCAAATCAAACAACACTGGTATGGAAGGAGTGGCATTCATTGAGTGATAGTGCAGTTTTGGAGGGAGACTCCATGCATGGAAGTAGTGGCTTTAATGAGTGGGGCCCAAGGTGAGGAAGCTCACCATGAATATAAGGAAGGGGATGGCAGCCATTGTGGGCATGATTGGATTATTATTTTGTTAATGGTTTGTTTAGACTTGTTGCTCTCTTTAGCTATTTAGCTAAGATTGCAGTGTTGTTTAGCACAGGGTGTTCCTGAGTAGGAATCCCACCTCTATCCTTGAGGTATTTCTAGTGCCCACTTAGGAAGAGAATTTGCACTAAATTTCCACATTTTGGCATTTGGCCAGGCTACAACTTTCTTCAATAGTGCAGTGTCTGCTTAGAGTTGTGTTGTGTTGCAGGGTGCAGTAGTGGAGGTTTGTATTGGGTGTTTTCTGAGTTCTTTTTCAGTGGAGGAAGGTTTCCTTCCATCGGGAGACTAGTAAAGAAGCCCCTTGGGATTTATTAATATATTTTGCATTATGCCAAGGTGATTTTATTCCCTACAACGCAGTTTCAGTCCAGATCTACGTTATTTTAGGGAGGAGTTGTAGGGGTGGTTGGAGTGTCTGATTTGGGAGGTGATTCCTTTAGTGAAGTGGACAACCTTTCATCTGAAGGATATATTAGAGAAGAGATATAGGATTCTACATTAGATTCATTCATATCTTCTCATTTATTTTTTTGCAGCATGTTTTCAGCCCTAGGGTTGTAGCTTACATTTGCATATTATATGCATTTTCCGAAAACCCTCTTGGGTTATCTTGGAAAGGTGAAATAGAGCCTAAATATGTATGTATAACATATATTGAGGAATATATCATTATATTTGTATCATTGTATGATCTCCAGATGTAGTTATGCATGTTATGAATGTGATGTAGTAGCTCTCTGGGATTTTGTATTATAGCAACATCTCACTTTTGGGAGTGATTGTTTATGGGAGGCTTGTTTCCTCATATCATATGACTTGTGCCTCACTATTTTTTATTGATTTTTTGTTCTTATACATAATGTTATGGCTCCATATCAGTCTCCATTGTTGATTTGTTGATTTACACTGCTATTTCCATGTTTATGCACTATATTTTTGCTTTTCCCATTTGGGAATACTACAATGGTATCAGAGCATAATTTTGGCTCAACCTATGGATATCAGCCATTATGCTATCAGGAGAATAATAATAAGGAGAAAGATATCAGAATGATGGAAGGAATGAGTTTTATATCATTTCTTTTCATATCTACGAGGGACCTCAACAAGGAGGTCAAGCAAAGAAGAATGGAGAAATGCCATGAAACCACAATAGGGTTTCAATATGAGGAAGTTCATTGCACTTCCTATCAGCAGAAGAAAGAACCAGTATTTCATAGAGCTCTGTTATGTGGAATTATGAATTATGGATAAAACACATTCCCTAAATGTGGTGATATGCATTTAGAAAAATAGATCAAAGACTTTGTAGACACTTTTCCTAAGAGTAAATAGACACACAAAAATAAGGAGAAACTTACTTGGAGTCCAAGCACTTCCTATTATCCTTTTGTCGCTCTTGTTGTAGATTCCAATCCAACTTTGATCGCCAAACTAATTCCTGCAAGTATAAACACTAAATAGAAAAGAGATTGAAATATATATATGGCTATTTACTTTAATAGTTAAATCAATGAAACATGAAACATATACATCAACTAAGAATCCATAATATGAAATATAGAAGCTTATATAGATATATATGTTGGAAAATGAGTTGCAGTCTTTATTAATGGATAAAAGGGGGAGGTTACAACCAGCAATTGATTTGATGTCACCTACTCCAACATCATCCCAACCTCATCACAATGAACATCTCTCTAGCAGCATATCACTCAATCAAATACTCAATTGAGAAACCAACAACATTTCTTTACCAAATCTCTTCCTTCTCAAGCACTAGGATATGTGCTCAATTTATAGATCAGCTGAAGGTAGTTTCACAATCAATTATTTTCTAATAATAGGTAAGACATGTTCCCAAGCTTAGAGGTGTTGAATGGACACATGGATTCGAAGTTTGACACATATGGACTCTTCTAGAAGGCACTGGCCATGTGGATATTCCTAAATAATGATAATTTCTCTCCCAATTGATAAACACACTCTTGAATGTCGGGATGTGCTTTGTAGAGCACCCTTGAATGGAGATAACTACATATGCAAAGTAGTTAGTCCCTTGAGAGGTTGTGTTGGTGAGCTCATAGGTGATATAACATGTACTTGAAATCTTGGAAACCTTGGAGTGGAATTCATGGATAATTTGTTATTGTCCTTTGTCTTAGGGCATGTAGCAACTGAAATGATAGGGGATGATAGACCCTATTCATTGGTTCTGGGGATGATGTCCAGTTTAACTAGGTCATTGGGAATGGTGCCCAAATTGACCTATAACATATTACCCCATAAATCATGAAGTCAAAATAATAATAACAATATTTTTTGAATGATATGCTTTATGTTGTGATGGACCGGAACAAAAGAAGAGTGGCGACCTGCATCAATATTACAATACATTACATCATGATATATCCTCTTAATCATGAATTTCTAAGGGAAGGCATTCCCATGCTCATCACATAAACTATCTAATAACATGTACATAGTTTAGAAAGTCCTCTATATTGGAATTTTTCCAAAGATGGACATGCCTATAGATATAGGCCCATGTTTGGATGACGATCTATATGTAAGGTCACCATACAGATGATGTGAAAAACAATCCTAAAATCGCAGCTCGGATGCTTGAAACTAGATCCAGGGTCCTCTTATCTTGTTCACTCAATCGTTCGGGTACAAGTCTAACCATGCGAATATACGATTTGTAGTCGAACATGGTAAGACAACATTTAACTACCAGCCAATGATGTGAGATGTTAACAAATGCAAGAGAACCATCATTGATGTCAATGGACCTCAATGTACTGCAATACATTTCGTAAGGCGTGAATAGATGATTTGATGTCGAACACCAAACAAAATATTTTAGTCAAAAGTCTGGAAGAGAGGATCTTGTCGATGTTGTAACAAGCCTCATGGTACTGGAAGATGATGTTTCTAAATAAACTTCCTGGATGATGATTTGACGTCAACAGGAAGCTACTTTATTGCGAAATTGGAGTTACTAATTTCGGAGACAAAATGTGACTTGATATAGCAATGTTCAGGGATGAATTTCATGATAATGAAGGTTTATGATTATTGCAGAAGGATGAGCATTCACTGGATGATTTATCTTGGACATATCAGTGACACTTAGATGATTTGGTAGCATTGACCCAAAAACAAAGTGAAGGTATGTGTAATATTCCCAATTAGGCATGAGCTAGTTGGAATATTCAATTTTGTTTTATTGCTTTGTTTAAAGAATAAAAGAGAAAAGGAGGTCCATAATACTCCTTGGTAATGAATAAATCAATGCCAAATGTGAAAGGGACAAACCTTGGCACCTTATTTAAGCACCCTTAGGTGTGAAAGGGGTTAACATTTTGACTGGGTCAACCTTGACCAAATTTATAGCACTGTTATGGAGGAGTGGCCATCAATGAAAGACAACTCAATTTTAGATGGAGATGCTTTGTGTGAAAGGAGTGATATCATTGGATGTGGTTTAGGGTTTACAAGATCTTGAATTAAAAAAGGAAGAGGATGGTAGCATTATAAGTTTTTTGATGTATATGATATTTTCTGAATATATGGTTTGTTTAGACATATATATTTCTCTTTCTGTTTAGCTGAGATTGAATGTTGTTTAGCATTGGGTGTTCCTGATTTGGAATCCCACCTCTTCCCATTGAGTAGATCTTGGGAGAGTTTGTATTGAATTGTCCACTATTTTTCTTAGGTCCAAGCTTCTTCTTTCAACTACAGCGTAGATCCTATTGAAAATTTGGTTGTTTTTGCAAGCTGCGGCAAGTGGAGGATATATCTTTAAGATATAGGCCATTTCAGTGTTCATTTTCAGTGGAGGAGGTTTCCACTTCATTGGGAGGACAATATTGGAGGGAATTGAGCTTATTTTCAGATCTTGGCATCAGGCCAACCTTATTTTGATCCCTACAGCGCAATTTAATTCCAGATCTGTGTTATTTCTATAGGAGGAGTTGCAGGGTGGTTTGGCACACCATTTCGGGAGCTGATTTTCTAGTGTTGGGGATCTACCCTTCAATTTGAGGATCTATTGGAGGAGGCTATTTTATTGATTATATCAGATCAACCACACTTTCCAGATCTATATTTTTCAGTAGATCTGCATTCTTAGATCTCATATCTACAACTTGTACTTGGTATTTTGCTGAAAACCCCAAGGGGATTCTATAGAGGAGCTTGTATAGTGCATGGATCTGATATAGATCTATCTTTTGAGGCACATATTTCCTCTAGATCTGATGTATAATCTATTTTTGTTGCAAATCCAATAAAGTAATGTTGTAAGGGTTTTCTAGCTTTTATATATGGTTGCAGCACCTCATATTGAGGGATTTTCTGCATTGGAGACTTGTATCTATTGTTATGCATCTTATGGCCCATTTCTTATGTACATTTTTCTGATGTAATAATATATGAAAGGTATCCATATTGGCCTCTTGTTGTATAAATGATGATCTGCAATATTTTTCAAGCATTTTGCACTATATTCCTACTTTTCCCATTTGGGAATTTACAGTGGTATCGGAGCATAATTGTGGCACAACCTGTGCATTCTAAGAAGAAAATATGTCTTCTGAAGAAGCATAGACTCTTACTGACAGAGATAAGAGGTATCATAGAAGAGGCCACAAAAATTTTGATTATACAAATGACAAAGAAGACAAGGGTAAAACCCTTTTTTCTAGAGGAGAATATGAAGAGAAGGAGTTCCCTAATATCCTTCTTAGAGCCATGCAAGACATTTCTAGAGAGATAAAGGGGATGAGAAAGGAAAGATTCAAATAATCCCCTAAAGGATTTCATCATGGAGAAGGCTCTGGCATGTCTCACCATTGGAGTGATCAACCAGTGCAGCAACCACAAGTTTTCCAATCATCTACTATGCCTACATTTTTGGCTGTGGGAAATGAAGGATTTCAAGAGCATGAATCCCTTGAAGACTATTTTGAAGAATATGAGTCTCAAAATCAAATATTCAAGGATCACTTTATTTTTCAAGAGTTTTGTAAAATAAAGGACAATATAAGACCAAGGCATCATCATATAAGTGGTGGATTCATTCAGAATCATGATCGACACCACACTATGGGCAGATTATTTTTACCCAAATTTGATGGCTCATCCAAGTGTTCTGCCAAATCTTGGGTAGAAAAACTTGAAATCAACTTTCAGCTGAATAACGTTCCTGAAATGGAAGCCATTAATATTTCAGCGCTACACCTTGAAGGTGAAGCACATGATTGGTGGTTCCATGGCTTGTCTACATTGGGTCATGCCAATGTAACTGCTTATTTAGAGTTCACTAGAAGACTGGTGGAAATATTTCATAGAAGAGATCCTGAAGCACCATTCATGAATCTTGCAAAGTTGAAACAATCAGGTAATCCAGAAACTTACATTTTTGATTTTTTAAAACATTCTATTATGGTTCCTGATTTATCTGTAGCAAGAAGGGTGTACATGTTCATTTATGGATTAGATGAAACTCTTCATGGGTTGGTTAAGTCTACCAAGCCCATTACTCTACAAGATGTCATTGAAAAGACTAGAGACCTTCAATATGCCTTTCCAAAATCAAAGGCAACATTTCAGCATAAGCCCTTTTTTCCATCAAAGGGAAAAGAAGAAAAGGCTCCTCCTTCAAAGGAGAGCTCATACAAGAAACCTCTTGATGATGATGTTCGGAGAGATCTAAGAAGAAGGAAGCTTTGCTTCACTTGCAAAGAGTCATGGGCACCTGGACATAGATGTGCAGCTGGAAAATCACATTACATAGAGGTCTTCTCAGATGATGAGGAGGAAGAGGAAGATGAACCAAGAATAAGTCACAGCATTGACACTATAGGAGATGAACCAACACCATCAGGAGATGGGAATGGAGCATTTTCTCCTATTGGAGGGGCTCTTGCATCATTAAGAGGAGTACCTAAGTACTTGACCTTAATATTTCAAGGTTCCATCTTGAATCAGAGGGTTTTTGTTTTGGTTGATAGTGGGACTACCCACAATTTTATTAATGCCCAACTAGTGCAAAGGGGGGAAATACCCACTGATGCTTTTGAGGGATTCTCTGTTTTGGTCTAAGGAGATAGAAAAATGCAATGCATGCATTATTTCCTATCATTTTCAGTCACCATGGGAAATATACATTGATTTATCACTTCTTTGTGGTTGACATACCTGACACCAATGTGATATTGGGTGTTCAATGGTTGATTACCTTGGGAAAAGTCACCACTGATTGGGAGGATTTGAAAATGGAATGGGTGGATAAAAGGAGAGGTAAGACTCAAATGATCAAAGGCATGCATACATACCCCTCACATACAACTTCCACACAGAAATCAGAGATGGATTTGCGCAGTGAAAGTAAGGACCTTACAATCCCATCTATTATGCTCATGTGATTGCTGCATGGGACACTATTATCTAGTGGTAAAACACCTGGGAGACCACTTTATTTAGATTTGATAGGATATATCTCACAACATGATGCTCCAAGAATATATCTAGGAGGGATGGGAGCATTAGAAGGCAATGATACAATGCTAGGAGTCTTGGGTAGGCTCAAGGAGGAGGGAGACACTCTCCCAACATCATCATTACCCACTCTTATTTCAGATTCTACGGTGTGGGAGGAGAAGAATGGAAGGAATGACCTTCCAACATGTACCTTTGGCATGGGTGATGTCAAGGAGGAGAGAAGCCATATGACAGACATTTATGTTGATATATCATCAGCGTTGTCATTATGGGAGATTGATCCATATTGGAAATCCCAACTGTTGGTGGATTATTCCAAGGATATTGACACTTGCATGATACTTGATGACCAGCTACAAGAAGAGGGATATTCAGTCCAAGAAGGAGTCATCTATTATCATAGTAGGATCTTCTTATCTAGAACCTCCAAGATGAAGGAGAAGTTACTACAAAGGGCCTATGATGAGTTGTTTTTCAGCCACACATATTCCATGAGGTGCTACAACATTATCATGAGAAGCTACACTTGGAAGGGCTTTGAAGGAGAACTATATCAGCATTTTCAAAGATGCATGAACCATGTGGAGTTGGGATAGCAACATAACTCTATAAAGGAGTTAATTCAACCATCTCTTTCTTCTTTTGAGAGAGGAGATAGATCTATGCACCACTCCATTTGTTTAAGGAGAAATTTTGGTCAAGAATATGTTCATGTAAATAATGTTTCATTTGATTATTTTTTGCATTATTTCACCATGTATATGTAGGCCATAACTCCAAGGAGGAGTACTATACCATATAAACTTCATGGCCAACTTTGGGCCACAAAAATTTCTAAATATGGCCACTCCCTTGGAGGACAAAGGGATATTTTGTTTCATGATGGGTGCATTCCTAAGGCACCAAATATATCTCACACTTTTAGCTATAGTGAGATGACTTGGACAACAAGTAAGTGGTGGGGAAACCACTTACCATATCATTATATGAGGCAGTCAGAAGATCTACTGTGCTGGTTCCATATGTGGGACTATGACCCACCTCCATTTGCACAAATTTCAGTTTGTATGTACTTAATTTTTGTCCCATACATTGATGATGTAATTATACTTTTTATGGGAATGATTAGAGGGAGGATGAGAGGTATATATGTGCCCTATGGGATGGAGATTCTCCATGTACCTTATGCTACATTTTTTAGGGAGAAAATTGGGCAAATCGTGTTTGTTTCATTTGAACTATTGTCTCCTTATGGGATGGAGTATTTGCATCTCATGAGAACTTTGGAGGAGAAATTCATGGAAGAATTGATTGGTGGAAACTTAGCTTATGATGGAAGATTATCACTCATTGGTGTCACCAATGATGGAGAGTTGCAACACTCACCTTGTCTTTTTGTTGAGGACAAGCAACATTTGAGAAGGGATGACTGTAATATTCCCAATTAGCCATGAGCTAGTTGGAATATTCAATTTTTTTAATTTCTTTTTTTAAATAATAAAAGAGAAAAAGAATTCCATAATACTCCTTGGTAATGAATAAATCAATGCCAAATGTGAAAGATACAAATCTTGGAAGCTTATTTAAGTACCCTTAGGTGTGAAAGGGGCTGGAACATTTCGACTAGGTCAACCTTGACCAAATCTACAATGTTTTCATGGAGGAGTGGCCATCAATGAAAGACAACGCAATTTTAGATGGAGATGCTTTGTGTGAAATGAGTGCTATCTGTTAGTCATCAGTATTTTTCACTTGTTGGTGATGACTAGTTCTAATAGCCAAGTTTTCTAGCTGCTGATATAAAAATTTGTCAAATTTTCCAGCTGGAAAACACCCATAAACTTTTTTTCCCTCTTACCTTTCAGTTTGCCCATAACGAGATGAAACCTCATTATCAAATCCTACCCAACCTCAGCCCTACTAGTCTGCCCATCAGCTCTAAAGAAACAATCCAAATCTTTCCAAACAGTCTCCCTTAAGTTAGGAAGTGGCGCTTTAGGAATTTCGCCCTTGGAAAACTATACAAAAGCCAAAGAACCTCCATCTGCTATAGACCAGTCATAATAGACCTTCCCATTCTGCAAATAAAGTTGGTTACAGCCCTAGGTTGTGCCATTAATACACTCTCAAGCCTCAGCAATACATAGACCATAAGTCAAACTGATTCTAAGTGTTTTTACAGTGTTTTAATGGATTTTTCAAGGACAGAGGCATACCAGCATCTCAGAAGACAATTTTTGGCTCCACATAAGAAGGAAAATGCTTCTCAATGTGACCTTAAGCCTGGGATGTAGCTACAAAGAAAATAGTTTTTAATCAAGCTCTTGCGACCACATTCCAAGCCTGAAAGGACAGTAGAAGGAAAAATAACACTATCATAGGGCTGATCATACAACAAGACTGAAAAACCTCCTTCATCTATAAGCAGAGGGTTTGAAGACTGAAGCGCCTCCTTCATCTATAAGCAGAGGGACAAAGTGAAGAAATATTGTTAAACTGATGACCAGAGGAGTCGAAGGGGTCTTGGTCTCAAAGTAACCTCTGCCATCATGTTCAAAAGGAAACATGCATCTGTCAAAGAAGGTCTTCTTCATAAGCAAAGTAAAGGAGCTCATCATGGTTTGAAGGTAAAAAGGAATCATGGTATATGGAAAATACTCTGAATAAGCGGCTTGCTAAAAAGAGGTGAAATAGATGAAAACCCAGGCTTCTTGCAGACCCCTTCACAGAAGAACTAAAAGGCAGCTCTCCCTGGCTCAAATTTCAAGTGTAGAAGATCATCCCTATTTTTTCTCCTTAAAACTGAAAACTAGATCATTTTGGCAACCGGAAGATAAATTAATGTTTTTGGGATTAAGGACCTTTTTGTAAACAGGATTTGCACTTACAGTGTCCAAATAATTTCTACCCACTGTCAAAGAAAATCTCATATGACTCAAGTGACAGCAGGTATGCCATACAAAGACCAGAGGTATAAAAGGGATATTGAAATGACAGTTAAGTCTCTTCCTGAGAAAAAAGGCATTGCAAATAGGTATACAGGGTCATAAAAGTACCAGAAGAATTATGGTATATGTTTCAAGGTCAGAAAAACACACTCAAAACAAATAGAGCATGCCACTGTCAAGAAGGAAGGCATGTTCTTTATGGAAATGTGTCAAAGGTGATAATGAAGCCCGGGTGATTATTACTGAGTTTCACCTTCCAATCAAAGAGAAGCATCATTTGGAGGATATATCTACAGTCCCTATATAGGTTCAAAACAATTTTCCCTCTCACAAGTAGATATGATCATAAGCAACAGAAGCTACCAATCAAGTCTTAAAGAAATGGACCATCTCCTTGCAAATGGCTAGAGACACCTCATCATCATTGGTGTATTGTTGAGTAGTTTTTCCAATATTGAAAATACCACTAAGGGGTCTAACAGTGGCATAAGTTACCTTTCAAACATATAAGCACAGTGAACAGAGTTTTACCTTTTGAATATTTTTTATAAATGAATAGGTTGATATCTATTAAGGCTGTTTAAAAGCATGCACATCCTTTTGCCAACATTGTTCAAAGTGTGGGCCCTTCTTAACAAATTCAAAATCATTTTGTTCCCTTTTCAAATGAACAAAGGCGGTGGTTTAAAAAGGATGTCCTCCCAACCCTCACAAATTCATTTCAAAGGTAGTTGGCTTCTTTGCGTTCAAAGGAGTAAGAGGACCGTTGCAAGACCTCTTTGAATCTCTCGAAACACCAACAAAACTCCCCCTTTCTATTCACAAGACTGGAGGAAGAAATTGTGAACGAAAAAAACAGAGTTTTTGAGCTTAAGGATTGCGTAGTGCGCCTGTACAACTGTGCGGCGTGCTCAGGCACAGTTTTTACACATCAATACAAGGCTGCGCGGCGCACCTGTAGGAGCGCACGGCGCGCCTGCAGGAGTTGGTCCCGTTGTCCCGACAGGTGACCCGACAGATCTTATTGCGCGGCACCCTCTCTTTCAAACACGTCGCGGTTATGTTAATCCTCCAAAACGCCTCCAAATTGCTTTCAAAGTGGCTCCATCTCTCAAGAAAATATTGCCATCGTGTTTCAAGGTATTTTTGTCTTGCCCCCGCCCCCTTAAATTCAAATTTGCTAGACAATGTTCGAGGTACTGAAAGTCTGGGTTAAATCAAGATATTTTGAGTGATTATTTTGAAAGAAAGTTAAGGTTGATGGGAGTGAAGTGTTAATCCTAGCTTAAAAGAGCTTAAAACTGTCCTTAAACTGCTCAAACATCACATTCCTTTTCTAAGGGGGTTGTCAAGCATTTGGGACATTTAAACTGTTGTGGCATAAAATCCATAACTCTGTCAGTTGTATGTAACTAAGAAAAGGTTCTTGGGAGGTTTGGTTTTTTGAGTTGCTATATTTTGCGATTGACCAGCAGTGAACATAGAAAAATGATAGGTTCCTATTGATGATTCAAAAAACCTCACAAACTTCCCTCAAACAGTATTGAAAGATAAAGGCACCGTTTGAAAGGAGAAACGCAGGGCTTTAAAAGGTGAAATAGTGGGTCTATTTTCAAATCACAGTGATCATTGTATGAGCATTTTTGACCTTTCAAAAGTCTCCCCTGTGTGTTAAAAAGGAAAAAATGGTGTTTGACCTTTCAATCCATAAAGCAGATCCAGTGAATGAAGCTACCATTGCATTTGGAGGTATTGTCAAATTTTGTGTGAGGAACAGTAAAGTATAAGGAGGGTAGTGCTTTGGTTAAGAGGATTTTTTTGTTGTTTGACTCCTACAGGGCTGTTTGTGCTCACACCAAACACAAGGAGTTTGATGACTCTACCTATAACACAATGACCTTTGACTGTATATATGTTTTTTGGTTGACTATGTGATGGTTATTGAATTTACCTTTTGATTGGCATGCAAAGGGAGGAAAAGATAGTGTTCTGAAAGAGCAGAGACCTAATAGCAAAGAAAGCCTCTCACATAGCATCTCAAACCATTTTTTCCCTATCAAACAGTGATTGATAGCTGAGACAGAGTTTTGTTTGAGGACACATTTCAAGAACTTTTGAGGCATTTTGGTTTTGTAGAAGTGCATCCAAGACAAGATGCCTCCCAGGCAGGATAGCAGGAGTGTATTGCACAAGAGGTATGAGCCTATTTCCATTGGAGAGGTGAATGCCCACCCATCAGTATTGTTCAATTTCCATGAGGTCGGGTGCTTATATTTTTTCCAAAGGGTGCAAGAGGTGAAGAGTTTTTCTCCTTTGACACACCTTTGCGCTTTGAGGTTCAGAGACAAAAATTTCCAATTGGCTAGCCTTGACTTCAATTTCTCCCCAAGATCCATATCCAAGGCTACTAAAATCCCATATATTGGCGAAAAATGGTTTAAACAAAGCTATTTGGACTTAGAAGATTACAAGCCCTTTCTAAAGCCCGAACACAGGGATGCTTGTCCTTCTATTTTCCCTTTCTCATATCTTTTAGCCAGCTACGCCCCTCTCATGAATATTATCATGAAGTACTTCACTTGTGAGGGGAGATTCTCCCGAATCTATGCTTATCACATTCGACTGTTGATGCATTTCACAAGGACCAAGCAACTAAATCTTCCTTTCTTCTTATGCAAAAGCATTGAGAAAATGGCCTCCACTGTCTAGAAGAAGCCTCTTTCATAGCAAATAGCCTCTCTATTCCATCACTCTCTCATCAAAGTCTTCATCCTTCACCAGCTTGAAAAGAGAGAGGTCTCCTAGGATGTTTTCATCACTCATCCGGATTTCTCCACTGTCCCTCCAGTCCATACATCCCCTACATCTCCTACTCATCGCCCCTTGCCTTCTTCTAGAAGACCTACTCCTAAAAGGCTCAAATTTACTACAGAACAAACAAAAGAGCATGAATAAGGAGAAGGAAGTGGCCAGCAAGAGGAGGAAGGACATGAGCATGAAGAAAAAGATGAAGAGCAGCAAACTGATGATGAAGGGCAACAACATGACATTGATGAGGGTGAACAGACTGAT
This sequence comes from Pinus albicaulis, assembly GCA_034641835.2. Classification (NCBI taxonomy): domain Eukaryota; kingdom Viridiplantae; phylum Streptophyta; class Pinopsida; order Pinales; family Pinaceae; genus Pinus; species Pinus albicaulis. Next base: position 351,702,311 of record CM076579.1, read on the forward strand.
GGTGAAGGGCAACAGTTTGAACAGCAGCCTTATGGGGACACACAGAAACATCACAGTGGTGATGAACAACAGCATGAGGAAGAAGAAGAAAGTGTTGAACAGCAGTTCAGCAAGGACAGGAAAGGGATGAACAAGGGCAGCCTCCTCAAGAAGAACAACAAACTCAAAAGGATGACATGCAAGATGAAAAAGGTAAAGGGGTCATACCCTCTTCTCCTAAAAAGGCCAAGCCCCTGATAGCAAAGAAGAGAATGCCTAGAGTGGTCACTCCAAATGTGACAAGGGCTCTCCGAAGTAAATGGAAATTGCCAAAGAAGCCTATCATTGATTTTCCTAGGAGGAAGATCACTAGAATAGCCACCCAAAGCAAAGGGAAGGGCAAGGTAGAAGGAAGTCATGAACAGGAGGGTGCATTCGATATCATCCTGATCCAAAGCTAAGATAGTGATAATGAGGCCCGGATTCTAGAAAACCTTTTGATCCATAGGGAAGGCCAAATTGATGCATTGAAGGATGATCTTCATAAGGCAAGGAATTTAAATCATTTTCTAGTAATCCAAAATAGGAAAATGAGTGTCCATATGGCTGTTTATGAGACACGGGCAACTAAGTACAAGAAGGAGGCCTCCAAAGCCCAAGCAAGGTTGGAAGAGCTCATAGGTGAATTTGATGAAAGTGAAGGTGATGATCAGCCTAAGCGAAAGAGGCCTAGAACCATGGGGCTTAAAAGGGCCCTTGAAAAGCAAAAAGAAGAGGAAAATGCCCTTCTCCAATCCACTCCTCTCACTACATTGTTTGAACAGAAGATAGAAAACAATAAGGAGGTGTGGCTTGAGAGAGTCAATGAAAATTTGGAGAAGAATTTGGAGAGGGAAAACAGGGACCTAGACCTTCAAAGGAGAATGACGAAGCATTACAAAAAGTTAAATCAGTTTTCCCGGCGCAAGTTAAAGGCTGCTCAAGACAAGCTAAAGGAGGTTAAAGGGAAGCCCCCGGCACAGAAAGTGAGAAAGGACACATTAGGACTTCATATTTTGGCCTCTGCTTCGCAGAATTTTGCTGAGAACCCTTGAGGGTCATGCTCACCAATTTTGAGCGATTTTCGACACATTTTGGTTTTTTGGCATTTTTGGGTTTTTGCCCAAAACTCATGGGCTTCGCCATTTCAGTTTGGGGGATCGTCAATAAAGGATAATGGTATAATTGGATGTCATAATTTCAGGAGCACACACTCAGTGATTTTCAGGACAATTGAAGATCATTGACTCCTTCGAAATGGTGAAAAATGCCCACTTTTTCCACACTCTGCCCAGTCTATCAGCAAACTTTATTTTCTGGTTTTTACACATAGTCCTATTTTTGGAGGACTTCTAGGTATCAGATTGAGAAAATTTTAGTTGCTCCAGAAAGTAGACACTTAGAGCTTTCCAACGAGCTATCATGAGCCCCGTTTCAACATCGGGAAGGCTGCCAAAAATTTCCGGCAAGTCAGGGGACCTTTTACTGATATAATTTTTGAGTATTTTTGTAAAATTTGAACCTTTAAAAACTGCTTTTTCCTCATGTGCGTTTAGCTATTGTTGCACATGAGAAGTTGTGAAAATTCAATTTATTTCCCTTTTTTAGCATTTTTTAGATATTTTATGATATATTTTGTGCCTTGGGCTTTGCAAAGCCTCAAGGACAAGTTTAGATATTTTGAATAGGCCAATGAGAGTGCAAGTTGAACTAAGAGGTTTTCCTCACTTGAGCCTATATATTCCAAAGGCTTTCATTGTAAACAAGGCTGAACTTGATGATAGAAGCAATATATGGTCATATAAGCTTTGGAAGAAATACTTGTCTCATGCTCTTGGATAGTCTCTTGGATTTTCTTGGATGATGAAAGAGGATTGTTGTTGGATTCCATGACTTGGTAGAATGGTATAGTGTCTCTTTCTTTGTTTTGTTTTCTAGTTTTCATTCATGAATCCATGTTTCTTGCTTGCTATAGATCGGTAGAGAACAAATTTGAGACATGCTATTGGAGGCACCTCAAATTTCTTGTTTCTTCATAGCTTCCATGTTTTCTTCTTCCTTAGTCACATTAAAGAATTCTTGATTGCTCTTTAATAACTTAAGGATATTGTTGCTTATTTCATTTATGGTTCTATGCATGTTAAGTATGATTTACGGTATGCCCTGCTTACCAATGGCTAGCCATAGCTCCATCCATGAAATTTCTCTTTGACTAATTAGATTGTCATTTGTTGAACCAAGGAGGTCTTGTTTCGATCTTACCCTTTGCCTAAGACTATGCAATCTTGTTTTCAAAGTGCCCAATAACTTGAAGTACTATGTTTAGGCATTCCGGCATAGTGGTTTGAGTTTTTCGTCTCTCTTAAGTGTTCTTTCCCAAATTTTGATAGCCATTTCCCAAAGTTAGAGGGTGATATATCTCTATGCATGGCTTGAATGTTTATTTCTATTGTATTGATTAGCTTATAGTTACATTTCTCATGATTAATGGTTTTCCCTACCATGTATATGTCAGCTATTAAACTAGTTATGCTTGAAATCCTTTGTTGTTCCCAAACTTGATGTCCATTTTGTTCCATTTTTCCCAAAGATCCTTTCTACCTCGAATCAAATTGGCCCTTCAACAGCCTTGTATCACTGTCTGATAGCTTTCTAGACCTTTTCGACCCCATAGCCCAGTTAATCTGACATATTTTTACCTCTCTTATATCTTTGATCAGTTTCATCCCTCACAACCTTAAAAAACCAAAACCAAAAAACCTACTTCATAACTAGCCTAAAATCAGAACATAATAAGCAAACAGACAGATAACCCTTACACAAATAGAGAGAGCCCTCTCTGAGTCCAAGAAGGCTAGGTCCTTGGGCTCCAAAGATTGGTTTGATGTTACACTGTCATTTGGCTTTCCAATCAGCCAAATCACGGGACCCTAACATAATGGTGATCACGGTGGGACTTACTGAGTACATGACAGTCTAGCAAACTCTTATATACTCTTTAGTCCTTCAACATAAAAACTCAGACCATCAGCCTATAGAATCATTTAGATTAAACCCCTTGTTTCACCATCTTAGCAAAGTGATGAATCAGGTTTATAACACTCTTACAAAATAGGTTGCACATAAAAACTCAGAGAACCCCAAAAACTTCCTTAGATTTGTTTTTTCAGTACTGGTGGTGGACCATACACATATACCTCAAAAACAATTAAAAATCCACCTGGCGACTCCACTAGCCTCTAGTAGGCCTTACTACTTTACTAAACTCTAGGCTACTATCCGATCAACTTATCCCACCGCTCACTAACATAATGGCGATCACGGTGGGACTTTAAGTCAAAACATCCTAGGTATCCCTTAGGAACGCTCAAAATCTCAAACAAACTTAGAAGAGTATAATATAGCTTTGTCACCATCTTAGCAAGATGATTATTTAGTCATAGGAAGCTCTTCCAAACCTCACAGGCAAGCAGTCCATAGAATTATTTAGAGTAAACTATTTTTGTTCTCGCCACCCTAGCAAAGTGATGAGACAGGTTTAGAATACTTTAATAAACCATAGGATGCACATAAAAACTTAGAAAAACCCCAAAACATTCCCAGATTGGTTTTTCCCTAGTTACTGGTGGTGGACCATAGCTACATGTTTACAAAAACAACCAAGTTCCACCTGGCGACTCCACTAGCCTCCAGTAGACCTAAAAACTCCGTAAAAGACCAAAAATATCCATAATCCATACCTTTTCTTCTAGCTCATCCTTCCAGAAGCTTGAACTTAGGGTGGAAACTCTGTAATCAGTGACAAACTAAGTATAACTTAGCGATTCGGAAAACCTCACCTAAACATAGGAGATAAGCAGAAACCTTCTTGCTAAGAGAACCATTAGCTTGACCATACAACCTAGCAAACTATTGAAACCAAGTGAATCACTCTTCTTTTCAAGTTCCCATCTCAAAGTTTGCTACAAAAATTTTTCCAAGCATCTTTGATAGTGTTGGTGTTGGACCATAGTTCTCATAGAAATCCACCTGGCGACTCCACTAGTCCATCCTTCTTGTTTTGATCATCCTTCACATTAGTAAAACCTTAGAGAGGCCATTCATCCAAAACCTCCACAAATACCATCCTCTCTAAACTCTAAACCCGAAATCTAGCTTCACGAAGAATCAACACCAGATCTCATCTAGACCCAAATCCCCTTATCATAGTAGATGACCCAGAGAAGATTCTGTGGCAAGCTTCCCAAACTGGAGATTTAGCTACCGATAGGTCCATCTGTAAAGCAAGATCAGTACCCGAACATCTCACTGCCTTGCAGGATTTCCCCTTTGACTTAAATTCAGCAAAAACTCTTTTTAGAAGCAAGTCACAAAATAAGATAGACTTTGACGATCTTGAATCCCTCGATCTGCCACAGAGTCCTATTAGAGAAACCTCACCTACCACACCTCATGACTTTCAGCTTCTCCATCACTTTGGCTCATACCATCCCAGATCTGCTCAAAACCAGGTCACTAGTCCAAGTGCATCTGCCACACCCATCCAAACCACTACTGTTCAAACTACCTCAGCTCATCCCACAAGCCCTCATCTTGTACATCATCCATTAGCTCCCGTCATGGCAGCTTGATACACATCCTTGGTGTTGCCACAGCCTTTGGCTCCCTTACCACATGACTATCAAGCCAAAATCCCACACTTCACTGGAGAAGAGACTGCCACAGCTCAACAGCATGTAAATAGGATTAGCGATACCTTTGAATACTTGCAAGTAGAATATGAGACCATCAGAATGAGAATGTTCACCCAAAGCCTGGAAGAAGAACCCAAAAAATGGTTTAAGAGCTTAACTCCAAATAGCATCCACAACCTCCCAGAACTTTACCAAATCTTCATAAACAAGTGGGAAGTCTAAAAGAACCCCATTCAAATCCTGTCAGAATATAACAATCTAAAAAGGGAAAATGGGGAAAGTGTTCAGGGATACTGTACTAGGTTCAACATTGTGTATAATTCTCTCCCACCTCATTTCAAACCCTCGCTTGGTTCAGCCTTGGAAAAATTCCCCGAGGGTTTTGACCCAGACATGACTTATCAGTTAAGAGACAAGGATCCTCCTACCTTAGAGGAAATGCAAAAATTAGCCATACGAGCAGAGGCCAACTTAGCGGAAAAAAGAGCTAGAACTAGATCAGAAAGGAAAGTCACATACCGGGATGAGGTCTCCACTTCATCCCCTTCCTTAGATCCTAGAATAGATGAATTAGTTAGGTCCATGGCCAAAATGTGGGAAAAGATAAATGAAAAGGCCCCTGTTAGGGACAATCAGCCAAACCCTCCAAACAGAAACCGGAACCAGAATTTTAGGAGGGAACAACCTCAAAACAGACCAAGGAAAAATGACCAACAAATTAGGCCACCATTTAATGAAAATTATGTGGAAGAAGATGATAGGGATACAGAACCCATTGATGAAAGACATTTGAACCTCATAGGATTTGATAATGAGAGTGAGGTGTACCTCACGGAAGAAGAAAAAGCATTCTTCTCTCCAAATCATGATGAAACCAACTATGAAGATCCCGAGGATCCTGCCATAGATTTTCAAAATTCCATAATAGAATCTCATAGGCAGTATGACCTTAGAAGCAGAAAAAATCAAGAAAACTCCAAGAAAGGTAGCTCAGACACTGCCTAAACCCCTGATACCATCCTTAAGAAAGCAGACAACAACAACAAAATCATGGTCGGGAAAAATGACCAAAAAAAAGATAGAGTTAACTAAAATAATCATGATTCAGATATTCCTAGTACTTCCACAAAGATTCCCGAAGTGGTTGTGGCAAACAAAATCCCAAAACAGAGCCAGCAAACTCAAAACCTAGAGAAAACCATGGCTGAAAAAGCTAAAGCAAACATGTCTAAACTACAGCTACCTTTTAGTTTTGAGGGTGAAATCTCCAAAATAAAGATCACCATGCCTCTTACCGAGATCATCACCCAAAAATCTTACAAGTCCCAAGTGTTCAAAGTCTTGAATATAGGAAGTGATGCCAACACCCTTAATTTAGCTGATGACACTCCTGAAGTATTATTTGGTCCAAAAATAGAAGGAAAATTCCAAGAGGGAACCACTCTTCCCTTTTACATCAGTTTAAATATCCATGACCAAATCCTTCATAATGCCATGCTAGACTCTGGTGCCTCGCATAATCTTATGCCGAAGGTTGTAATGGAAAGATTAGGCCTAGAAATCACAAGACCATACAAAGACTTATATTCTTCCGATTCTAGTAGAGTCAGATGTCTAGGCTTGATCAAGGATCTGTGTTCTAGCTTGGCCCAAATACTTGCAAAACATCTGATCATGGACATAGTGGTAGCAGACATTCCTCCCAAGTACGAAATGCTTCTATCCAGATCTTGGGGAGCCAAGCTCCAAGGGAATATTCAACTTGACATGTCTTACGCCACTATTCCTTTGTTTGACCAAACAAGAATACTCTATCGAGAGTCACACATGAAATACATGATCAGTAGCCAAGAGAGGCCAGACAACATTCCAATGTATTATGTGCATTCTAACCTAAACTCTTTTATTCTGCATACTGATGGGGATATTGAAGAATAGTCAGAAGAAACTTAAACAAACATAGACCCACCACATCAGCTACCCCTAGTTCTCTATGATGAACTAGGCAATCAAAACTATCATGATCATGAACAACTATGTCTTGAGGAAAGTAAGTATGTTCCTTCTAAAATAGGAATAGAGCAAGAAGCACAAACCATTATGTATTATCAAGCGAATTGCTCAAACCTTAGTCAAACCTTAATAGTAACATCAGGAAACTTTTTCAGAATGAAGGCATTAGAAGACTTACATATGAAAAACCTTTTCGGAACTCAGGAGCAAGGAAGCTTTATGTTTTTACCATACCTCAAAGATTTACCATCACACAACTCTTCCTCTTCAAATGAAACCTTGACTGTAGCCATAATAGCTCAAAATCCAGAAAAAGGACCCGATAAACTCATTGTAAACAAAAATGATAATTGCAGTCCAAATACACCAGAGTTACTTGAATTGGCTCAAATCTTGTCATCCCATCAAAGAATTAAAACTTCTAGAATTGGAAATCTCATGCAGAATACTACATCACACAAAGAAAACAATGACAAACACTATGCCATTACCATTACTCCAAGAAACAACTTCGACAAAAGAAAGTACAGAAGTCTAAACCAATCAGTAATGATCAAAGATAAAATAGTTGGACATAGGGTCTATTTTGATTTTAGAAACAATAATGCACATCCCTATAACAGAAATTTTATCCTTCCTACCCAAGACCATGATATACCGATGATAAGTGCTTTTAATCATATGCCTTTTCAAGATGATGTTTCGGGTTATAGCCAAATGATTCCCTTGCAAAGTAGACAGCTCAAAGATTTTTTTCAGTATGCTGGAAGTAGTTCCAATTTCAGACTCAAAATTGCAAAACCACCGGATATCAAAAATATGCTCATGAAAACCATGTTTCCAGTCCTGAATTTCTGCATTTTTACATACCTTGATGATTTCATTATTTATTTCAAAAATTACCAAGAGTATATGCATTACTTAAGGAAAATGTACAGTAAAGAAAGGAGCGAAAATCAGAGGTATAAAGAGGTACAGTGGGAAGATACGGGTTCATTCAGAGATTCTTGCATGAATCCTTATGTCATGCTGGAAAGAGAGAATTTTCCAAATTTCTCTTTTCAGGAGTTGAGTGGACCAAGAATGGTAGGAGATCCTTACGAGGATAAGATGCTTAATTTTCTCCATTTCCAAGATTTCTGAGTTTAAGGCATTTTCAATCATTGTATATACCACTGTTTGAAAAATAGATAAAACAGAAAAGTCAAAAAAACAATAGAAGAAATAGAAAAGAGGGCAGTTGAAAAATAGAAAAAAGGCCCCATGTTCCCAAAAAAATAGTCATTCAGAAAGCGCGCAAGTCTAAATGCCGCTACTAGTACTCAAATGTCTTGTTCAGTTATCTAGCCTAATCATAGCTGAACATGTTTAAATTTATTTGCTGATAAGTTAGTGAGTGAAAAATATGGTCAACATTGTGTAAGATTGACTTATCAAAGAGAGTAGATTAGGAAAAGATACTAGTTCCACACGCCCAAAACAGAACCAAAGAGGGAAGCAGGGATGAAAAAAAAGTTGTGCATCTTAGCCCTGTTTTTCCTAGTTTCCATTTCTGCGAAATAATATTTGTGTGCAGCATGTCTTTCATGCTGCAAATACATGACAAATTAGACTATCTAACCCTGATTTGATTATCTTTTCAATTTCATGTTTTAGATCAGAGAACAAAATCCTGTCAAACAGCTTAATCTTGACAGTTGATCTAGCATAGGTAGAGTAATGAAGGAGTTCATCAGTTTAATCTGAACTCCTGGCAGATATAAGTGTAGAATTAGATAAGTTAATTTTCAAAAAGAAAAAATATATATTGTCAAAAGGCTGCTAGTCCAAATGCGCCAAAAAGAAGAAAATGTTAGGAAAGCTAGTGGGGTAGGTAGAAATATCATTGATGCTAATCAGGCTGTCACTTTTCAGAAGAAGCATCAAGGAAGAATGAATTTTGCGCCAATGGGTAAGCTAACATTTCTTCTTAATAAAGATGCAAATTAGGACACCTCGTAAGGAAGTGCCATCCCCAAATGGAGCCATTATTAGTCATCAGTATGTTTCACTTGTTGGTGGTGACTAGTTGTAACAGCCAAGTTTTCTAGCAGCTGATCTAAAAGTTTGTCAAATTTGACAGCTGGGAAAACACCCATACAATTTTTTCCCTCTTACCTTTCAGTTTGCCCATAATGAGATGAAACCTCATTATCAAATCCTACCTAACCTCGGCCCTACTAGTCTGCCCATCAGCTCTAAAGAAACAATCCAAATCTTTCCAAACAATCTCCCCTAAGTTAGGAAGTGGCGCTTTAGACATTTCTCCCTTGGAAAACTATACAAAAGCCAAAGAACCTCCATCTGCTATAGACCAGCCATAACAGACCTTCCCGTTCTTCAAATAAAGTTGGTTACAGCGATAGGTCGTGCCACTAATACACCCTCAAGTCTCAGCGATTCATGGACCTTAAGTCAAGCTGATTCGGTATTTCTGGTGTTTCATCGATTTTCAAGAATGAGAAATTTTCTGCAGCCTCTCGAAGAGTGTTGCTCCACATAAGAACAACTTCTTCTCAATGTGCCTTGAGCACGAGTTCGGCTACAGCAAGGAAGTTTTTCATCGAGCTATTCCGACCACATTCCAGGCTCTAAAAGGACGGTAGAAGGAAAAACAGTTCTCTCACGGGGCATTGATACAACAAGGCTGAAAAACACTCCTTGCATCTATAAGCGGAGGGTTTGAATGCGCAGGCGCCCTCTTACTTCATGGCAGAAGACCAAATTGAAGAAATATTGTTAAACTGATGACCAGAGGAGTCAAATGGGTCTTGGTCTCAAATTAACCTCTGCCATCATGTTCAAAAGGAAATAGGCATCTGTCAAAAAAAGGTCTTCTTCATAAGAAAATTAAATGAGATCATCATGGTTTGAAGGTAAAAAGGAATCATGGCATATGGAAAAGACTCTGACGAAGCTACTTGCTAAAAAGAGATGAAATAGATGAAAACCCAAGTTTCTTGCAGACCCCTTCACAGAAGAACTAAAAGGCAGCTCTCCCTGGCTCAAATTTCAAGTCTAGAACATCATCCCTATTTTGTATTCTTAAAACTGAAAACTAGATCATTTTGGCAACCTGAAGATAAGTTAATGTTTTTGGGATTGAGGACCTTTTTTGTAAACAGGATTTTCACTTACAGTGTCCAACAAATTTTTACCCACTGTCAAAGAAAATCTCATATGACTCAAGTGATAGCAGGTATGCCATACAAAGACCAAAGGTATAAAAGGGATATTGAAATGGAAGTTAATTTTCTTCCTCAACAAAAAGGCATTGCAAATAGGTATACAGGGTCATAAAAGTACCATAAAAATTATGGTATATGTTTCAAGGTCAGAAAAACACACTCAAAACAAATAGAGCATGCCACTGTCAAGAAGGAAGGCCTATTCTTTATGGAAATGTGTCAAAGGTGATAATGAAGCCCGAGTGATTATGACTGATTTTCACCTCCCAATCAAAGAGAAAAATCATTTGGAGGATATATCTACAATCCATATATAGGTTCAAAACAATTTCCCCTCTCACAAATAGATATGATCATAAGCAACAGAGGCTGCCAATCAAGTCTTAAAGAAATAGACTGTCTCCTTGCAAGTAACAGTCACCTCATCATCGTTGGCGTATTGTTGAGTAGTTTTTCCAAGATTGAAAATACCACTAAGGGGTCTAACGGTAAGCGGAAGTTACCTTTCAAACATATAACCACCCGATTGAACGAGTTTGACCTTTTGAATATTTTTTATAAATGAATAGGTTGATATATTTATTAAGAATTTGTTTAAAAGCATGCACATCCTTTTGCCAACATTGTTCAAAGTGTGGGCCCTTCTTAACACATTCAAAATCACTTTGTTCCCTTTTCAAATGGACAAAGGCAGTGGCTTAAAAAGGATTTCCTCTGAACCCTCACAAATTCATTTCAAAGGTAGTTGGCTTCTTTGCGTTCAAAGGAGTAAGAGGACCGTTGCAAGCTCTCTTTGAATCTCTTGAAACACCAACAAAACTCCCCCTTGATATTCGAAAGACCGGAGGAAGAAATTGTGAGTGAAAAAACAGAGTTTTTGAGCTTAAGGATTGCGCAGTGCGCTTGTACAACTGCGCAGCGCACTCAGGCGTAGTTTTTACACAGCAATAAAAGGCCGCGCAGTGCGCCTGTAGGCGTTGGTCTCGTCGGCCCGACAGGTGACCTGAAATCTCTTATTGTGCGACACTCTCTCTTTCAAACGCGCCGCGATTATGTTAAGCCTCCAAAACGCCTCCAAATTGCTTTCAAAGTGGCTCCGACTTTCAAGAAAATATTGCCATTGTGTTTCAAGGTATTTTTGTCTTGTCCCCCCCTTAAATTCAAATTGCTAGACAGTGTTCGAGGCAGTGAAAGTCTGGGTTAAATCAAGATATTTTGAGTGAGTGTTTTGAAAGAAAGTTACAATTGGTGGGAGTGAAGTGTTAATCCTAGCTTCAAAGAGCTTAAAACTGTCCTTAAACTGCTCAAACATCACATTCCTTTTCTAAGGGGGTTGTCAAGCTTTTGGGACATCTAAAACTATTGTGGCATAAAATCCATAACTCTGTCAACTGTATGTACCAAAGAAAGGATGCTTGGGAGGTTTGATTTTTTGAGTTGCTGTAGTTTGTGATTGACCAGCAGTAAGCATAGCAAAATTATAGGTTCCTATTGATGATTCAAAAACCTCACAAACTGCCCTCAAACATTATTGAAAGGTGAAGGCACCGTTTGAAGGGAGAAACAGAGGGCTTTAAAAGGTGAAATAGTGGGTCTATTTTCAAATCACAGTGATCATTGTATGAGCATTTTTGACCTTTAAAAAGTCTTCCCTTTGTGTTAAAAAGGAAAAAATGGTGTTTGACCTTTCATTATGTTGAGTCTCAAATCGCATCTTTTTTATACACCTTTCTAGACCTTTTTCATTCACCTGGACCTTCTAAGTCATCAATATCATTTCATATTAATTGTAAAAGAGCATCTAAAATGGTTTTATGCATGTTTGTTATGACATTTGATTTAGGTGCACTCATTGTTGCAGATCTTGTCACTGCAGCAAATTTCTTTGCAACTTTCGCAAGGTATTTGTTCTAGTCTATATTTCATGAGGTATCTTCGAATAAATCGAGCCACATGGAAATGAGGATTCAAAATGACATGGACATGGATCGTGTCCTATTAGCTCGATCGAATTCACCTAAGAAGGTTGTGGTAGTGCTTGGTGGTACAGTCCAACGGAAGGTCGGTGGCCATTTCTTGTTTCTCATCACGTGAAGATTTGCGTGGCCGTTTCTAAATCACGGGAGACACATCAACACCTGTAAACAGCTCCATAAGCTGAATCCAATAGCCACTCTCCATAGATTTAATCCTCACGGCGGCCATAATGCTAGATCTCTGGACGTGGTGGTTCACGTGCCTTCTATCAGCGCAGACTTTAGGGAATTAGTTATGTCATCCTCTGTTATAAATAATGCGTTCTCATACGCATAATAGTTAGCTCTGTAATGTAATTGCGTCGCCATTGTGCTGTGACATTATTTCTCTGTTATGACCGCATTTTAAATATATGAGAAGACTCTATTCATAAGCGTAATTCGTATTTGATAGCTGCTTCCCGAGGATTGTGCAGAGGGCCCCTGCACACACCGAGGTTTTGTGTATTACTGTATAGTTTCATGCTTCATTTTTTTCCTTATGTTCATTGTGCCATAGTCACTCACATGTATATATACATTACATCTTTCATGGTATTTACGTTTCATCTTTGTCCATAATCTTTCATGCTTTACATTTTACTTCTGTCCATAATCTTTTATGTTTTATGTTGTTGTTAACTGATCAGTGTTTTTGTTCCAGATTACAATAGGCAGCCCAGGAATTTTCACATCATTTTATAATGATTAATGACATGGAATCAATATTGTCCTTCTGCTGATTTCTTTTTCTTAGTTTTTGTTTAATTCCAGCACTGTTTTGTTTGTTTCAGTCTTGCACATTTGCTTTAGTAGTTAGATTAGATATTAAATTGCTCATGTCATTTTCAGTTACCTCCGAAAGCCATAGTGAGACTAATGGTGAGGGATTGAAGTATGAGTGTGTAGTTTGATATTAGTTTACTTTTCTGCAAGTTAGATATTAAATTTTTCATGTCATTTTCAGTTACCTCCGAAAGCCATAGCGAGACTAATGGTGAGGGATTGAAGTATGAGTGTATAGTTTGATATTAGTTTACTTTTCTGCAAGATAGATATTAAATTGCTCATGTCATTTTCAGTTACCTCCGAAAGCCATAGCAAGACTAATGGTGAGGGATTGAAGTATGAGTGTGTAATTTGATATTAGTTTATTTTTCTGCAAATTAGATATCAGATTGCTCAAGTTGTTTATGATTACCTCCGAAAGCCATAGCGATACTAATGGTGAGGGGTCAGAATATGAGTTGATGTAATTTGATTTTAGTTTTACTTTACTTGCAATATTTTCTTTGAGTACAGTTTCTTTTGTGTTTAGACAGCAGTAAGGGTAATGGTTTTCATGATCAATAGTTCACTGTTTGTTTAACTAGAATAGTGGCACATTTTCATTTCCTTTTAGGAACTAAATTTCTCATTGTATGTTTCAAAATCCTTTTGAAGTTTGAAGTTTGGTAAATCATTATAAAGGACATCATTGCCTTTAACAATCATGACCATACTTGTCTTTTAGAATTTCCATCTCACATTAGGGAACCAACCAAGATAAGAAGAAAAAAAACCAAAAACGACAAAAACAAGTAAGAGATAGGTTATCTTGCACATATAATGCGCCACACTTTGTCAGCTTACAAATCCCAGATTGAAAAATTAATGTAGCAATTTAGGAAACACTAAATTGACCAAACATTTTGGCGCCGTTGCCGGGGAAGTGTAACTAGGTAGCCAATTTCTTAAAAAAAAAAACAATAAAAAGAAGGGAAAACTTGATAACTTCTTGAAGTATGCTCTCCTCTTGCACCTAGTGTGATCTGAAGGATAAGAAAAGAGAGTTATTGGTTCGATAATTTCTTAAGTATGCTCTCTTCTTGCACCTAGTGTGACCTGGAAGATCGGAAAGAGAATTATTAGCCCAACTTAAAAATAAAAAATAAAAAAATGACATGCATAGAGCAAGAGATTCTAGGGGAAGGTTTATAGCTAGAGCTAAGAGTTCGATTTTCACAACTCCATTTTCTTCAAGGCATAGACAAGATTCACCACCATCTACCCCTAGCCTTAAGATTCTTGGAATTCAAGGAGCAGCTGAATTAGAGGATTCTCCTATACCACCTACTAAATCTCATTTAGAAAAAGATCCTTTCTTTACTTCTACAGGAGAGTATATTGTAATCAAAGAAGTAGAATCACCTGAAGAAGAAAAGGAAGAGACTCCCTCTCATCCTCCCTTGATACAAGAACCAGAGGACTTTGAGGACTCTAAAGAAACTATCACGGAAGAGGAAATAATAGATGGATTTGGAGGTAGAGGTAGAGGTAGAGGAGGAGGAAACAATGGAGACAACAATGGAGAATGTAATAATGGAAGAAATAGGGAAGGAGACAACTTGTTTGGATTCCCTATAGTTGATGAGGAAACTAATACAACAATGAAAAACATCTCACCATCTGTCCTCCCTAACTTTTATGGATTGCGAAGTGAGGATCCTGAAACATTTCTGTTTGAGTTTGAAGTCGTGTGCCGAACCTATGACTATATGGAAGACTCTAAAAAACTCAAATTGTTTCCTTCAACATTGAAGGGAGCCGCTTTGAAATGGTTCATGGGATTAGCCACCCAATCTATTAGGACTTGGAATGACATGAAACAAACATTTTTGGATAGATACTTGGACTATTGCATGCCCACCAATCACAAGGATGAGGTATTCAAAATGGTGCAAAAAGAAGATAAAAATTTGGAAGATTTACTTGAAAGATTTCAATACAACTTAAAAAGAGAAAAGATGAGCAACTTAGATGAAGAAAATTTGAAATCCCTCATATTAAAAGCCATTAGAGATGAATGGATAGATATTTTAAACATGATGGGGAAAGGAGACATTTCTCAACTTCCACTTCGTGACATAACAGAACTATATGTCCATCTCTCAAGAGGAAAATCTAAAACAGGAAAAGGGCCTAGGGATCCTTCTCTTATCAGGGCTAACAAATCTGCAACTGGATCAGTAAGTAGGGCAGAGATTGGCAATATGCTTGATGAATTTAAAACTGATATCTTAGGGAGCCTTAGTGAACAACTAGACACCCTTAAAATTCAAAACAAGCAGAAAGCAGAAACTGATGCTCTAGCCATCTTTTGTCCGAAATGTAGGAAGAAACATGCTTTAAGGGAATGTCCCTTGGATGCAAAAGTTGTAGAAAAATGTATGATTTGCTCAGAAAATCATGAGATCAAGGATTGTCCTTCAATCCCTGGACTCAAAGCTGTTTTTCAAGAAGATCCAAATTCAGTAGAATCTCTCTGTTTTTTCGCAAGGAGACCTTGGCAGGGACAACAATCTCAAGGGTTTAATAACCCTATGAATCTTTAAACCCCACCAAATTGGAATCCTTGGCAACAACCTTGGCCCCAACATCGGAATTCATATCAGCCATGGGTACAAGGGATGCAAAATCCTTATGGGAGATTTGCTCAATTTTATCAATATCCTCCATATTTTCAAAATCAACAAGCTCCACAACTTCCAAATGTAAATCCACAACTTTCATTGCCATTTCCACAACAACAACCTTCTCAACAAAATCCAAATCCTCAACTCATGCTTCCATACCAACAAAAGACAAATCAACTTCCAGCTCAGCCATTGTCAAATCCTAACAATAAAAATCCTCAGAATACTTACATGATAGAAGGACAACAATTTCCTACCTATATGATTGTTCCTCTCAATGATGTACAACTCAGATCTGGTAGAGTTTTAGAAAAACCTTTTATAGATGTCCAAGAGCAAGATACCTCTGAGGAGGACTCTCTTAAAGCCAATAAGGATTCTGAGGAAACATCTCTTCAAAACTCAAACATTCAAAAAGAGAAAGAAAATTTAACACCCACAACTCCTATAGTTGAGCAACCTGCATCTTCATCCACACCTCCTTTTCCTGAAAGATTACAAATTGATAAAGGGGTGGAAAAACAAATCTTGTTGCCTAACTATGATTTTCTGGATGAATTAAAGAATGTTTGTATCAAGATTCCCTTGCTACAATCCATTCGAGAGATTCCTATTCTAGCAAAAACAATAAAGGAGTTGAGTCTCAAAATACCAGGAAGGAAACTAAAAGACACAAGAAGAATCCACCTGGTAGGAAAAATTGCGGATATTATGATGGGAAAATTTACCATGCAGAAGTATGTAGATCCAGGAAATCCAATTGTCAAGACACATATAAATGGGATAGAAATCCCAAACACATTGATTGACTTAGGGGTTGCTATCAACATTATGAGTAGACAGACTATGGACCAGCTAAAACCTCCTAACCTTATTTTTACACCTACTTTACTGCAACTTGCAGATCGATCAATTATTAAACCAGATGGTGTATTAAAAGATATTTCAGTGTCCTTAGATTCTTGGGAATATCCAGTAGATTTTATGATTTTGACTCCCAAGAGTAATCTAGGAGGGCACCCACTTATCTTAGGAAGACCTTGGCTAGCCACAGCTGATGCTTTCATTAGTTGTAGATCTGGGGATATGTACATTTCTAATGGTAATTCGACAAAGAAATTCAATTTGTATCCTCCAGCAAAAGCAATCACAGAAGTAGGAGACAATGAATGGGTTGATGATGAGGACACTATACAACCTGTCTTTACCATTTCGGAAATCAGTGAGGATAGTCAAATTATGAACACATTAGAAAATTTTGAGACATCTTCAGAATATGACCCCACACAATTTCAGTTGGAATCTAACATAGAATATTTATCATCAAGACAAATGTCTCTTTACTCTATGGAAGAGTTTGGTAGTTCTACCATTGATATTTTTCCAGGAAAAACATTGAATATCAACAAACATTTGGAAAAGTCATAACAAGAAGAACTAACCAAAATCTTGCAAAAACATTCTACTGCATTTGCATGGGAGTATACTGACATGAAAGGTATTGATCCTAAGACTTGCATCCATCATATCTATATTGAGGAAAATAGTAGACCAATCAGACAACCTCAAAGAAGGATGAATTCAAATCTTAGGGAGATAGTGAAAGAAGAGCTCCAAAAATTACTCAATGTAAACTTCATTTATCCAATTTCAGATAGTCGATGGGTTTCTCCTTTGGTTATAGTACCTAAAAAGAATGGTAAATGGAGGGTATGCATTGATTACAGGGAATTGAACAAAGCAACTTTGAAGGATAACTTTCCTTTGCCTTTTATCGATCAGGTATTAGATACATTAGCAGGTAAAAAGTAATTTTCATTCTTGTATGGTTTTAGTGGCTATAATCAAATTCAGGTAGCACCTAAAGATCAAGATAAGACCGCATTCACCTGTCCACGGGGAAATTTTGCCTATCAAGTGCTTCCTTTTGGGTTATGTAATGCACCTGCAACATTCCAAAGAGCAGTACTAGGAATTTTTTCTGATCTAATCCATGATTGTGTAGAGGTTTATATGGATGATTTTACAGTTTATGGTAATTCATTTGAAGAGGAATTAGAAAATTTGGAAAAAGTCCTTATAAGATGTAAAGAAACAAACATTTCATTAAGCCATGAAAAATGCTTTATGATGTTTACTGAAGGTATTGTTTTGTGGCATCATATTTCAGGAGATGGGATTAAGGTTGATAGATCAAAAGTTGAAGTCATCTCCAAGTTGCCTATTCCAAATTGTCAAAGAGATGTTAGAAGTTTTCTAGGATTTACTGGTTACTATAGAAGATTTATAGAAAACTTCACTAAAATAGCATCTCCACTCTTCAAATTGCTTACAAAAGATTGTGAATTTAAATGGGATCATGATTGTCAATCAGCTTTTGAAACTTTGAAAACAAGAATATCTGAAGCACCTATCTTGAGAGGACCAAATTGGAAACTCCCTTTCCATATTTCTACGGATGCTTCAGATACAGCTCTAGGAGCTGTGTTGGGTCAAAAAGATTTAGTTCCTTATGCCATTTATTATACCAGTAAAAATTTAACTCCCACAGAGTTGAACTATACTGTGACTGAAAAAGAGTTTTTAGTTGTTGTTCATGCAATTAATAAGTTTAGACATTACATAACAGGCTATGAAACTTTTATTCATACTGACCATTCTGCAATTAGATATTTAATGAACAAACCTGTTACTAATGGCAGAGTGACAAGATGGCTCTTACTTTTGCAAGAATTCAATATTACTGTGTTGGATAGACCAGGGAAACAAAATACAATAGCTGATTTCTTGTCTAGGATTCAGAATACTAAAGAAGATTCTCCTGTAGAGGATAAGTTTCCTGATGAATACTTGTTTGCAGTAACTACTAAAACTCCTTGGTATGCAGATATTGCTAACTATTTGGTTACAGGGAAACTGCCTCCACATTTATTTTCAAGTGAAAAAAGAAAAATTATTCAGGAGAGTTCAAAATATTCATGGATTTCTAACGAATTGTTTAAAACAGGGCCAGATCTTGTGATCAGAAGATGTGTCAGGGAAGATGAAATGCCTGATATTCTTAAGGCATGTCATGATGAACCATGCGGCGGACACTTTGCGGACAAAGGACGGCCTATAAAATCCTTTCCTTGGGATATTATTGGCCTTCTCTCTTCAAAGATGCAAAACAATATGTCAAAAGGTGTGATAGCTGCCAAAGAGTAGGGAAACCTACCCTTTCAAATGAAATGCCATTGCAAACACAGGTACTCATTGAACCCTTTGAAAAATGGGCTTTAGATTTCATAGGACCTATTAATCCACCATCTAAGCAAAATAAGTATATATTGGTTTGTACTGATTATGTTACTAAATGGGTAGAAGCCAAAGCATTAGTATCTGCTACTGAAAATTCAGTTGTTCATTTCTTTATGAGGATATTTTTACTCGCTTTGTTGTTCCAAGAGAAATTGTGACAGATCAAGGGAGCCAATTCACATCCAACTTGGTGGAGAAGTTGATGGAAAAATACAAAATCAAGCACAGAAGATCCACTCCTTACCATCCGCAAGCAAATGGTCAAGTGGAGTCTACAAACAAAGTTCTTGAAAGTATCATCACCAAAACTGTTCATCTACATAGAAGAGATTGGGCAGAAAGGCTTCCTGAAGCCTTGTGGGCCTACAGAACTACATGGAGAAATACAACGGGACATTCTCCCTATGAACTTGTTTATGGGAAAGAAGTCTTGCTCCCCATTGAGTTCCAAGTCAAGACCTTCAAGATAGCAGTTCAGTTGGGGATGGATTTATCAGAAGCTCAAAAGCATAGAATGGAGCAGTTGAATGAGCTAGATGAGATCAGACAAGAGGAAATTCTAAGAACTAATATAGTTCAATATCAGAGAGCTAAATGGCATGACAAATACATCAAAGAGAAGAAGTTTCAAGAAGGAGATTGGGCATTGTTATTTGATTCCAAGTTTAAATATTTTAAAGGAAAATTTCAGACTCATTGGCTTGGGCCATATGAGATTGACAAGATCTTTAGAAATGGAGCAGTAAGAATCAAGACCATTGATGAATTTCAAACTCCTCTTATTCTGAATGGCCACAGATTAAAAGTCTATCATAAGCCACTCTCAAAAGAGGAATTTGTCAAAATGTTTCAAGAAAATTCTGCAATCAGGCTGGTACAGAAGAATTCTTCTTCTCCACTAGCCTAGCTTTTGTTCTTTTCTGTTCATAAAAAAAAGAAAAAAAAGAAAAAGAAATTTTTGTATAAGCCTGAAAACCAATCATTGATTGGCAGTCTTATACAGAAAATGTAGGGTGAAAATCAGGAACACCTGACACCCTATATTTTCCAAAAAAAAAAACAAAAAAAATGGTCAAGTGGAGTCTACAAACAAATTTCTCGAAAGTATCATCACCAAAACTGTTCATCTACATAGAAGATATTGGGCAGAAAGGTTTTTTGAAGCCTTGTGGGCCTACAGAACTACATGGAGAAATACAACAGGACATTCTCCCTATGAACTTGTTTATGGGAAAGAAGTCCTGCTCCCCATTGAGTTCCAAGTCAAGACCTTCAAGATTGCATTTCAGTTGGGGATGGATCTATCAGAAGCTCAAAAGCATAGAATGGAGCAGTTGAATGAGCTAGATGAAATCAGACAAGAGGCAATTCTAAGAACTGATCTAGTTCAATATCAAAGAGCTAAATGGCATGACAAATACATCAAAGAGAAGAAGTTTCAAGAAGGAGATTGGGCATTGCTATTTGATTCCAAGTTTAAAGATTTTAAAGGAAAATTTCGGACTCATTGGCTTGGGCCATATGAGATTGACAAGATCTTTAGCAATGGAGCGGTAAGAATCAAGACCATTGATGAATTTCAAACTCCTCTTATTGTGAATGGCCACAGATTAAAAGTCTATCATAAGCCACTCTCAAAAGAGGAATTTGTCAAAATGTTTCAAGAAAATTCTGCAATCAGGCTGGTACAGAAGAATTCTTCTTCTCCACCAGCCTAGCCTTTGTTCTTTTCAGTTAAAAAAAAAAAAAAAAAGAGAGAAAAAAAAAATTTGTATAAGCCTGAAAACCAATCATTGATTGGAAGTCTTATACAGAAAATGTAGGGTGAAAATCAGGAACACCTGACACCCTATATTTTCCAAAAAAAAAAAAAAAAATTCTCTTTTTTATTTCATAAGTTTTGTGACCACCCACTCCATTCCATTCCACTTCATTCCACTTCATTTCACTCCACTTCATTCCATTTCACTTCATTTCATCTATTTCATTTCATTTCACCAATAAAATTTTCTTTCATGACCATTTTCATTCAGTCAGTTATCATCTGTATATTTCCATTCACCCAAATAATAGCTTTGTCAGTTTCCGCAGCTGACACCAGTTTCCGTAGCCGGAAGCAGATTCTACAGCTACCACTCTGTTTTTCAAAAAAATGTACAGCCAGATGTTAGTTCAACAATCATGAAATCAAATGCAGGTATGAAGACATGGGGCATTCAAGATATTAATGAGGAGCAACTAATTGAAGACCAATGAAAAATGGCAAGAATTCCAAGGTATGAGTAAAAATTTATTTCAAATGGCATTTAAGCACATTTTTACATAGTTATAAACCATAGCTCCATTATATGCAATGATTGTGTTGACAAACTCCGTAACCATTCCATGATCTCTATATGATCCGCCCATAATCCTTGCATTCATTTTCAAACGGTCCCATAATCAAGCCTCCGATTTTCACTCATACTCCGATGCTCCACCTGTGATGATGAAACGTGGTTGATTTGACTACGGCTTCTTTCAGCCACATAAAATCCGTAGCCGTTTTATAAACGTGCTTACATTTACTCTGCAGCCACCCAATTTTAAATAATGCCGAATGCGTTATACTCCTCCTACTATTCTATTGATCTCACAGCCACATTTCCACCGTGCTCACGTAACCCTTCTCTGTTCTGCTTCACCCTCATTTTTTTCTCTGTTACGCTACATTCCGTATACCCATTCTTTGATATCCGCCTACAGTCACTGGTCTCCTCCATAAATCGTGCTCATTTTCTCTCATTCAGTTGTCTTACCTCCGTTGAACCCTCCTTACGCAGATAAGTTTTAAAGAGAAGAAAGAAGGATGGGTCAGTTGTTGAGAACAGAACCAGAAGGACCTAAATTCATGGAAGGATACCCGCAAGTCAGAGATATATTGAAAAAGGAAAAGTGGCTTCGGTTTATTCAAAAGTTTAGAGGCTACCATAAAGAGGTGACAAAAGCTTTTGCAAGGTCTTTCAATGGTCTGGAGGTAGAAATTGGGGACCTCAAATTTACGGTGAATGAGGCATCCATAGCATCTGCTACAGAACTTCCTCAAGAAGGTGAACGCTGGTTCGAGAACAAGAGTATTAGTGATGAAGCCTGGAGAGTGATCCTACGTAACCCAGGTATGGATGTAACTATTTTTAAAAGGGGAATTCCTGTTCATGCTTTGAAAGAAGAGTGGGCCAGTTTACTGTTAGTTATTCAAAAATTTATCACCTGTGAGGGCCGTTTTGGGTCAATGTAAATTTATCATACCCGACTGTTGATGAATTTCCTAGACAATCAGGCCCTCAATCTGCCATACTTTTTATTAAACAGTTTGAAGAAGATGTCCGTGACCGTCCAGAAGCATCTAGGGGACGTAGAACCACATTTGTATCACCATGGTCTTGTGAAAATTTTGATTGTAAAACAGTTAAAAGAGAAAAAGGACACATGGGAACAATTTTTGATTAGAAATTTCTTTGAAGAACCCCAAGAAATTCCTGAAGGCAGTACATCAAGAAGGAGTTGGAGAAAGAGAACAAATGATGAAACTCAAAGCACTCCTACTACTACATTTGAAAGAACTAGTAGAGAAGAGAGACTGTCAAAAATGAGGAAGGAAGAAACCAAGGGTAAAAAGCCAATAAAATCAAAAGAGAGAAAAAGCATTGAGGCTATGCATCAAACCCCTTCCTCAGAAGAAGATCATCAAGTGTTATCTGAGAGAATAGTTCACCTTCAGGAATAGTCATCTATGGCCAAAAAGAAAGGGAAAAGAAAACAGAAGCAAAAAGACAGTAGTCCACAACGTGTAAGAAGAAGCAGCAGGCTTAAAGGGAAGTTGAGGAAAACACAAATGAAAGGACCCCATTTTATTGATTTGGGAGAAGAAACATCTGAACAAACTCCAGCTGGCCATAGTCCATCTCATTCTCAGTCAGACATTGAACATAGTCCATCTCATTCTCAGCCAGACGTTGACATGAGCCCTTTTTAGCCAGATTTTGAAGACAATTCTCCTCCACGGCATTTTGGGGACAGCCCAATGAAAATGACACCCGAGATAGACCCAAAGCAGCAAGAAGTATATGATTATATAGAATCTTTAGAAAGAGCAGCCATGGGTCCTAGCACTTCATCCACTCAGCCTCACATAGCACAAGAAGATCTCGTCCAATCATTGAAACAAGAAGTCTTTGAGTTGGAGGTTTTAAATAGACACATTAAAAATGAAAATTAGGCATTAAAGGAACAAAGCAAATTTGACAAGATCATTCATGACAATACCATGCTACATCTGGGACTGTGGTAGAAAAAGAACAGAAAATTGAAGAAGAAATGCCAGAAGTTAAGTAGAGCACTGGTTAATATCAAATTCGGATGCTTGATGAAGAAGCCCAGGATGTTAGCAGCACCAAGGAAGAGGAGGAGAGGACTGGATGTACTGGCTGAAGTGTCAAGGCATATGAATTGAAGAAGGATTATCAAAATTTTGGTTGCATGAGGACATGCAACACCTTCACAGTGGGGGTATGTTGAGTCTCAAATCTGCATCTTTCTTGTACACCTTTCTAGACCTTTTTCATTCACCTGGACCCTCTAAGTCATCAATATCATTGTATATTAATTGTAAAAGAGCATCTAAAATGGTTTTTAACTATGTTTTGTGTCTGTTGTTTGATTTAGATTTTTGCTCATTTAGCTGCGGAATCTTGTCACTTTCCGCAGCTGCTGCAACTTTCCACAGCCATTTTGTTAAAGTCTATATTGTAGGTGTCTTCAGGCAAATCGAGCCACATGGGCAAGTTAGAAATGCCATGGACATGGATCGTGTCCTATTGGCTCAGTCGAATTCACCTAAGAAGGTTGTGGTCAAAGGTGGCCAAGTGGTGGTCAACCGAAGAGTCCCACGGTCACAAAACTCTATTTCTCATCACGTGGAGATTTGCGTGGCTGTTTCTAAATCACGGGAGACACATCAACACCTGTAAACGGCTTCATAAGCCGAATCCAACAGCCACTCTCCATAGATTTAATCCTCACGGCGGCCATAATGCTAGATCTCTGGACGTGGTGGTTCACGTGTCTTCTATCAGCGCAGACTTTAGGGAATTAGTTATGTCACCCTCTGTTATAAATAATGCGTTCTCATACGCATAATAGTTAGCTCTGTAATGTAATTGCGTCGCCATTGTGTTGTGACATTATTTCTCTGTTATGACCACATTTTAATATATGAGAAGACTCTGTTCATAAGCGTAATTCGTATTTGAAAGCTGCTTCCCGAAGTTTGTGCAGAGGGCCCCTGCACACGCTGAGGTTTTGTGTATTACTGTATAGTTTCATGCTTCATTTCTTTAAGTTCATTGTGCCATAGTCATTCACGTATATATATATTACATCTTTCATGGTATTTACATTTCATCTTTGTCCATAATCTTTCATGCTTTACATTTTAGTTCTATCCATAATCTTTTATGTTTTATGTTGTTGTTAACTGATCAGTGTTTTTGTTCTAGATTACAATAGGCAGCTCGGGCATTTTCACATCATTTTATAATGACTAATGACATGGAATCAATATTGTCCTTCTGCTGATTTATTTTTCTTAGTTTTTGTTTAATTCCAGCACTGTTTTGTTTATTTCAGTCTTGCACATTTGCTTTAGTAGTTAGATTAGATATTAAATTGCTCATGTCATTTTCAGTTACCTCCGAAAGCCATAGCGAGTCTAATGGTGAGGGATTGAAGTATGAGTGTGTAGTTTGATATTAGTTTACTTTTCTGCAAGTTAGATATTAAATTGTTCATGTCATTTTCAGTTACCTCTGAAATCCATAGTGAGACTAATGGTGAGGGATTGAAGTATGAGTGTATAGTTTGATATTAGTTTACTTTTCTACAAGTTAGATATTAAATTTCTCATGTCATTATTAGTTACCTCTGAAATCCATAGCGAGACTAATGGTCAGGGATTGAAGTATGAGTGTGTGATTTGATATTAGTTTATTTTTTTTCAAATTAGATATCAGATTGCTCAAGTTGTTTATGATTACCTCCGAAAGCCATAGCGAGACTAATGGTGAGGGGTCAAAATATGAGTTGATGTAATTTGATTTTAGTTTCACTTTACTTGCAATCTTTTCTTTGAGTACAGTTTCTTTTGTGTTTAGACAGCAGCAAGGGTAATGGTTTTCATGATCAATAGTTCACTGTTTGTTTAACTAGAATAGTGGCACATTTTCATTTCCTTTTAGGAACTAATTTTCTCATTGTATGTTTCAAAATCCTTTTGAAGTTTGAAGTTTGGTAAATCATTATAAAGGACATCATTGCCTTGAACAATCATAACCATACTTGTCTTTTAGAATTTCCATCTCACATTAGGGAACCAACCAAGATAAAAATAAAAAAACCAAAAACGACAAAAAAAAGTAAGAGATAGGCTATCTTGCACATATAGTGCGCCACACTTCATCAGCTTACGAATCCTAGATTGACAAATTAATGTAGCAATTTAGGACACACGAAATTGACCAAACACATTCCATAAAGAAAATCCAGTGAATGAAGCTACCATTGCATTTGGAGGTATTGTCAAATTTTGTGTGAGGAATAGTAAAGTATAAGGAGGGTAGTGCTTTGGTTAAGAGGAGTTTTTTGTTGTTTGACTCCTACAGGGCTATTTGTGCTCAAACCAAACACAAGGAGTTTGATGACTCTACTTATAACACAGTGACCTTTGACTGTATATATGTTTTCTGGTTGACTATGTGATGTTTATTGAATTTACCTTTTGATTGGCATACAGAGGGAGGAAAAGATAGTGTTCTGAAAGAGAAGAGACCTAATAGCAAAGAAAGCCTCTCACATAGCATCTCAAACCATTTTTTCCCTATCAAATCGTGATTGATAGCTGAGATAGAGTTTTTTTTGAGGACACATTTCAAGAACTTTTAAGGCATTTTGGTTTTGCAGAAGCGCATCCAAGACAAGATGCCTCCCAGGCAGGATAGCAAGATTGGATTGCACAAGAGATATGAGCCTATTTCCACCGAAGAGGTGAATGCCCACTCATCAGTATTGTTCAATTTCCATGAGGTCGGGTGCTTAGATTTTTGCCGAAGGGTGCAAGAGGTGAAGATTTTTTCTCCTTTGACACACCTTTGCGCTTTGAGGTTCAAAGACCAACATTTCTAGTTGGCTGGCCTTGACTTCAAGTTCTCCCCAAGATCCATATCCAAGGCTACTAAAATCCCCTATATTGGCGAAAAATGGTTTAAAAAAATCTATTTGGACTTAGAAGATTACAAGCCCTTTCTAAAGCTCGAACATAGGGATGCTTGTCCTTCTATTTTCCCTTTCTCATATCTTTTAGCCATCTACGCCCCTCTCATGAAGATTATCATGAATTAATTCACTTGTGAGGGGAGATTCTCCTGAATCTATGCTTATCACATTCGACTGCTGATGCATTTCATAAGGACCAAGTAGCTAAATCTTCCTTTCTTCTTATGAAAAATCATTGAGAAAATGGCCTCCACTGTCCAAAAGAAGCCTTTGTCACAGCAAATAGCCTCTCTATTCCATCACTCTCTCATCAAAGTCATCATCCTTCACCAGCTTGAAAAGAGAGAGGTCTCCTGGGATGTTTTCATCACTCGTCCGGATTTCTCCACTGTCCCTCCAGTCCATACATCCCCTACATCTCCTACTCATCACCCCTCACCTTCTTCTAGCAGACCTACTCCTAAAAGGCTCAAATTTACTACAGAACAAACAAAAAAGCATGAAGAAGGAGAAGGAAGTGGCCAGCAAGAGGAGGAAGGACATGAGTATGAAGAAAAAGATGAAGAGCAGCAAACTGATGATGAAGGGCAACAACATGACATTGATGAGGGTGAACAGACTGATGGTGAAGGGCAGAAGTTTGAACAACAGCCTTATGGGGACACACAACAACATCACAGTGGTGATGAACAGCAGCATGACGAAGAGGAAGAAAGTGCTGAACAACAGCAAGGACAAGAAAGGGATGAACAAGGGCAGCCTCCTCAAGAAGAACAACAACCTCCTCAAGAAGAACAGCAAACTCAAAAGGATGACAAGCAAGATGAAAAAGGTAAAAGGGTCATACCCTCTTCTCCCAAAAAGGCCAAGCCCCGGATAGCAATGAAGAGAATGCCTAGAGTGGTCACTCCAAATGTGACTAGGGCTCTCCGAAGTAAAGGGAAATTGCCAAAGAAGCCTATCATTGATTTGCCTAGGAGGAAGAGAACTAGAATAGCCACCCAAAGCAAAGGGAAGGGCAAGGTAGAAGGAAGTCATGAACAGGAGGGTGCATTCGATATCATCCCGATCCAAAGCGATGATAGTGATAATGAGGCCCGGATTCTAGAAAAACTTTTGATCCATAGGGAAGGCCAAATTGATGCATTGAAGGATGATCTTCATAGGGCAAGGAATTTCAATCAATTTCTAGTAATCCAAAATAGGCAAATGAGTGTCCATATGGCTGTTTATGAGACACAGGCGACTAAGTACAAGAAGGAGGCCTCCAAAGCCCAAGCAATATTGGAAAAGCTCATGGGAGAATTTGATGAAAGTGAAGGCGATGATCAACCTAAGTGAAAGAGGCCTAGAACCATGGGGCTTAAAAAGGCCCTTGAAAAGAAAAAAGAAGAGGAAAATGCCCTTCTCCAATCCACTCCTCTCACTACATTGTTTGAACGGGAGATAGAAAACAATATGGAGGCGTGGCTTGAGAGAGTCAATGACCATTTGGAGAAGAATTTGGAGAGGGAAAATAGGGACCTAGACCTTCAAATGAGAATGACGAAGCATTACAAAAAGTTAAATCAATTTGCCCTGCGCAAGTTAAAGGCTGCTCAAGACAAGCTAAAGGAGGTTAAAGGGAAGTGCCCAGCACGGAAAGTGAGAAACGACACATTAGGACTTCAGATTTTGGCCACTTCTTCACATCATGTTGCTGAGAACCCTTGAGGGTCATGCTCACCAATTTTGAGCGATTTTCGACACATTTTGGTTTTTTGGCATTTTTGGGTTTTTGCCCAAAACTCATGGGCTTCACCATTTCAGTTTGGGGGATCGTCAATAAAGGAGAATGGTATCATTGGATGCCATAATTTTAGGAGCACACACTCAGAAATTTTCAGGACATTTGAAGATCATTCACTCTTCCGAAATGGCGAAAAATGCCCACTTTTTCCACACTCTGCCCGGTCTATCAGCAAACTTTATTTTCTGGTTTTTTACACACAGTCATATTTTTGGAGGAATTCTAGGTATTAGATTGAGAAAATTTCAGTTTCTCCAAAAATTAGACACTCAGATCTTTCCAACGAGCTACATTAGCCCTGTTTTGACATCGAGAAGGCTGCTAAAAGTTGCCAGCAAGTCAGGGGACCTTTTGCTGATATAATTTTTGAGTATTTTTGTAAAATTTGAACCTTTAAAAACTGCATTTTCCTCATGTGCGTTTAGCTATTTTTGCACATGAGAAGTTATGAAAAGTCAATTTAATTCCCTCTTTTAGCTTTTTCTAGATATTTTATGAGATATTTTGTGCCTTGGGCTTTGCAAAGCCTCAAGGACAAGTTTAGATATTTTGAATAAGCGAATGAGAGTGCAAGTTGAACTAAGAGGTTTTCCTCACTTGAGCCTATATATTCCAAAGGCTTTCATTGTAAACAAGGCTGAACTTGATGATAGAAGCAATATATGGTCATATAAGCTTTGGAAGAAATACTTGTCTCATGCTCTTGGATAGTCTCTTGGATGTTCTTGGATGATGAAAGGGGATTGTTGTTGGATTCCATGACTTGGTAGAATGGTATAGTGTCTCTTTATTTGTTTTGTTTTCTAGTTTTCATTCATGAATCCATGTTTCTTGCTTGCTATAGATCAGTAGAGAAAAAATTTGAGACATGCCCTTGGAGGCACCTCAAATTTCCTGTTTCTTCATAGCTTCCATGTTTTCTTCTTCCTTAGTCACATTAAAGAATTCTTGATTGCTCTTTAATAAATTAAGGATATTGTTGCTTATTTCATTTATGGTTCTATGCATGTTAAGTATGATTTACGGTATGCCCTGCTTACCAAAGGCTAGCCATAGCTCCATCCATGAAATTTCTCTTTGACTGATCAGATTGTCATTTGTTGAACCAAGGAGGTCTTGTTTCGATCTTACCCTTTGCCTAAGACTATGCAATCTTGTTTTCAAAGTGCCCGATAACTTGAAGTACTGTGTTTAGGCGTTTCAGCATAGTGGTTTGAGTTGTTTGTCTCTCTTAAGTATTCTTTCCCAAAGTCTGATAGACATTTCCCAAAGTTAGAGGGTGATATATCTCTATGCATGGCTTGAATGTTTATTTCTATTGTATTGATTAGCTTATAGTTACATTTCTCATGATTAATGGTTTTCCCTACCATGTATATGTCAGCTATTAAACTAGTTATGCTTGAAATCCTTTGTTGTTCCCAAAATTGATGTCCATTTTGTTCCATTTTGTCCAAATATCCTTTCTACCTCGAATCAAATCGGCCCTTCAACAGCCTTGTATCACCGTCTTATAGCTTTCTAGACCTTTTCGACCCCATAGCCCAGTTAATCTGACATCTTTTTACCTATATTATATCTTTGATCAGTTTCATCCCTCACAACCTTAAAAAACCAAAACCAAAAAACCTACTTCATAACTAGCCTAAAATCAGAACATAAGAAGCAAACACACAGATAACCCTTACACAAATAGAGAGAGCCCTCTTTGAGGCCAAGAAGGCTAGGTCCTTGGGCTCCAAATATTGGTTTGATGTTACGCTGTCATTTGGCTTGCCAATCAGCCAAATCACGGGACCCTAACACTATCATTAGATGTGGTTTAGGTTTTGCAAGTTCTTGACTTATAAAAGGAAGAGGATGGCAGCATTAGAAGGTTGTTGATGTATATGATATTTTCTGAGTATATGGTTTGTTTAGACATATATGTTTCTCTTGTTGTTTAGCTGAGATTGAATGTTGTTTAGCATTGGGTGTTCCTGATCAGGAATCCCACCTCTTCCCATTGAATAGCTCTTAGGAGAGTTTGTATTGCATTGTCCACTATCTGGCTTAGGGCCAAGCTTCTTCTTTCAACTACAACGTAGATCCTATTGAGGGTTTGGTTGTTTTTGCAAGCTGCAGCAAGTGGAGTGTAGATCTTTCAGATTTAGGCCATTTTAGTGTTCCTTTTCAATGGAGGAGGTTTCCACTTATTGGGAGGACAGTATTGGAGGGCATTGAGATTATTTTCAGGTCTTGGCATCAGGCCAACCTTATTTTTATCCCTACAAAGCAGTTTACTTCTATATTTTCTGTAGGAGGATTTGTAGGGTGGTTTGGAACACCATTTGGAGAGCTGATCTTCTAATGTTGGGGATATTCTCTTCACTTTGAGGATCTATTGGAGGAGGCTATTTTTTGATCATATCAGATCAGCCACACTTTCTTGATCTTTATTTTTTAGTAGATATGTAGTCTTAGATCTCATATATACAACTTTTACTTGGTGTTTTGCTGAAAAACCCAAGGGGATTCTATAAAGGAGCTTGTATAGTGCATGGATATGATATAGATCTATCTTTTGAGGCACATATTTTCTCTAGATCTGATGTATAATCTACTGCTGTTGTAGAGCTAATAAAATAGTGCTGTAAGGGTTTTCTATATTTTATATATGGTTTTAGTACCTCATATTGAGGCATTTTCTTCATTGGAGACTTGTATTTAACATTATGCATCTTATGGCCCATTTGTTATGTACATTTTTCTACTGTAATAACATATGAAAGGTCTCCATATTGGCCTCTTGTTGTATAAATTATGATCTACAATATTGTTCAACAATTTTGCACTATATTCCTGCTTTTCCCATTTGGGAATATTACATTATGGTGAACCATCGATATTAATGAACCGTCAAGAAGATTTCCCAACCCAAATAGTCAGGATGATGGAGTTAAGTGTCATGTTCAAGAGTGACCTGCTACCATAAAAAGTTCTGTTCACTTTTCCAAATTTTCCTTGGTCATTTTTTGACCAGTACCTCTTTATTTTTCAACAAGCTTGAGGAGGATAGCATATGCTTGATCTATAATTCAACCCTTTGAGCGAATAATGTATCACTATTTAATAATTTAATGATTCCAGTGATGAATGAAACTCGATTCTTGAGATGATCGACAAGCCCGTCACTATTTTATGTTGTAACAAGCCTAACAATAGTGAAAACCCAATCCTTTTTCATATCTATAGAGTTTGAAAAAGAGGATGAAAGAAAACTCCATAAGTAATTTTTCATAAATTTGTCGCTCAGAATCGAAAAAGTGTAAAATAATATTTGAAAGAACATCCTAACCATGTTTGACTAAGGAATTAATTTTTCGTAAATAATCTATCTCAATCTAGAAAAGGGTTAAAATTATACTAAGTAGATATCAATTTATTTACTTTTACGAGCTCGAAAATACAAGTGCTCGGCTGTAATATCCCAGAATGGGAACAACTACACTATTGGGAATAATCTAAGTTATTACCAATGTGGAGCTTCAGAAAACCATAAGAATGGAAATTTAGAGTAGCTCATTAGATTTCCAATAACATCATACCAATAGATGAAATAACCTCAGCAACAAGATGATCTATATTCTCCTTCACGGGTGGGGAAATGCAGCAATATAGAGCATAAACAATTGTCTTCAGAAAATAATGTTATAAAAGTGAGAAATGGGACTTGGATCCATTATAATACATGATATAAAACTCACAGGCAGAATTTGAGGTGAAAAAAATCACTCTAGCTCATTTAAAGAGATCTCCCAAGTCTATGCAGCTAAAATAAGCCAAAACCCCATAGCCTAACTCATGCAGCAACTACTGAAGCAAGGACTGCATTATTCTAATGAGGGTCTCTGCAGAAAATGAAGACATAAGTCTGATATGAAACTTATATTAATCAAAAAATATATAAATGGAGGTTTAACCTCTTATACAGCAAAAAAAAGACACTCGGCAATGGTTTCCAGCAATATACATGAATATCAAGTAGCACTATAGCAAATAATGCAATTATTGCATTTATGTATTATACATGGCTGAATATGAAATTAGATAACTGAAAAATACATAAATATGGCCAAAGGCCTTCTTATTAGTTCTCCCGGAGGGAAATGAGCACCTCCTCCTCAAAGACTAGCTTAAATCAAAGGGTGCAACCCTGCTGCTGCTGCCCCTGCATGAAAGATGCAGTTTTCTAAAGCCGATTGTGCTGTGGCTGAGTATGGATGAATGGAACCAAGCCAAATACTGAAATGAAGCTCAAATCACTGCCCTTTGATTCCTTAAGCAAGTTGATCGATAGAGAGGATGGAATTCCCGCACAGGAATTCCTTGCACTAAGCAGTGCAACAACTCCGGCTAAATAGCTGAAGCATGCAAGTGGTATCAAAACCAAAATAGCTGAATACATGAATGAATCTCCTTTGATGCTATGCCCTCCTTTTATCTTTGGTAAGCTTCCTCACCCCGGACCCCACACAATGTTGAGGTGACTTCTTCATGAAGCTTCCTTTTTCAAAACAGCGTTGCCCTAGCTAGCTTCCCTCCTCTTTGTGACAGTGCTGTTGACTTGGTCAAATATAACCAATCCACCTGCAATGCCTCTGTTCACACCAAGGGATCTTCAATCTGGTTCTCATATGTGTGTCTAGGTTGATCCTTGTTCACATTGAGCTAGTCTCTTTGAGTGATTTCTTCCTCCTCAAGAATGCTTGTTGACTTAGTCAAAATTGACTATGTCCCCATCTAATTTGTCCTTGTTCACACTTGGAAGTGTAAAACCAGCTCCTAAGGTGATATACTTCCTTACTAAGGTGGAATTTATTCATAATTTTATTTTCCATGGCCCTCCTTAACCATTTATTCCTCTCCTAGGTGAAAGTAGCAAAATCTAATGTTCCAAATTGCTATGTGAAAATTTTGGAACATTATAGTCCTCCCCTCCCAAATGTTGCTTGTCCTCAAGAAACTGCAAGGATAAGACTGAAGAGAATCCTCTTCTCCCTCGTAACAACCTCATAAGATAAAATCCTCCAAGGATCAAAGTGCTGCATCATCAATACATCTCCAAGTTGCCTCTCCCAAGTGTGTAAGCTATTTAAATTGCTGACATTATGTGACAGTAGTAAATCCATGGAAGCAACAACGGGTTGTTCGAAGATCCTCTTGAAGCATAAGGGCTGATATATATTGGGACTCATCATCCCCATTTTAATCTCTCCTTCCCAAGCTATCAACCAAACAAAATGAGCCACCCTCCAAAATGGCAACTCATGCAAATCATCCTCCACTTGAAGCTCCGACAAGGTAGGTGGGCTAGAATTTTGGACATGGTAGACATAGTAGCCTACCCCATGCTACTTTCATCTCCACTTAAGATAAGTGTAGATAAATTGATGATCTTGGGCTGCAATGATGTTGCCCTCCAATGGTAAGAAGGAAACTAGACCTCCAAAGGTCCCTCTCCTAGCCCTGTGCATCAAGATGGCCCAAACCATCTCACACATGTTGGAAAAGAAATCACCTTCATATGGCACCCCATCCATCTCATGGACTTCCTCATAAAGAAACAAATGTTTTGCTATAGAGGCCATGTCTCTTCCCATGCTCCCCTTAAAGCATGTAATGCAGAAAGTGTGGGGATGCTCCTCCCCCAAGAACACACCCACTCCATGTGTTCCTCCTCCAATCATGCTCCTCATATAGGCAAGGATAATATCAACAAATAGGATCATGATCAGCAACATACTGAGAGAAATACTGAAGATTTCATGTGTTGCTAGAAGGTACCAACAGTCTCCCAAGTGGTCACAGCGCAGTCTTCCCCACTGTAGCTTCAGAAAATAGCATGGAAAGTTGTTTTTTGATAGATGGTTAGTTGTGTCAGTCACCACATCTACCAAAAAGTAGTAAATGGCTGAGTGTATCAACTGAGCACACAAGAAGTAACCAAACACTTGCCCCAATTCATACAATAGATGATTGTCTCCATCATAATAACTGGCCAAAAATGGTCCATGGAACCTAAAGAGAAATTTTCCCCTTTGTCGAGAAATGCACTGCAAGGAAATGGTAAGAGTATACAAATATAGTGTTGAACAATAAATAAGTGAAAAAACAAATCTCTTACCATGTGATGGTAGCAATATGGTTACAAGATCCATAGATGAACCCTCCATAGTGGCATGACATACCCATATGAAGAGGAATGAACCACATGCTGCATGAAAATCCTCCTTCTCATGCTTAGAAATCCAAGTCAAGGAGAGCATACCACAATATCCAATGAGTCCATCCACCATTCTGCCAATCTCACCTCCTCTAAGCTCACCAAGTGCATCAAATATGAAGTGATCTTGGGAACACCTCATCAACAAGCTCATGCTCCAAAGTGACAACGTTGTTGGCCTATGCAAATAGGCTCTTGCCAACTCATAAATCCATCCTTTGACATGTTCAATTTCAAAGACCCCACTCATAATGTTGCCAACTCCTCCCATTGCAACATCATGCAAAATGTGAGAGCAACTCTCCCCTAGCTCTCCCTCAATCCTCCAAAGCAAAAAATGACTTTGCTTCCTCACCATACCTCCAACATACAACTTATGTGGTGAAAACATAATGATCACATCACCATAATGCCTCCACACTCCTTGCTTCCCCATGATGAAAGTAACCTGCCAATATTCCTTCCCCTTCTCACCCCATGGAAAAGGACATGTCATAGGGTGGCCAAACTCTCTCAAGAGTAGCCAACGCAGTTTTTCCTTCTGCTTCCCGGTATCATAGAGTTGCAAGTAAATTTCTAGCTTATTGCTCTCTATCCACATCCACTTATCCATTGATGGATGCCTCCTATCATTCTCCATCTTGGCACTCCTCCAAAAGAGGCTACCATTCTCCCATATCAGCTTTTTCTCCTTGTATTTCATGAGATGCTGAAATGCAACTCCTTGGAGACCTCCAAGAAAATATCTCTCTTCAATGATTATCTTGAACCCATAAGGATCCAAGTGACTTGAAGGCAAAGCCTCCTTGCTGAAGCTTCTTGACAGTGCTGTAACCCTCCTCCAAGGTGTTCTGGCTATCTCATTTTGCTTCTGCATGAATTTGTTTGGAGCAAAGTTCACTCCATCCTCCAAGAATTCACACTCCAACCTCAAGGGTTGCGTGTAACTCATTAGTGATACATGAGTTTGATGGTTCAAATCTCCCTTGAACCCTTCAATCTTGCACAACACAGTGAAATCCTGCTACTTTATCTCAGCAATATCATTTGATCCTGGGCCATATGCAAACAAATCTCCAACCCTTTCCATAAATTTTTCTGAAATGTTAAGACATGGAAATTTATTCATACCTCTGTGAGTCTTTGGGACATCTTCTATGGCTACAAGAGGTCCTCTCTTCAATGTATTGGCTGATCCAACTACTGATGTATAAGGTTGCTCTCTCAATACTATGGAAGTGCTGGTACTTGCCTCCTCCCATGGTGGTGTGGGTCTTCTCTCCTTTGATCTTTCCTCATCAAAGGTTCTGATCAGCTCTTGAGTGAACTCAGAAAAATAAGTCACCCTTGTGTGGTTTAAGTGACTGCACCACCAAGCATTGGCTTCACCCTCCAGGTGCAGTGCTGCAACTTTTGTTGCCTCCCTCTCTTCCACTGGATGAAGTATGAAGAATTCCTCAAGCTTTCTTGCCCAAGATCTTACTGTAGTTGACCCATAAAATTTAGACAATAGGAATCTATTTCCTTTGATCTCTTCTTTGCTGCAAGGTCTTTTTTCTTCTCTCAGTTGAATAAACTGAGGAAAATATAGGGTCTCTTTGAAAGCCCTAGGTTGGCACTTGTATTCTTCCAAATACCCACTCAGAATTTCATATTCTAAGTGGTCTCCTTGATCTTCACTTCCTCTACAAGAACAGGAAGTGCATGCATCTGCTCCTGGTTCTTGAAACCTCCTAGAGGTTTGACTGCAACTCTGTCCTCCTTGAAATCCTTTTGGAGTTTTAATGCATTTCTCTTCTTCTTTCTTCTTGGATCTGAAAATGGATGAGAGTAAGCTCATACTCTCCATAATTTTTTTCTCCTCTTCTTCTTATTTTCGGATTGGATCTTAAATCCACAGGCTGAGCCAAGATGGCAGCTTTGATACCACTATAATATCCCAAAATGGGAACAACTACACTATTGGGAATAATCTGAGTTATTACCAATGTGGAGCTTCAGAAAACCATGAGCATGGAAATGTAGAGTAGCTCATTATATGTCTAATAACATCATACTAGCAAATGAAAGAAACTCAGCAACAAGATGATCTATATTCTCCTTCCTGGGTGGGGAAATGCAGCAATATAGATCATAAACAACTGTCTTCAAAAAATAATGGTATACAAGTGATAAATGGGACTTGTATCCCTTATAAGACATGATATGAAACTCACATGCAGAATTTTAGGTGAAAAAAATCACTCTAGCTCATATAAACAGATCTCCCAAGTCTATGCAGCTAAAATGTTTTTAAACTCAGCAACCCAGCTCATGCAAAACAACAATGCAAAGCAAGATTTGTATTATTCTAATGATATTTTATAGAAATGAAAGAAGTCTGATATGAAACCTATATTAATCAAACAGAGAAATGAGGTTTAACCTCTTATATAAAAAAAAAATACACCTTGCAAGAAGGTTTTAATATATGATTATATCATGTAACATTACACAATAACGTGCTATCGCATTTTTGTATTATACATGGCTGAATATGACATTATATAACTGAAAAATATATAAATATGGCCAAATGCCTTCTTATTGGTTCTCCCGAAGGGAAATGAGCACCTCCTCCTCAACGACTATCATAATTCAAAGGGTGCAACCATACTGCTGCTGCCCCTGCCTAAAAGACACAGTTTTCTGAAGGAGACTCCACTGTGGCTGAGTATGGATGAATGGCCCCAAGCCAAATACTTAAATTAAGCTCAAATCACTCCCATTTGATCCCTTAAG
Organism: Pinus albicaulis; assembly: GCA_034641835.2. Lineage (NCBI taxonomy): Eukaryota > Viridiplantae > Streptophyta > Pinopsida > Pinales > Pinaceae > Pinus > Pinus albicaulis. The sequence continues at coordinate 351,739,176 of CM076579.1, forward strand.
CAAGCTGATCTACAGAGAGGATGGAATTCCCGCACAGGAATTCCTTGCACTAAGCAGTGCAGCAACTCCGGAAAAACAGCTGAAGCATGCAAGTGGTCTCAAGACCAAAATATCTAAATACATGAATGAATATCCTTTGATGCTATGCCCTCCTTTTATCTTTGGTGAGCCTCCTCACCTCAGACCCCACACAATGTTGAGGTGACTTCTTCATGAAGCTTCCTCTTTCAAAACTGCGCTACCCTAGCTAGCTTCCCTCCTCTTTGTGATAGCATTGTTAACTTGGTCAACTATAACCAATCCACCTGCAATGCCTCTATTCACACCAAGGGATCTTAGATCTGGTTCTCATATGTGTGTCTAGGCTGATTCTTATTCACATTGAGCTAGTCTCTTTGAGTGATTTCTTCCTCCTCAAAAATGCATGTTGACTTAGTCAAACTTGACTATGTCCCCATCCAATTTGTCCTTGTTCACACTTGGAAGTGTAAAACCAGCTCCTAAGGTGATATCCTTCCTTACTAAGGTGGAATTTATTCATAATTTTATTTTCCATGGGCCTCCTTACCCATTTATTCCTCTCCTAGGTGAAAGTAGCAAAATCTAATGTTCCAAATTGCTATGTGAAAATTTTGGAACACTACAACAACAATATTTTCACATTATCGGAGTCTAAAAAGAGCTAAAAGAAGACTTTAGGGGTTCCCTTTTCACTGTTATCGAAGCTCGAAAAAGAGATAAAAATGCACTTCAAGTCCTTTTTCATTTTTAACAAAGCTCAACAAATAAGGATAAAAGTATGCTTTATGGTCAAATCATTCTTGAAATAAATCTACACGACTAATCTGCTCATCAGTTGCAAAACCTATTCAGAACAACATCAAATGGATTAAAAATTCCCGTTTCATGATAAAAATAGAATAAAACAATAGTCACAGCAATAAATATGATTTTCAAATAATCAAATGAATAATTAAAAGATTTTTACTATTCATTTTTATCATTTTAAAGTTACCATTTTCATTTTGGAGCTCTGAACCTATTTTTGCCTCCGAACTTCAACCATCAATTGCGATCAATTCTATGGACGGTTTTCATTTTCGTTTGATCCAGGTTGGTGCCATAAAACCTCTCTTTCTTTTAGTAGTCAATTCATTTCCTTTGAAAATTTTTAGGGGTTTGGGCCCCTTAGGGTAAATTCGTTTTTCAAAGAGGGAAATGCACCCTTGAGCATCGAAAACTGTGTTTTGGAGCACCTAAATTGAAGCCTAGGTAAATATGCAACACACTGTCCCTTGTTCAAGACTACGTTGGGTGAAATTCACATTCTTGATTCTTGCGTTGTACCCAAAATTTTCCTAATTTTTTGCATGAAAAGGATTCTAATGAGTCTTATGGTTATGTTTTAGGATTTCATCAGACTAGAATGATAATTAATTGGAGAGAAAGAGAGCATGAAGAAAAAAATATGATTTCCCTAAATGATCTAGGTACAGTAAGAACCCTAAGAGATTGTGGGTTATTAAAGTACTTCCGCTTGTCAAGGATAAGCCAAAAAATAGAACTCTTGGAGTTCTTAGTTTGAGCATGGGATCCAGCTATTGAGGCATTTCACATTAGGAACAATGTGGTTCCTATTACAGTGGAGGATGTATATTTCTTGACAGGCTTGTCGAGGAGAGGCTTGCCTATTTCCCTCTCAGGTTCTTCTCTCGGAGGAGAGATGGTGAGAGACTATGTTTTGTAATATTTCTATCTAGGGGAAGAGCCAAGACAGGATGGGAAAATAAACATCCATGATGTTTTTTATTTTCCTTTGAGAACCATTCTTTTCACGATCACAAAGCTTGCCGACACCGTTATACTACATGTAGCGAATAGATCATATATGCAGTATGTGCTATAGTGCATGGATCCAATAGCCTTCAATTGGTCTAAGGCTGTAATTTCTCAAATAAAAGAACAATTGAACAAGGAAAAGGGAGAAAGGAAGAAAAACTTCAGTTATGGTCCGATCCTCATTCAGTTTCCTTAGAGCAGATTCCGTTGATGCAACCTCATCATGTGACATCGGGTGTGTCTAATACTAGTGATCCAAGGTTGCTGATATGGGTAGAACTAATGGCTAGGCATGCAGGCCAATCATCCATTGTGTTCTTGACTACATTCTTCACCTAGTTCAGGCGACAGGTTATCACCATCAATGAGTATGCATACGCAGGCGTCGATTTCTGAGGAGATCCAGATTTAGCTTTAGCAGAAGGTGCTTAGTGGGGTGTAATAGGTGAGAATGTTTTGACCATGTTTTTTTTAATTTTTCTAAGGTTTATACAATGTTTTGGGATTTTGATGTTTTCCCAAGACTAAAATAAAGTTTTAATGTAATGCAGATGTTGGTCCAGTTAAATTGGTGGAGGAACTAGAGCATGGAGTAGATGAGCCAGCAGAGAGGGATGTCAGGAGAGCATTCCTTCAGGATTTAGACATGGCTAAGACTCTGTTTGAGCTTCGACAACACATAGAGGGGTTAACATTCAAAATTCTGGATTTCCAGATCGAAGATTTGACCATGCGACTGCAGTGCCACACTATAGGCGTTCCTAACCGTTGGATGCGGTTATTGCGTAGGATAGATAGATCTATAGCATGTTACCATGAGAATTTCTAGTTTACTTTTGACATGTTGCATACATTTTGAGGTCAGATGACCAATGTGTCTTGGGCACAATTTTTTGTAAAAGCCTATAACTATCTATCTATTTGATTTCAGTGTTTTTCTATGTTTATTGCACAATCCTATTCAATTATGTGAATGTATCTTTACATGTGTTGAAAATGTCTATCTAAAACATGATTAGCTAAAGAATCAGTCAATGTGTTCAAGTTTATGCAAATGTTTTGATATTGAATAAAATCAAAGTGTCTTTCAAAAAGTTGAACTCTTAGGAACAAACGATGGAGTGTTGGATTTCTAACAGTATAAACACTAGTAAGTTGCAATACCACAAGCTATTATTCTAACCTTATGATGATGCAGTTAATACCAAATTAAATGGCATCAGAGAGAAGTTTGATCAACGCACTATACTCAACAATATTGTTTGTCGATCTACCTATACAAATCCCTCAAAAAATCACTAACTCGTCGTTTGGAGCGAAAATGGCCCATGCCGCAGAGGATAGATTCTGCATACTATGATTAGCACCATCAGCATATCAAACAAATGGTTCCAAAGATTCAGACATCTGCGATGAAATGTAAAGTGGATTACTAACATTAAGAAAACTCTAAAAAACAAACTAAGACAGTGAATGAAAATCAACAACATATATACAATATAATACAAAAATTACTACACTCATGATTAAGCATAGTAACGTTTCAAATAAAAACCATTTCGGGGCTGCACCAATGAAATTCCATCGTAATCCACCAACTCATAGGCACCTTTAGCAAGAACTCTTTTGACGACATAGGGGCCATGCCATAATGGCTCAAATTTCCCTGTACCTATTACATCAACTTCTTGATCATAAAGAAGGACCAAGTTGCCCTATGAGAAAATTTGAGGCTAGACATTTTTATTGTATTATGCCTTTATAAGTCTCTTATGTGCTTCGCTGGCCAATTGGGATTCACGATGTTTTTCATCAAGATGGATGAGGTTAAAAATATGTACTTCTTCATCTGAGGTGTCAGGTAACAAGTCGATTGCGAGTTTCAATGACGATATTTCACATTGGATTGGAAAGATAGCTTCTAGATCATACACCAATTGAAAGGGAGTGAATCCAGTTTCATTTCTTACCGAGTTTCGGTACACCCAAAAAGGTGAGTATAGGATCAAATGCTAGTTTCTTTTATGAACTCCTATCATTCATTGAAGAATACGTTTAAGAATATTGTTGATAGCTTCAACTTGTCCATTTGATTGTGGATAATAAGGAGTAGAATTATCATGTGAAAATCCTAACTTGGCAGTTAATTCAGTCATCATGTGGTTGCGAAAAGGCTTCCAATGATCTATGATTATAGCCTGTGGGACCCCAAACCATGCAATGACATGATTAAAGAAAAACAATGCAGATATTTTTTCTATGTTTTTGAATGTAGGCATCACTTCGGCCCACTTGGTAAAGTAGTCTATTGCGAAACCATAGATTCTAGGTTCGATCCCCACCCTTAGCCACATCATCAGTTTTAGATGGTAAAAGGGACTTAATGGAGCACTCAGGAAGGAGATGATCAGGAAAAAATGTCTTAACCATTCCACAACGATGACGCCACTCATGAATATGATAAAAAATGTGAGTAGCATTGGTCTATTTAAAATTATTCAAGAGTTCTTTTCCAGTTTCATATCGTATGGGTAACTAGAATTGAGTCAAAAAGAAAGTAGCTAGGGTAGTGAAATTATCAAAAGAAGCTCTAGGTAACTCAATATACCATTTTGGAGCCAGACCTGTGGGCGTACGTTGGAAAACACGTAGTCAAACAGACTCATCATTCAGGGAGTTTGATGAACACCACAAATGATAAGTCATAACATGAGTCGACAGGTCTTCCCCAGGGTTTCCATTGAACTTAGGAATATCCGAGGGTAATTTATGGGGTATTACCAGCCACTAAGGAGCATAGTTGATGGGATCATTGGTGAGGCAATTTAAATCTGGTAACTTTAAAGTTGCAACAAAGAGCAATTGTCCATTAAGGTTAGGTTGAGCATAGCCAAGGTATGATGGAATTTCTTGGGCAAAAGGAATTTGAGCACCATCATAAGGAATTAGCTACTAGTAACCTAGACAAGGGTTGTTTTGATAGGCAAACTCTTGAGGATTATGTTGACCAAAACCTGGGTACGATACTTGTTGAAATCAAGGTTGAGGAATTTGTGCCTGAGGCTGCGAAGGGGTCTGTCCACCAATATTATAACCCAAATTAGGATAACTTGGATTTGTTTGAGGATAGTTATAACCTGGTTGTGGCTGCAGCATCCCATAATATGGTAATCCAACTTGTGAATAAATGATTTCGGGTTATAGATTTTTGTAAATTAACCAAAGGAGTTGGAGTTAGAGGGTCCAATACTTAAGAGTATTGAGTTTAAGGACCCACCTAAAACGTTTTTTGTACAATAGTTTGAGTTTGTAACAGGGGTAAAGATGTATTAAAAAGTGGAAATGATGTAGGTGAAAGAGGTTGAACCAGTTGATACGAGTGTACAACCATTTGTGGTTGGATAGGCAGAGTTGGATGCCATTGACAAACATTAATTTCGATGTTAGGTTGACAAAAAAACGACGGAGTATTGTCAAAGTGGGTTACCATAGGTTTCCCCCCAGCATGAGGAGTATAATAAGATGGAAATTATTGTTCTCCAAATGTAGGGAGTCCAGTTGAGATTGTACTGGATGGAATAGACCCAGAAGGACTAGCTAATATTGCCCTAAGGATGGATATAAAGGATCAAGCCGTTCAATACTCACTATAGGTTTATGAGTTATAAAACCAGATGATGACATTGGTAAAGTCCATGTGTTTGAAGATGCACCAGAGAAAATTCGAGATAAAGATTTATAACCTGATGGGACCATAGGTCCACCATGTAAATATCACTCTGCTGAGGTTGTGAACATCGATAGGGTAGCGAGAGCAGGTGCTGATACAATCAGAATAGATGGTCCAACCAAAGATATTGGTTCAGGTATTGTTACTTGACCAAAAGTATACCCTTTTGGATCGACGAAAATTTGAATAGGTACAGAATAAACAAAATAAAATGGTGGTGATTGAGGAAAAGACTCGTATAGGTAAATATCCTCCCCAAAATGGGTTGGAGTTAAAGGTGTTTCATCTTGTGGGATTTATTCAATCGAAATTAAACCAGGTGGAAGGATTCCACCATCAGGCCCAAAGTATATTTTAGGAGGTTGACTACGCGATATGGGAGACTCAATGGCTACAATAGATTGTGGGGTGACCAATACAGGAACAAATTCCGGTCGTTCGACTTTAGGATGCAGATGTTCTAGCAAAAAAAGACAGGATCTGGATCAAATCGTAGTTGAACAACGTCGAGTTTAGGAGGTATGGTCTCACTGATTGGATGGATCGTGACCATGGGTAGCTGTGAGGACTCCATCTCGACAACAGTAGATGAACCAAGATTTGTAGAAATAACTTGTGCCAACTCTAGTATATGGGGAGATGATGGTTCACTAGAGGTACTGATAGTATTAGTTTCGGTAGAGCGATGTCGCCTTCACCACCCAAAAGAGGCTTTTGGTGGTAAAGGTGGTTTCAACGCAAGTCTATGCGAATGACAGGGAAAGGGATTTTATTCTTCCATGATGATTGCTTTATTTTATGACCAAAAAAATAAAATAAAAATTAAAGGGTAATGCAAGGAAAATGGTTTACCAAGAAACTATGAACTATAGAATACCTCCTAGCGAACCAAGAAGTACGAGCAGACAATCTCCCTGAATGTTGTGTTTGGTGTATCACAATTTACAAGGCGGTTGACCCAATTCACTATGAATGGATAGCAACCTAAATTTGTCCTCCCAAATATACCCGAAGGTCTGTGGAGGCCCAAGTCTGTATTAGCACTGTCTAATATGAAACCGCACAGTGAGAGCACCCCTTTATACTTTTCGTACTATAACATCGCCTAATATACCTGAAAGTACATGCACGAGCTACGATATACTTACATACGTGGAGTGAGGTATCACACTCGGAATGTATTGCAGACAATTAACGACAACTACTATGTTTTAAGACTATTAGGTCCTTGTAATTTGTCAGATTGGCAAGACAAAATAAATAAGGGTAACATCAAACCAACGTTGGAGTCATAGGACCTATCCTTCTTGGACTCAGAGAGTGCTCTCTCTATATTTGTATAAAATATATAACTTGATTGATTTAGGATGTTGATTTTAGGCTAGCTAAAATGATAGAGTTGTTTTTTTTGTTTTTTTTGGTTGGGTTGCTTGTTAGGAAGAACAAATAGAGTAAGAGAAGTTCAAACCATTGGGATATGGGGTCTGTGAAAGGTTTGAAGATTACAACAACAGATCAAGGGTGTTTCATAGGGAAAGTTAACAAAGCCAAATGGATCTTAATAGCTTATGTGAGTGTGAAATGAACATTAACTTATGAGTTTAGTAGGTTTAAAGGGAAATTAAGAATACTTTAAGATATACTAGAAAAAGAATAGTACGTAATATCACTATGCTTAAGAAAGAAACAAAGGGCAGGGCACACCATAAACTTCTTTGGCCTAGCTTCATCAAGTAAACTTTGAGAACAATCCAGCAAACCCTAGAGAGAAGAGAACTCCTAAATTCTCTAGATATTCACTTTCAGACAAATAAAACATTTAAGAGAACAATTTAGGAATGATTAAAGAGCACGGAACTCCTAAGCTATTCAATCATACTTCAAATACCTTTAAAATGACTTTTCAAGATATACCAAAGGACAGGGAAAACCATAAAATTATTTAGCCTAAACCCTAGTAAGCAAACTTTAAAGAAAGCCTTGAGAACAACATTTCAAGCAGAAGCAAAGGACAGGGAAAACCATAAACTTATTTAGCCATACTCTACTGATTTGATCTCAAGAAAACAAACTAGATGGAAATGGAAAGCAATTAAGAATTCTCTAATCAAACCTAGTAGAGGAAAACATTTGAGCAACAGAAAGTAGACAGACTTCAGCTGCCCCTAACAACATATCTTAACCTAAATTTTATGTTCTATTACAAGAGAAATTGATATACAAAATGAAATAACAGAAGGAAAAATTTACAAAATTAGGGTAACATCACCATTTAACAAATTCCATGAATCCTGTGAATGTGCTTGTTCCATTGACATGCAATCCAAAACAGTTATAAAGCTCCAAAGCCAACTTCTTCAAAAATCAAAGTCTATGTAATATTTAGCTCAACAATCAACCAACAAAAATTATGGAGCATACATGTAGTATTTATCTATAAGAAGAGGAGGTGAACCCTAGCTAGGGTTTCAAATGTCATTTATCACAAAGTTAATGAATTTGACCATTAAGACCATGCAATGCCCAAGGCAAAAATATCCAAGACTCATTCATTGTAATTATAACTTATAACATAAATGCTGAGCTAATTTTAGAAAATTTTTGACTTTAAGGCTTCAAAATATCTTTTGCAATAAATCTTGGTAAGGGTGCATCTCCAAGGTACAAGGGCACAGCGCCAGTGCAAACGTGCAACACTAAGACTATGAAAATGACCTGTTTTGCAGCTAACTTGTGGAGACCTTCCCGGTGTCCAAATGAGGTCCATGATGGCTCATTGGAAAGGTCTCTGAGTCTATTTTCCAAATATTCTTTCACTTTCCAGAATGGTGCCCATTTACCTTGTCCAAAAACAATTCTCCAAAGACTGCTAAACGCACAATGACAATGTCAAAAAGAGGGCAGGAAGGTAATTTTTTGGTGGTTTTTGGCCTTTTTGAGGGACCAGATTTGCTCCAAATCCTCTGAAACGTTTTGAAGTTGATTTAATTTCCATTAGGCACATGAGGATGTTGAATTGTTTCCATTTGGATTTCTCAAAAAAGAGCGCAACGCCACTGACACTGTGCGTTTGCCCAATTTTCTGCAAGCCAAACTGTCAAAAATTCAAAATGTGCACAAAGTGCCAAAAATTGGAATTTTCTTTGCTGACCAAGGTTGGGACGCTTGGAGAGACATCTCAACAAGGATATTTAGCTTCTCTTTCTCTTTTGACTTGGTCAAAGCTTGAATCTTTGCATGGGCTGGTTTGGGCTTGGCCGTTGCAATCTTGTTTCTCATGGAATAATGTATTGCCATCTTCCTCTGCATGTCAATGTCTCTCTTTGACTTCTCTAGTTGACCCTCTAAATGAAAATTTTCCCTTTCAAGCCAATATTCTCTATCCTTTCTAATTTATATGGCAAGTAGCTCACTTGGAGTGAGCAGCTCTGCCAATTCTGCCTCCTTTTGTCTTTCCTGGGCTAAAGCCTTCTTCAGCCCAATGGTCTTTGGCCTCTTTCTATGAAGTTGATATTCCTCATCCTCACTATCATCAGAACTGCCCAAGGTATCATCTAGCAAAGCCTTGGACTTTCTAGCCTCTCTTTGATCTTTGATTTCCCTGACCTTACTGATGGCCTGCTTTGTCTTTAACTACTGATTCTCTAGCTCAAAAAATTTAATCACACTCTTTGCCCTACCAATATTAGCTTGAAGCTCACTAATATTGGAATCCTTGCTCTTTCTAAACATATTGGTGATTCTCTCTTCATCCTCATCGTCAAGTTCCATCAACTGAAACTCCTGCTCAGTTTTGTGTTTATCTTCCTCCTCAACAATGATATGCTCTGTAACCTTTTCCTTGCCCTTATAAACCTGTTTTGTCGATGAATAAGGAATGGCCCCTTTCACCTCAAGTGAAGCAAACACATGCCCATGGCCTCTCTGATATGTAAAAGGAAAAGGCTCAATGTCAATCATTTTAGTATTAGCTGTCTCAATGTCTCTTTCACTACTTGATTCTCTGGTATCATGATCTGATGGTGAAGGATTGTGAAAAGGTGATAAGGGAGGATCAACATGAGTTGAATGGATGTGAGTGTACGGTGATGTATGAACAGTGGAAGGTGATGGAGGATTGGATATGGGAGGATGAGAAGTTGAAGGAATATCTTGCTGATGATGGCGAGGTGGAGTAGTGAAAACCTCATTGGCAATGAAGGTATCCCATGGAATGTTTTTCTGCTGGAGATGATGCATGACCACCATCTTGATGAGTGAATGATGAAATAGGCTTTGCATTTGTTGATTGTAATCTCTCTTTTGCACAATGTAGGCCATTTTTTCAATGTTACGGAAAAGATAATATGGTATATGCAGCATCCTAAATCTAGTGAAATGCATAAGAAGACGGATATGGTATGAGTAGAGGCAGGAAAACCTTGCCTCACAAGTGAAATACTTCATTATTATCTTCATCATGGGTGCATATCTATCAAGAAGACGAGAAAAAGGGAAGATGGACTGTTGTGATATTTATACATATGTTTGAGGTATGGTTCATAATGGCTTATGTCCCAGTTTTCTTATTTAAACCACCTTTCTCCCACACTAGGTATCCCTGTAGTAGCTGCAATGGCATTGGTAGACATCTCAAATGTAACTCCAACAAGATTGACTTTCTTGTCATGTAGATTGATGATGAATAGTCTTGTTAACACTGGGTGATTTTGACTTGATGCACTCTCTCACAAAAGTCAAAACAACCCACATGTTTAAAGCAAGAAATAGTGAGAGGAGAGGCCATGAGTTCCCTTGTATTGATGGGCTCAAACATATTTATCTGCTCTCCCTTATGATCATGTCTTCTTGGCATTTGTGCCTCACCACGACTGTCTTCACCCTTAGACATTTAGACTCTGTTTTATAAAACCCTAGGGTACAAGTGAGATGAGATGAATGGAAGGGAATGAAATGGCAGCTTGAACAAATGAAGGGAATGAGTGAAGGGGTATAGGTGTAGGAAATCAGTGAGGGGAAAACTAACTCAATGAACACCCCAAATCAATGAAATTACCCTGTCTATAACTAATACTTTGTTTAGGAGGATTGAATAGACATATAGACAGTGATCTCAGATTTGTAGCTAGGGTTTGATTAGGGTTTCATTTCCATTGATTAAATGATGACCAAAATAGCTTAAAAATGGGTTATGGTATGCACTTACCACTTAGCAGTGCTTTGGAGGACTTTGGAAAATATTTGAAGAAGTTTAAAGCTTGTTTGGATGGCTAGCACCCTTGGAAAACTCCTCTGTCTAGGCGCGCAACGCCAATGGCTAAGGGCACAATGCCAACCCAAGCGTGCAATGCCAGTCTTTGAGCGCATAGTGCCAAGGTAACTTTCACGTGGTCCTTCTAGGCAAGGGCACAATGCCAACCTCCAGGCGCACAGTGCCTTCAGAAGATGTGTTGAGGAAAACAAGCAAGGGCGTAGTGTCAACTCCCAGGCATGCAGCGCCAACTGAAAATGCGCAGCACCAAAGAAACTTAGTGCAGTTTCACCCAAAAACTCACAAATTCTCCCTTTATGAGCATTATTGATGTTTTCAAAGGTAACAATGGTTCTCTTGAAGTGTGAAATGGACTTTTATAGGTGTTAGCACCCAATCTGAACCTCAGGCTGAAAAAGGCAAATCAGGGTAACAACTAAACCATGCTCAGCCTTATAGCTAGCCCTACAAGGACAGGAGAGGGCTCTCTTCGTAGAATAGATATTCAATAACACGATAATAAACTAATTTTAGGCTAGATATATGACTATGAAAAGGGTTTTGATAAATGACTGAATTTTCAGGGATGTATGGGACAAAAAGGACAGCATGAGCTGAGGAATTAAATCAAGGACACAGGATATTTCATGGGGCAAGGCAGGCAGGAGGTTTAGCAATCAAATTGAAATAAGGTGAAATGGAAAGACTATTAAGGAGTTGAAAAGGGCATAATACATGGATCCTTTTCAAACAGAAGAAAACACACTGGGTATGAATGAGTCCCCAAGGCAGAGCATATAAGATGGATTCTACCTTTCTAACTTGGAAACATTCAACTGGAAATGTTTATAGATGAATGATGAAAAATAAAAATGTACATATGAACACAGAAGAGAGACATATGCTAAAACTCATACCACATGAATCCCACAAATCAGAGCTGCATCACTTTATTAATTCCCTACCAAAACTGTACAAAAGGAGCACAAAGCTCACTGCCACACTGTTCCCCTACTTCTGAGTTTTTTTAGACCTCAGACTCTCCAGCATTTTACAAATGATTAGGATTTTCAATAAATAGACAGATTTTGAGGGAATATAGAACGATAGAAAGAGGAGAAACTTCAACTGAAGATGGAACACCAAGAGCCAATAATCTTTCCTAACAATGAGGAGGCAAAACCTGTAGCATAGATCCTTTGAACCGTAACTGAAGCTGTGACTGTTACAACATTTTTTCTCGGCCTCTGACTGTTCGCTTTCCATTATTTCTTTATTCTTTGGCTTTTTAATAAAATTCTAAAGAAATAGAACGGAATAAAAATATATGCTTTGTGAAGGGAAACCATATTTTAAATGGGATAGAGGAGGGAAAGGAGGCGGGATCTGCATTATAATCGCAATCAGAATGGAGCGGGAGAGGAAAAACATGTATAATATAATGAAACATATTAATATGAATACATATTATAATCTATTTATCGCAATCGAAATCGGGATCAGGGAGCAGGCGAAGTGATATTATATAATCGTAATCGGAAATCGGAGTGGGGGAGTAATCGCAATCGCAATGGAACATAAGGGATTTGCGATGCGATCGGAGGAGGGGATGCGATTCATTGTGGGTCGTCCGATCGGCGGGGGTAATCAACGGTCAAATGGGAATCGGGAGTCACAATCAGAGGATGTCGCGATCGGAGAAAATTGCGATTGGAATTTCCGATTGGCAGAGGACAGTCGGATCGGAGGGGGAAGATCGACGGTTGTGGGTTAATCGGGGGTATGTCAATCGGAGGGTGTCAATCGGAGGGGGACTTATGGAAGCGCCGATTGCGATGGTGTGATTGGATGTGGGCCGTCCGATTGGACTGGGAGATCAACAACTGAAGGATAATTGGAAGCGATTAATCGGAGGAGCAGATCGGGAGATCGGAGGGGAACTTGCGATCGAGGAATGATGCGATGCGATCAATCGGAGGTCGCAAGACTTGCGATGCGATCAATCAGAGATCTTTACGATTGGTTAATCGGGACATATGAATAAACGTTGCGATTTACGATGGGTTGCGATTGCGATTGTAATGCGGTTTATACATAATATCAAACTTTATAATAAGGTTTTCGGGGATGGAAAAGGGGGAAGTGGTTTATATGGTGGGACTTTATAATATAAATTTTTTATTATAAAGTTCTACAGGAAATGGAGGGGAAGTGGTTTAGAATGATTGCATTTGTATTTATAATGCAATTTTATAATCAGAAAGTGGGAAAGGGGTTTTAAAGGGATTTGATCATAAAGTTAAAGGGGAAACATGGGAAATATGGGGGCTTAGGGAATAGAGGGCTTTTACTTCACTTAAGCATAAAATTCAATCCGGAAGTCAGTTTTGAGAGTGTAGTATATCGTTGGAAGTCAGTTTCTGGGCTCTTTCTGATGGATCTGCTTTGAAGATGATCTGGTACTGAACATGCTATGGAAAACTTCTCTGAAGGCAGGGACATCACTTTGTGGAGATAACAACTTCGGAATTGTGACTGAAAGGAAAAGTATTATATTTTCACCTCAAAACCAAGGAAAAGTATTATATTTTCACCTCAAAACATGGTTTTGAGGTGAAAATTGCACCAAACAGAATAAATGATATCTTTGGTCTTCCTGGTGTTGTGACTTTGTATTTATTGACTTCCTCATGACCTTGCTGATCTTTATTGACACTTGACTCATTAATTTGACCGTGGTGAAACCTTAGAGACTAATGAGACCCATCCTATGACCTACTGATATGATTTTGAGAATGAAAGAGACTAATGACTGAATACCATAGGGAGGAAAATCAGCAAGTACCTCATGAGGGAAAACTGATAAAAATTACTACCATCAATGAATCCATGACCTAGCGGAATGGTGAAATTTTATTTGGTATGAGACACCTAATATGCAAATGCAAAAGAGCAGTTTTGATCACTGATGGCAGTATGACTGGACTGACACTAACATTGGCTCCAATGGGGATGGTAGCTCCTTGGAGGTGCCAAGAACACCGTAGACCAAGTAGCCTTATTCATTGGGCATGGAGTCAAAAATACTGAAAAGCTGACACAATGCAGAATGACATTGACTCAATACTAAGACTGAAAAAGTGAAATAAAACCAAACCATACACAAATCATCCAAGACTTATAGCCTTCACCTCGGGCCCCAAACTTTAATGACTGTGTACTCTGAACTCTGATAAACATAACATGGTATATACAATGATGACATAGATCCTGATCCTTTGTTTTGAATAGTGGTAGCGCTTCAAAATCCTACCATTCACTGCTCCTCCAGGACAATTTGGCCATCCATTTCTGAAAGAAAGAAGGCATTCTGTCCTCTGTATGCTGAGATCCTGTATGGGCCTTTCCACAGGTTTTCAAACTTACCATGCTTCCCTTTGTCTTCATTTCTAGCATCCCATTTCAACACTATATCATCCAGCTGAAACCTTTCTGCTTTTCTCTTCCTGTCATAGATCTTTTTTATTTTCTCCTGCAACTGAATAGTGTTCTGTGACACTTCCTCTCTTGTTTGCTGAAGGTGGATCATTTGATTGATCCTTCGCTGATTTTCATTGTCCTCGCAGTCAACTTCTTGCAATAATCTCATAACTGGGACTGTAAGGGATGTAGGAAAGATAGCATCAGTACCATAAACCAACTCAAATGGTGACATACCTATTGATCTTTTACTGCTAACTCTGTCTGCCCACAGTGCGTTGATGAGCTTCCGGTGCCAATTTATTTTGTTTGCTTCCAACATTTTCTTGATTATATTCACCAGCGATTTGTTAGATGAATCGGCTAGGCCGTTTCCTTGTGGATAATATGCTGTCAAATGGCCTAGCGCGATGTTGTATTTGTCACAGAAATCGATCATTTTCTTTGATCTGAACGCTACTGCGTTGTCTGTTACGATTTTGCATGGGCAGCCAAAGCGAGATAAAATATTCGATTCCAGGAATTGAATAATTACCGTGTCTATTGCTTGCCTGGCTGGGACGGCCTCGATCCATTTGGTAAAGTAATCTATCCCTGTCAATATCCATTGGTGCTGTGCTGAAGATGTGGGATGAATTTCTCCAATGAAATCGAGCCCCCACTGCTGAAAGGGTGTGTTCACCAAAACTGGTTTCAAAGGGAGTGGAAGCAATTTATTCTTCCCTTGGAAGATTTGGCATTCATGAAATTTCATCACGGTCTTATATAAATCAGAAAATAATGTGGGCCAATAATATCCGGCTCTCAATATCTTGTTAGCTGTAGTCTTCCAAAACAGGTGACCGCCGCAGTCGCCTTTATGAAACTTGTGCATTACCTTCTGCGCTTCTTCTTCAACCAAACAATTAAGCAGAATGCCTCCCGGATCTTTCCAATACAGAGCGTTGTCTAAAATGCAGTATTTTGCAGATTTTAGCTTCAGATATCTACCTTTACTCTTGGACATGCCCGTAGGGGGTGACAAATGCTGAAGGACATAGACGATATCTGAATACCACGGGGACTGTAGAAAAATATCTGCAATTGGAACCAGTAAACCTTCATCTTCCTCTTCTGCCACTGTGGTTATAAGGTTTATATCTAAAGCACACATATTTGATTGGGCCATCAATTTCGCCAAGCCTTGGCCTTTGACCAAATTCGTGGGCTTGATCTCCAGATCGTACTCCAACATGGCTGCTATCCACTTACCTCTTCGACCTTCTGGATCAGTTTGCATCAACACATCCTTCACTGCCGTGTTGGGGACATATGCTATAGTATGTGAATGTAGAATGTAGACCCTGAAATCCTTCAATGCCTTGATAAGAGCCAATGCCTGTTTTTCAATAATGTTATATCTTAAAGCAGCATCTCTGATAGTCCTACTGAAGAAGGCAATTGGCTTTTCTATTTTATCTCTCCTTTACATTAAAACAGTGGCTAGAGTATGCTCATATGCAAACGAAAATATTATGAGGTCTTGAGTGTAGTCGGGATTGATCAAAACTGGGGCATTGGAAAAAACAAACTTTACCAGATTGAATGATTTGATAGCCTCCTCACTCCATTTAACAGTGTTGTCTTTTTTCAACATATTAGTCATTTCCCTCAAATGTTCAGCCAGATTTGGAATGAATCGTCACAAGAAGTTCATTTTACCATTAAAAGCCTGAATCTCCTTCTTGTTTCGTGGCAGGTCTATAAGCTGAATTGCCTCCACTCTAGCTGGATCGATGAGAATACCATCTTTGGAGATGATATGCCCTAGAAGTTTGCCTTCATCCATGGCAAAGAGACACTTTTTGGGATTGAGAGAAATTCCGAACTTTCTGCATCGCCGAAAAACAACTCTCAAATGGTGCAAATGCTCACCATATGATCCTGAAAACACTGTCAAATCATCCAAATAAATAACCAAAAAAACATCTTTTTCATTGGCAAAAGCAATGTCCATGGCACGTTGGAAAGTAGCTCTTGCGTTCTTCAGTCCGAAAGGCATTTTGGCGTACTGGAAGGTTCCCCAGGGTGTTGTGAAGGCAGTTTTATCTTGGTCCTTCTCATGCACCAAGATCTGGTTGTAGCCTGAGTAGCCATCAAGTAGTGACATCCTGGATGCTCCAACTACTCTCTACAGAATATGGTCCATTTTCGGAAGTGGATAATTATCCTTTAAGGAAGCCTTATTCAAGTTCTGAAAATCTATGCACAACCTTATTTCTCCAGTCTTCTTACGTACTGGGACCAAATTTGAAATCCAGTCAGAAAATCTAATGGGGACTATGATACCAGCTTTGTACAATCTGTTTACCTCTTTCTCGATGGATGGTAGCAGCTTTGTACTGATTCTTCTCAGCTTCTGTCTGAATGGCTTTTGATCTGGCTTGATAGGAATAGTATGCTGAATTATGTTCTTATCATACACCTTCAAATCTGAATAATCCCATGCAAAAACATCAGAAAATTCAGAAAGCAACTTCACATAATTCTCCTTCGCTTCAGGGGACAATGTCTTTGACAATTTCACAAACTTGGGCTGATCAGGTGTTCCAAGATTCACAACTTCAACTCCTTTTTTTGTGGGCACCAAGCTTGGCTTCTTTGCAACATCGTCCTGATCAAACAGCTCCTCTAGAGGTATGAGACCTCTAGGAATTACATTATCTTTCAGCTGCAATATGTCCATCTGGTTTGTTTCCAATTCTCGATCATCAACCGCATACTCACCTTCTATGGGAGTGTCCTTGAATTTTCCATCACCCTGTAAAAATGCATTGATCTCATTATCATCCCAAACTACTTGCCAATACCTTAAATTATCTGGAACAACAGGCCTATGTTTGACATGAATCTCGAATTTGTTGCTGGAGTTCATCAGAATCTTCAGGTTACTTGCAGTAGTGGCAAGAGAATCAGCAATAAGATTCTGCATCTTGGGTACCGCTGTCAAAGTGTATTCTGGGAATTTCTTCAAAATGTCCAAAACTTCATTTCTATATGCCCTCAGTCTTGGATGTTTAGCTTGGTATTCTCCTTTCACCTGCTTGATTATTAACTCAGAGTCGCCATACACAGAAATCCTTTTTGCCTTCGACTTTTTCAAGATTTTGAGGCCTACAATCAGAGCTTCATACTCTGCTTCATTGTTAGAGAATTCAAAGGCCAACTTATAAGCACATACTCTGACATTACTAGGGACCTTTTCAGGCTGAAACATAGAAATCCTTACCCATATTCCAATGCCAGCTCCATCCTTACCAACAGCTCCATCAAAATCCATACTCCACAGGCCTTCTTCTTCTTCTTGTAGATACTGAAATTTAGTTTCTTCCTTCTTTTCACCTTGGTTGATTTATGGCTTTTCGTTATCCCTTTGCTGCTGGCATTCAGGAGGCTTAGAAGTACTTGCTTCTTTATCCTTCTCCCACTTGAGGACCTCTCTGAAATTTTCTGAAATCTCAGGTATCTCCTCCACTTGTACCAACTGAACATCCTCATCATTTAGACCACCATCTGAATATAGGACAAACAATTCTAAATCTGTGTGGACTGCATTGATGGGATGATTTACTGGCTTGTCTTTACTGGTGATCATATATTTCATTTTCTTCTCCCTATATAACTTCCTCAACTGGCCAAATACATGGATTGTGGCATAGGAGAAATCAAGCTGTATGGTTCCTTTAAGTTTTTCACCCCAAGACCTAGATAGAAGCATTCCAAACCGTGGTGGGACATCGGCAACAACTACATCCATCAAGACATTTTTGGCTGGGATTTGATGTAAAGACACTACTAATTCTTTGATGATACCAATACAATGGACCCTACTTGAGTCAAAAGAATACAAATCATGGTACTTTCTAGTAACATCAAGGCCTAACTTCTCCATGACATCTTTGGGTATCAAATTATACGAGGCCCCAGAGTCCAACATGGCGTTATGCAAGACAAACTCATGCAACCTAAGACTCAGGTAAAAGGGAGGGACTTCGTTTTCTTCAGATTCTCCTGTGCCTGGACCAAATATTAGTTCAGGGTAGTCATCTTCCACATTAACCATATCAGAAAGAGGGTCTATTTGCAAGACTTTAGATACCTAACTCTTATATACACTATTCTTTACCAACTCGGTCAAAGGCACAGACACTTTCAACTTGGAAATTTCACTTTCTAAATTAAAGGAGGGAGATTTTTCTACCTCTTTAGTAGGAGGGTCTTTCTTCTCTCTTTTCTCTTTCGCTGTGTTCTGCTGGCTTTTCTCTTTTGCAGTGTTCTTAGCTGTATTAGGAACTGCGGGTGCTTTGCTGGATGAAGGATTGGCCGGCTCTTTTCCTTTCTTCTGTGCCTCGTCCTCAATTTGTAGTTCTTTTCTTTTTTGAATGGGGCTGATTGTGACGTTTCTATTCCTTAGAAAATACTGCATTTGCTAGGCTGACAGCGCGTTCATATACCCCCTCTGGTAGTCATTAGATTCTTCTTCTAACACCACGTCATTGGCCAAAATGAAATTTTTGTCCCCTTGAATGTCTGGAGTCGCCACTGTGTATTCTTTGTCTTCTGTGAGGAAAATGGGTGCACCATCAGCTGTGAAAAAATGATTGGTTTCAAACAGGGGACCATCGTCATCTGAGTCAGTCCCTCGCACGTAGTTCTGTTGTAATGGTGTTTTAATCTACTGCTATGGTGCCGCTTGGTCCTGTGCCTTCTATTCTCTCTTTCTAATCCTAAATTGCGGCTGTTGTTGTCCTCTAAAATTCGGATTTCTTATTTGGGGTTCAGGTCTGTCCGAAATCGTTAATAGATCAACCATATTTTCCATTGTACGAATTAGTGTGTCCATTTTTCTGTCTGAAGGGGATGGTTCTTCTTTCACCACGACTTTCTTTTCAGCTCTGGCTCGAGCTCTTCTAGCCAGCAGATTTGCTTCGACGCTTACTGCCATCTTCTGCATTTCTTCAAGTGACGGTGGATCTCTTTCATGTAGTTGATATGCCATATCAGCATCAAAACCATCCGGAAACCGCAGCATAGTTGAATCGACAGGAGGTTTGAGGTTAGCTGGAATAGCATTGTATACCGTATTGAATCTAAAACAATAGTCTTGCACTGTTTCACCTGCATTTCTTTTAATATTCTCATATTCAGACAGAATTTGCTGTGGATTCATTTTCACCTCCCATCGGTCTAAGAACTGTATGTGTAACTCTTGTAAAGTGTGAATAGAGCCTACTGGTAAAGCTCTGAACCACTTTCTGACTTCACCTCCGAAGCTTTGAACAAACAACCTGGTAGCTACATTTTCTTCTTCCACTTCATGCAAGTCAAAAAAGTCATTCATCTTGTCAACATGCTGCTGGGCTGTAATGCCCTGAGTGGCATCAAAGATAGTAATTTTACTCTGATAATCAGTAGGCATATCATGGAGAACCTGAGGTAAAACCAAGGGTGCATACCGGGCAGCCATAATTCTGGGAGGATTTACCACAACGTTTGTAGTGCTAGAATTTGAGGTAGGTGTTGATGGAGGAGATGAAAAATGGGAATTGATTGATGGGAATGCTGATGAATCAGGAGGATGGAATGCTGCTCCTGATGATTCTGAAGGCTCAGGAATATAAGTTGCAGTGATGGACTGAGGTGAATTTAAAATGTAGTCATCAATGGAAGAATTTTCTCTCTGAACTTCAATATCTACAAGAAACTCCGGATCTAAAACCGTGTCTTCAAGTGCAGTTTCAGACTTATTTCTAAACAAAAAAAGCTCAAAATTCTCATCAAAAGAAAGCTCTTCTACAAAAACCACTCACTGGGCCAAGTATGGGACCTGAGAATAGGTGTAGGACTTAGCGATCCCTCTTGTCTTTTGACTATTCTTGGGATAAGATTTGGATTTTCAAACACAGGGGGAGGATTTGGATCAAGGTTAGCCCTTGTATATATTCTTGAAGCCAATGTGGTCAAATTACTACTGTACAATATTTATATCAGCCTAGAAAGCTCTGAAATATCATCATCGAGACTTTAGAAGAAAATTATTACTGGGGTGATAAATCTTCCATGCAAAAATTTTGTAATTGCTTCCCCAGTGGAGTCGCCAGAGATGTTAGCACCCAATCTGAACCTCAGGCTAAAAAAGGCAAATCAGGGTAACAACTAAACCACGCTCAGCCTTGTAGCTAGCCCTACAAGGACAGGAGAGGGCTCTCTCCGTAGAATAGATATTCAATAACACGATAATAAACTGATTTTAGGCTAGATATATGACTATGAAAAGGGTTTTGATAAATGACTGAATTTTCAGGGATGTATGGGACAAAAAGGACAGCATGAGCTGAGGAATTAAATCAAGGACACAGGACATTTCATGGGGCAAGGCAGGCAGGAGGTTTAGCAATCAAATTGAAATAAGGTGAAATGGAAAGACTGTTGAGGAGCTGAAAAGGGCATAATACATGGATCCTTTTCAAATAGAAGAAAACACACTAGGTATGAATGAGTCCCCAAGGCAGAGCATATAAGATGGATTCTACCTTTCTAACTTGGAAACATTCAACTGGAAATGTTTATAGATGAATGATGAAACATAACAATGCACATATGAACACAGAAGAGAGACATATGCTAAAACTCATACCACATGAATCCCACAAATCAGAGCTGCATCACTATATTAATTCCCTGCCAAAACTATACAAAAGCAGCACAAAGCTCACTGGCACACTGTTCCCCTACTTCTGAGTTTTTTTAGACCTCAGACTCTCCAACCTTTTACAAATGATTAGGATTTTCAATAAATAGACAGATTTTGTGGGAATATAGAATGATAGAAAGAGGAGAAACTTCAACTGAAGATGGAACACCAAGAGCCAATAATCTTTCCTAACAATGAGGAGGCGAAACCTGTAGCAGAGATCCTTTGAAGCGTAACTGAAGCTGTGACTGTTACAAAATTTTTTCTCGGCCTCTGACTGTTCGGTTTCAATTATTTCTTTATTCTCTGACTTTTTAATAAAATATTGTAGAAATAGAACGCAATAAAAATATATGCTTTGTGAAGGGAAACCATATTTTAAATGGGATAGAGGAGGGAAAGGAGGCGGGATCTGCATTATAATCGCAATCGGAATGGAGCGGGAGAGGAAAAACATGTCTAATATAATGAAACATATTAATATGAATACATATTATAATCTGTTCATCGCAATCTGAATCGGGATTGGGGAGCAGGCGGAGTGATATTATATAATCGTAATCGGAAATCGGAGTTGGGGAGTAATCGCAATCGCAACGGAACATAAGGGATTTGTGATGTGATCGGAGGAGGGGATGTGATTCATTGTGGGTCGTCCGATCGGCGGGGGTAATCAACGGTCGAATGGGAATCGGGAGTCATAATCAGAGGATGTCGCAATCGGAGAAAATTACGATTGGAATGTCCGATTGGCGGAGGACCGTCGGATCGAAGGGGGAAGATCGACGGTTGTGGGTTAATTGGGGATATGTCAATTGAAGGGGTACTTATGGAAGCGCCGATTGTGATGGTGCGGATGTGGACCGTCCGATTGGACTGGGAGATCAACAGCTGAGGGATAATCGGAAGCGATTAATCGGAGGAGCAGATCGGGAGATCAGAGGGGAACTTGCTTTCAGGGAATGATGCGATGTGATCAATCGGAGGTCGCAAGACTTGCGATGCGATCAATCGTAGATCTTTGCGATTGGTTAATCGAGACATACGAATAAACATTACGATTTGCAATGGGTTGCGATTGCAATTGTAATGCGGTTTATACATAATATAAAACTTTATAATAAGATTTTCGGGGATAGAAAAGGGGGAAGTGGTTTATACGGTGGGACTTTATAATATAAAGTTTTTATTATAAAGTTCTACGGGAAATGGAGGGGAAGTGGTTTAGCATGATTGCATTTGTATTTATAATGCGATTTTATAATCGGAAAGTGGGAAAGGATTTTTAAAGGGATTTGATCATAAAGTTAAAGGGGAAACATGGGAAATATGGGGGCTTAGGGAATAGAGGGCTTTTACTTCACTTAAGCATAAAATTCAATCCGGAAGTCAGTTTTGAGAGTGTAGTATACCGTTGGAAAGCTCTTTCTGGGATCTTTCTGATGGATCTGCTTTGAAGATGATCTAGTACCGAACATGCTGTGGAAAAATTCTCTGAAGGCAGGGACATCACTTTGTGGAGATAACAACTTCTGAATTGTGATTGAAAGGCAAAGTATTATATTTTCACCTCAAAACATGGTTTTGAGGTGAAAATTGCACCAAAAAGAATAAATGATATCTTTGGTCTTCCTGGTGTTGTGACTTTGTATTTATTGACTTCCTCATGACCTTGCTGATATTTATTGACACTTGACTCATTAATTTGACCGTGGTAAAACCTTAGAGACTAATGAGACCCATCCTATGACCTACTGATATGATTTTGAGAATGAAAGAGACTAATGACTGAAGACCATAGGGAGGAAAATCAGCAAGTACCTCATGAGGGAAAACTGTTAAAAATTACTACCATCAATGAATCCATGACCTAGCGGAATGGTGAAATTTTATTCGGTATGAGACACCTAATATGGAAATGCAAAAGAGCAGTTTTGATCATTGATGGCAGTATGACTGGACTGAAACTAACAATAGGCTTTTGGATTTAATTTAACTTTTAAAAACCCACTTTCTAATGTTTTGAAATCCTTTTCATTTTTCAGTGATACTCTTTGACACTTTTTCTTTACAGGTTGCTAAAATCATGAAGTTGGCTTTTCTTTTGCTCATTGAGGCTTGATATGTTTTTTTTGACAACTTTGGGATTTAATCACATGGTAGCATCTTCAAAACGTTCTGTAGTTTCTGTTATAACTCTAGTAATTCTAAATTTGTGAGATATTTGGTTTTTATTCAAAGAACACTAGAGGTAACCACAAACCAACTTCAAACTGTAGGATATAGCTTTCCAAGGGTTCAGAGAGGGCTCTCTCTTTAAAATTTAACTTTGTTTCAATTTGTAAATATTAGGCTAGTTATGAATGTGCAGCTTTGGTTTGGTTTTGGTAGATTTGGTGGGAAAAATCACTTGAAAGGAAGGATAGTGAGAAATATATTTTTCCATTGGGCTAAGGAGACAAAATCAAGCAAATAGAACTGGGATCAAGGCCAAACGGTCAAATTTTTTCAGGGCAAGATAGATAACCCTTGAAGATCTTGGAAAGTTGTTTTTATGAGGTGATATGATTGGGATAAAGGGAACTTAAAAATCCTTTGATCCGGAAAAGGAACTAGTAGGAAGAGGTCAAACAGGAGAGGGAGCAATTAAAGGTTCCCTACACTGGAAATCAGAGGAAAACATATAAATGATAACTAGTTCAAAACAGGGTGCTCTTAACAAATCCTGTAGTAATACTCCTAGTTATTCATTCATATTTAGAAAAAACATAGACAGATGCATGTAACAAAGAAAGATAACAATGAAAAGTAAGGAAATACTTCACTCCAACTAGCTCATCACAGGAATCCTGAAATATGATGCCAATTGGTTTGGTCTAGCCTGCTACTGGAAGTTTGACGCACAAAAAATCTTTCAATTCCAACAAGAAATGATTATAACAATCTCCAATATTTTTATTCCACCCAAAATAATTCCAAAGATGAAGTATTTATACATAGTTATTTACAAAATATCCTAGAAAGCTTCTAGGAATTATCTTAGGAAAATAAAATATCTTTACAAAAATAATAGAGATAGCTGCTTAACAAATCTACAAGTTGTCCTATTTATCCAAAAGAAATATAAACTGTTTTTAGGATAAGATGTAGTCGGTTTCCTTGGTTTCCTCCTTGCTAGCTCTTAGATATTTTTTGGAATCTAATCTACCTTCTCTAATACTCTTTCTTGGATTCTCTTTATTCAATGATACTCTCTAAAGTCTAATTCTCTTTAACCATAGTCAAAACTATTTACTGTTGTAGAAATCTTTTTTTACTGTAAATCAACAAACAATTTTTTCTCCTTTCACCTGTCTGTCTTTCATCCTTCATAATAAATCTGTGAGTGTCTTCCAATCCTCATCTTTATGACTTTCTATTTTCTTTAATTTCCTAAGGTTTTCATCAGCTTCAATATATCTAGAAAAGGGTGGCTTGATGACAAACAAGTGTTTTATCTCATATTTCAAATAGAACAAGTCTTCAAAGCTTTTGAGTAAGACTTTTCCAATTGGAATGCCTTGTCCTTGTGGTTTATTTACCTATTCTTTTGCAAACTCTCTAATTTTCTTATCATAGTCATTCTGAGGCATTAGTTTATCATTAATGACCCTAATTTTAGGCAGTCATTTTTGCCTCAAATTTGCAAACTTAACCATAAACCTAGTTATGGCAGTATTCATACTTTCACACTTTTCTTCCAGTTGCCTGATAAGATTTTTATTTGTAGTAACTTTCTTAATTTCTAGGATAGTTTCAGTCTTATCAGTAATCTTGAGTTCCTCTAACTCTTGTCTATTTTTTTTGTTAAGGAAGGTGATCAGCCTTAAAGCTTCCTCTGGTTTTTCAGCCAACTCACCTTGAGTCTTTTGAATTTCTGCTTGTGATTTTAGTAATAACTCTTTCTGTTAAAAAATTACCTGAATTGAAGGCCATACATCAGGGATGGCGTCAATGACATTGTTGCAAAGGTGATTTTTGATGTATGATATTTTCTCCTTTAATGTCAATTCCTTCTGCAATCTCTTCAACTCTTGGTTCAGTCTGATGGCATTTTTTTCATGTGTCTTTGCATTTATCTGAGGCAATTTTTTTGACTTCTCAAGATTCTCTATCACATATTTTAATCTATTGATCTCATTTGTCTTAAGAGACATATCCTCCATAGCTTTTACTATTTTGTCGGCTTCATTTGTATGTTGAATTTTTGTTGTAGATGATTCAATAGCTAAGGTTGTGGAAGAAGTTACTGGCACTGCATTAGCCAGTGGTTCTTTGGGTGCCAACTTTTCAGCTAAAGTTGAAGTCACTACTATAGTCATTACTGGAATAATTGTAGGATTCTCAGGCATTTTCATTGTTTCCTTCTCCTGGACAAGTTTTTCCATCTGAATCTCCATCTCCTGAACCTAGGCTGTCAACTGAAAAAATAAATTCATCATGTCATATTTTTCATTCTGTTCCTGTATGATTTATTTTGTTTTGGGATGTTCACTTTGAGGAAGTTTGAGATGTTTCCTCAAAGTTTTTATATCTTCATTTTTCTTCTTCACCAATAATTCTGTAGCTTTGATATTAGTAGGGTCGTATCCCACTTGCAAAACTAGTTCTTCTAAGGCTTTTATCCTTAGATCCTTGGCATAAAATGAGGCTTTTTCCATCTTCATCTGATCTTGAATGTTGGAGATGGTGTTTTGGAGCTTCTGAGCACTCATGGATTTATTTGTGACAATAGAATATAACATTTCTAAGGTCTCTCTATGGAACTCAATTTGATCAGGAGCATGGATATTATCTGTCTGGACTTCCAAATCAAATTTTTTATCTGCCATTGTCTTTGGAGATTTGACTGTGGGCTACAATACTGACATAATTAGCTTTTGATTTGAATAATAAAATACAGAAAGGAGCTTGTTTTGCACACTTGGAGTCTGTTTGAGATATTGAGAATAAATATTATTTTTTATCTCCTCATTATTCAGCTTGATTTGTTTATTTTTTCTTTGATATCCAAATCTTTTTCCTCAGCTGCCTATGAGGAAGAGGCTTCCATGATTTGCTATCTTTCCATCAACTGTGTATCTTCATTGTTGATTTTTTCTTCATTCTGATTCTTAGTAGTTGGCTCATTGATAATCACAGTAGCAAAAGTTTTCTCTAGCAAATATGTATTGGTATCTTTAAGCTCTGTTTCTTCCACATCTATTGTTACCTTTCATTTACTTGCTAAATCTAACTTGGGCCTTTTGTTATATATGAGCTTGAACTTAGTTTCAGCTATAGTTTCTGACATATAGGCTCCTTCTTACCTTACTCTTTTTGTGGAATTTTCTCGCTGATTTGTAGTTTCTAAAGTATGACTAGTATTACCTTTGTTTACTGCATCCGTTAAGGTGTTTTCATTCCACTCAATCTGATTTGAAAATTTTTATATTTCTAGTTTTTCTTCATGGATGAAGGGTGTTAAATTTCATTTAACCCTTAGCTTACTTAGGATCCCTTGTGGATCATAATTCCAAAGAAAACTTTCTTCAAATTTATATTACAATAGTTTTTTAGCTACCTCTTTTTCTGCATCCCTGTGATTGCATATGAATGGACCTATCTGATTCTTTAGTTTGAATTGAGTTTTCTTCTTAGCTGCCATGAAATTTATGGAATCAGAGTTTAGGATCTGCCTAATATCCTCCAAGGAAAATATCCTCATTGAAGGATGTTTGGGTAACTTGTAAGGTAACAAGTTTAACCCAAAGACTCTGATCTCAGTATATTTTTCATACAAATAGCAGTCTCCAACATTATTATTCTCTGACAACTGCAATATATTTTTTGTTTCTTCATTTATTATTGGCTACTCTGCTTTGGTTAAAAATTTTTTCCCTGGATGTAGGAATAACTCTGAAAATTCTGAATAAGAGAAATGTGTACATTCTTTCTTGAGCAGGAATGTCCAGAAAATGACAGATAGAGGATTTCCCTCTATGTCAAGCTTTTGGAGAGTAACTAGAAAATTATCAAATTGAAAGTATAAAAACATATGGAAAAGGAAGGAAGTATATGTAAAGACTCCCTCAATTTTCAAATTAGTCAATTGATAATGAATATTATCTGCAATGAAACCAGTATAATCAATGATTACTGATGGGGGTTGACCTGGGGAGAAAGTGGATAAGAACTGCAAGATGGACTCATCTGTGTGTTCATCAGTAAAATATCCAATGATGAAGGAAAGCATGGAAATCACATGTCTTGAACCTTCAGGGAATTTAGCAGTAGAATATGGGGGATTTAGCTTAGGAATTTCTACATGCAAAGGCATAAATGTTTGAAAAATCATGAATCTCTTGGAAAATCTAGGCCAATATATAACTTGGTGAGGGCCTCTATAGATAAAGGGATTTCTTGGGGATTAGGCTGAAGCTGTAGCATTTTCTTAGTTGATTCTATAGTAACGGTAAAAGCACTTCTTTATTGGTATTTACAATGGCTCTTTGCTCCGGCACATAATGTTGTTGACATAACCTAATGACTACCTGACATGGGTGAGTTATAGGGACAACATACTTGGGCAAGTGGGATTCCAAAATATGGGCTTCTTCTTCATTATCTAAAGACTTCTCATAACACCAGTTATGAATATCTAGCAGGTTAAATTCAACAATGGGATCTGCTATCTTGTAATCAACATCAGCCAATGGAATATGTTCTATGTCTATGACTGGGGGTTGTAAAGGATTGACAACAATAAAAATATTTGAATTCATGGCAGTGTTTTTTTTAGGCACTTTGGAAGCTTCAAGTATGCTAGAGCTCTGCTTTTTAGGCATTTTGGACTACTTCTGCAAGTTTAGACAGTTTGTAGAAGTACTTACTTTAGCAGAGGATTTCTTGGATAAACAGGTGAAGTATAGTCTCTTCTTTGAGTTTTCTTTTCAATTTGGTCTGTAAAAGAGGTTTACATACTTTTGACTGGTTTAAAACAAGAAACAAGGGTTTCTTGAGTTTCTTACTAAGAAATTGGCTTAAAAAATTCTGTTGAAATTAGGCAAAGAGGTTTGGGATCGACCATGTGGAGGAGAGATAAAATTGAAAAACAACCCTTTTCGCGTGGATTTGGACTGGGAGTGACCATGAAAATTTTCTACGCGATATTGAGCTTCCGCTATTGGATCTGAGGTTCGCTTGCGAGCAGCCCAGATTAGTTGGAGAGATGCATCGGAATAAGAGTGGGGCTGATGTATTTTATATGTGGGGATGGTTTTAAACTTTTATGAAAAGGTGTTTTAATCAAATTTTTAAACCTTAGCTTTGATATAATGCAGCGGGTGGATAATGTCGTATATGCACAAATCATAACATTTCACAATGTTAAATAATACATAGGTGTGGGTTATATTATATGGTTTTTAAACTTTAATGAGTGTTAAATAACCATAGGGGATGAGGATATTTGCATATAGATATGTTTAGACCAATGGGGTAATTGGGCGGGTTTTATATTCGCGCACATGGGATATTAAACCTTGGTCTAAACTTTAAAATAAATGGTTTGGGGGTTTATTTTAAATATAAGGGAATTAATAACATATGGGTAGGTGTATTTTGGGATTTAATACAATAACTTAGTAGTTAGTAATTAATATGAAATGAAGGGCTAATGTAAAATGAAAACAAAAATACATGCTAACTCTAATTTAAAGTGTAAATAATAGACAAAGTAAGCATTGTTGTATTTTTAATATTTCACGCTTTAACTTAGGACAAATGTATTTTTAGGGTTTATGAATGATTTTTTGAAAGGGAATGAGATTAGCAATTTAGGGTTTAGCTTTTACTAAGTAAAAAAGGGTTTTTACTTAGGAACAAGGGATCATGATTTATGAATGAAGGGTAAATGTGGATGAATGTGGGTCTAGTGTGGGAATTCAATATTTTTAGCTAATCAGTCATCGAGCCTTGGGTCTGGTCCCAAAAAAAGTCAGAGAAATGCTCTGAGCCTTTTTGACTGATTGTTAGAATGCTGAACACTTGTAGGGGAGGGAAATTAGTGATTTTTTCTCGATTATGCTTTATTACATGATTGTTCAACTGCTTTCTACCTACCCAACTTTATTTTTGTTGTGAAACTAGCTCTAGAAATAGAAGAAAAGAGATATCAACGCCTTAGAAATAAGCCACTTTGAGGGGGAAACCTCCAATACATTACATGAATGACAATTCTTGGATGATACAAATTACAAAACCTCCTTTCTATATATAGGAGTCCATAGGGCCACAATGTAACCCTAGTGGGGCCACAATGTAATCCTAGCCGACCTAAAAATAATAATTTAAGGGCACAATAATAACAATATGGGGGTTACAAGGGTACAATAGTAACAATAAGGGGGTTACACTAAAAACAATAAGGGACTATACTAGTAATATAGGGACCTAACATGCCCCTTTCCTTCAAAAAATTATTGTCCTCAACGCTTGAGTAGCTCTGGGTGCTTCTGTATAAAATTCTCATCCTCCCATGTAGAATATTCAGTGGGTAAGTTCTTCCACTTGATGAGATACTCTGAAATTGATCGATTCCGTAGCTGTCGAGTTCTTGTTTTCGTCACTGCTTCAGGTTCCAATATGATTTTTCCTTCCTCATCAAGTTCTGGCAATATTGTTTGAACTGGAAGATTTCACCTATAACCTTCTTTAAGCATAAAACATGGAAAATTGGATGCACTTGTGACGAAGCAGGAAGCTCCAATTTGCATGCCATAGTACCAATATTTTTCAACACCTTGTAAGGACCAT
Organism: Pinus albicaulis; assembly: GCA_034641835.2. Classification (NCBI taxonomy): domain Eukaryota; kingdom Viridiplantae; phylum Streptophyta; class Pinopsida; order Pinales; family Pinaceae; genus Pinus; species Pinus albicaulis. Next base: position 351,769,044 of record CM076579.1, read on the forward strand.
AGTACTTTGGAAATAATTTATTATCCTTCTTAGCTTGATTGAGGGACATTTGTTTGTATGGTTGTAGCCGTAAAAATACCCAGTCTCCTACTTCAAAACTTCTCTCACTTCGATGTTGATCTGCCTGTTGTTTCATTCGATTTTGTGCCAAATTCAGGTTGTCCTTTAAGAGTTGGAGAACTTCTTGTTGATGCTCGATGTGATCTTCCACTTCTTGAACCTTTGAAATTTCTCTTAAAGATGATGTGATGGATGGTGGATGATATCCATAAAGTGCAATAAATGGGGTCATTTTTGCTACAGTATGGAAGGAAGTGTTATACCACCATTCAACGAGAGGTAACCACTTGACCCATTGTGTTTGTTTATTAGATACAAAACAACAAAGATATCCTTCCAAAAATTTATTTACTATCTCAGTTTGACCATCGGATTGAGGATGATAAGATGAGCTATGAGCTAATTGAGTACCCAAACAAGAAAATAACTCCGTCCAAAAATTTCCAGTAAAAATGGGATCTCTGTCGCTCACAATAACCCTTGGGTTTCCATGTAACTTTTGAATTGTGTCCATAAATGTAGTAGCAACTGTACTTTCTTTAAATGGATGAGATAATGCACAAAAGTGTGCATACTTGGTAAGTCTATCAACTATCACCATGATGACACTCTTTCCTTCGGACTTAGGTAAACCTGTGATAAAATCCATTGAAATCTCCTCCCAACATTGACTTGGAATGGATAAAGGTTGTAGAAGTCCCGGGGTCTTAATTGTCTCAACTTTATTCTGCTGGAAAACCAAACACTCCGCCACAAACTTTTGAATATCAGATTTAAGGCCATCCCAAAAAAATTCTTTCTTCACCCTGTGGTAAGTTTTTAAAAATCCTGAGTGTCCTCCTAAAGGAGAAGTGTGCAATTCCAGAAGAATCTTTTGTTTTAGTTGGGAATTCTTACAAAGATATAAGCGATCTTTGTACCATAAGGAATCATTTTTCGAACTAAATGTATCAGATGTACTAGGATCTTGCTGCAACTTTTGAATGAGTGTCCATACATCTTTGTCCTTCTTCCATTCATCTCTTGCTTCGGTTATCTAATCCGGTTGGATAATAGAAATGGCACAAAGCAATGCTTCCACCTCTTCATTCTTTCTTGAGAGTGCATCTGCAACAACATTAAGCTTTCCTTTTTTGTAGATTATTTCAAAGTCATAACCCAACATCTTTGTGACCCATTTGTGCTGCTCTTCTGAAGATAGTCTTTGCTCCAAAAAGTGTTTAAGACTATCATGATCAGTTTTTACCTTGAAGTGTCTCCCCATTAGGTAAGTTCGCCATTTCTTTAGTGCATGAAGTATTGCTAACATTTCCTTCTCATAAATAGGTTTATGTAAATACTTTCCTTTGATTGGACGACTTTCAAAAGCAATGGGTCTTCCTTCCTGCATTAAAACAACACCAATTCCATTTCCTGAGGCATCACATTCCACAATAAAGGTTTTTGTGAAGTCTGGCGTAGCTAAGACCGGTGCTGGGCACATTGCCTCTTTAAGATGTTCAAAGGCCTTAGTTGCTTCAGGAGTCCATGAAAATGCATCTTTCTTCAATAATGTTGTTAGAGGTGCTGCTATTCTCCCATAATTCTTAACAAACTTGCGATAATACCCTGTTAACCCGAGAAATCCTTGCAACTACTTTATGGTTGTGGGGACTTTCCATTCCTTAATGGCTTTAATTTTGTTAGGGTCTACTTTAACACCCTCGTGAGATACAATATGACCGAGATATTCCACCTCTTGTACTCCAAAGAAACATTTGGATTTTTTTGCATATAATTGTTTCTCCTGCAATAGTTTTAGCACCCTGTCAACATGTTGAACATGATCCTTCCAAGACTTGTTGTAGATTAGTATATCATCAAAAAATACTAGCACAAATTTTCTAAGGAAGGGTTTGAAAATGGAATTCATCAACCTTTGAAATGTAAAAGGTGCATTGGTAAGGCCAAAAGGCATGACCAAAAATTCATAATGACCCTCATGAGTTCGAAATGTTGTTTTTGGAATATCTTCAGTCTTCATTCTAATTTTATGATATCCTGAATGAAGATCCAACTAGGTAAAATAAATTTCTACATGTAATTCATCCAATAATTCATCAATCACAGGAATGGGAAATTTATCTTTAATGGTGAGCTTATTGAGCTCCCTATAATCTGGACACATTCGCCATGATCCATCCTTTTTGTGTACCAATACTACAGGAGCAGAGAAAGAACTTTGACTAGGTTGAATTATACCCGCCTCTAACATTTCTGCAATCATACGTTCAATTTCGCTCTTTTGGAAGTAAGGATATCTATAAGGTCGGATGTTTGGAGGAACACTTCCTGGAATCAAATGAATAGCATGATCATGATCACGAATAGGTGGGAGTCCTTTGGGAGTATCAAACACATTGGAATGATTGTCCAAGACTCTTTGGATATCTGGAGAAATATATGATTTTGATGTTAGAACTTCTAGTGAGCATAATTGTGCAATTATGCCTCGTTGTTATTTCTTCAGAAGCTTTGTCATGACATTAGAGCTTATTATCTTTCCTGGCTTCCCTGTTATACCCCGTAATTCGATTTCCTTTCCTTCCGAAAAAAATTTCAAGTAAAGTTCTTGAAAATTAAAAGCTACCATCCACAAATATTGTAACCATTGTACTCCTAGTACGACATCAACACCTTCCATTGGGATGGAAAGCATTGGACTATTCAATACATATTCCCCCATGGATAGCTTGATATTATGGAATTTTCCAAAGAAATTTATATTTCCTCCATTTGCAACCATCACTTGACATTATGGTGTTGGGTATAGGAAACAATTCAATTCCTTGGCTACCTTACAATGAATAAAATTATGGGTACTACCTAAATCAATCAACATTATTACCTTTTTCTTCTTGATATGTCCTTCTATCTTGAGAGTTTGAGGAGTGGTAATTCCTGCCAATGCATTACACGATATGGTCAAGCTCATTTATTCCTCTTCTAGGGTTGGTGCCTCATGTATATCCTCTTCTTGTTCATTTTCTTCTTCCTCTTCACAATCTATGTAAAATAATTTCTTCTTAGCACACTTATGACTTTTAGTGTATTTACTATCACAACTGTAGCAAAGACCTTTTGCTCTTTTTTCTTCCAATTGTTGTGGTATCAACCTTGTAGGTTGTTGAAATCTAGGAGTAGCAACACTTCCTTCTTTATAGAAGTGAGTGGTAGGCTTCCTTGTCACCATAATTTTACATTCAATTTTTCTTGCCAACCTGAATGCCTTCTCCAATGAATCAGGTTCCAAAACGTGAAATTCATGTTGGATTTTATCCTTTAAAGTACCTATGAAGAGATCGATCTTGTGTTCCTCTGGAATATCAGTTACCCTTATATTCAATTTTTGGAAGTCCTCAATGTGCCCCCCCACTAAACCCTTTTGTTTGAGATTTATCAATTGGCTAAAGAAGGTGTTGCTCTTTGTATCCTCATAATGTGCTATCATTTCCTTAGTAAAAATTGACCAAGTGACAATTTTTTTACGGGAGCAAAGCCATCGATACCATACAAATGTATTATGTTCTAGATGTAAAGTTGCAATGCATACCTTTTGTGTGGTTTGCACATTATTGAGATCAAAATATTGCTCCATCTGTAGTATCCATGTTACGGGATCCTTGCCATCAAACTTCCTCATATCCATCTTTGGAATATGGTGGTTCTTCCTGCCAATATTGTTTATGAAATCACGATTATCATCTATTTTTTTCTCATCATTAGTTTCCTCTACTATCTTTTCACCATTAGGAAACATTTGTTGTATCAACTTTTTCAAACCATCCATGTCTGCTTTTAGATCATTCTTCATGTTTTCCATTTTAGCTTCCATGTCATCCATCTTGGCTTCCAAACCATTCATCTTAGTTTCCACGCCTTTCTTCAAACCACCCATTTCATTTTTTGTTTCTCTTTTCGATAGCGAAATTTGGTGCACTTGCTCATGGACTTTTGATATCTCATGTTGCATTTATTCATCTTCATGAGTCATAGTAGAGCCTTCTAAAGGCTTAATAGATGTTGAATTCTTTTTAGGAGGAATTTTAGAACCCAATACTAATATCTATGCTCAATAGGCCTTTGGAATCAACTAGAACTAATTTTTCAAACAAGACTTATGCAATTTGAAAAAAAATACACACCTTTTTCATAATTTTGAGGAGCTCGATATTGAAACCGAATTATCTCTGTGATTTCAGATCTTCAATAGCTGAAATTTTGCCCTGAAGTCACCCTATGAATCTTCTTTTGAATGCTACAGGTCTGACCTGATTTGGATTCTTCAAGACAAAGTTATGTCCAATCTCCCACAATGACCCAATTATGGACTGGTTCAGTATAGCGCACTTGTAATACTTTCCACGTGTCACGTTTTTCCTCTTTTGTCTTTGAAATTGATAGACAAGAAACTACAGTCTATGTATTTATGGCCACTTTTTATAGCATTACAATCCGATGCTCAGAGAGAGAGTTATGAAGGTTTTCCCACGATAACCTCTTTGAGATGAAATTTGGGAGCCTGAAACATACCTAACTTCCACAGATAATATCTCTGAAAATATTGCAAACCAAGCTCTGAAATTTTTTGAAGATGTTCCTCAAGATTTCGGCTTTGCTCTTTAAAACTTTCATCTTTTGAAACTTCGTAGAAAAAAATTTATAGCGAAAATTCCGCGATGACCTGTTTAGGTTAAATTCAAGAGCCTGAAAAAATTCCTAACTTCCACAGATCATATCTCCAAAAATATTGTGAACCAAGCTCAAAAATATTATGATGATGTTCCTTAGGATTTTTTCTTTGCATTCTCAAAATTTTAGCTTCTGAATCTTCGTAGAAAAAAAGTTATGGCGAAAATGCCACAATGACTTGTTTGGGGCAGTGAAACCCTAGAATCCAAAGCTCTGATACCAAATGTTGTGAAACCAGCTCCAGAAATATAAGAAAAGAGATATAAATTCCTTATAAATAAGCCACTTCGAGGGGGAAACCTCCAATACATTACATGAATGACAATTCTTGGATGATACAAATTACACAACCTCCTTTCTATATATAGGAGTCCATAGGGCCACAATGTAATCCTAGTGGGGCCACAATGTAATCCTAGCCGACCTAAAAATAATAATTTAAGGGCACAATAATAAAAATATGGGGGTTACAAAGGTACAATAATAACAATAAGGGGGTTACACTAACAACAATAAGGGACTATACTAGTAATATAGGGACCTAACAATTTCTAACATTTTTACTTCATTTTCATGGGTGCATTTAGGCTTGCAACCCTAAAAAAAAATATTTCAAAGCATAAAAATATCCAAGTCTACCTTATTTCATCCGAGGGCTTAGATTAAACTGTTGAGCTCCTCATTATTCTCTACCTATCTACTGATTTGTCAAGTTTAAACTATTTGACAAATCTTTATTCTCTATCTAAAACATGAAATTGAAAACATGAAGAGTTAATATTAAAATGTTTAACTGATCATGGATTATGGCATTTATTGACACTCTACACATAATCATTATTCTTGTAGTAAAATTAAAACTAGTGGCATTTGGATTTGATCACTTTTAGGTCTTATTTTTTCTCTTTTTTCTTTTGGGGTCTATATTTTTCTAAGTCCTTTGATTATTCTTTTAGGACTTTTTTTACCCTCTTTTTGGTTTTTTATTATTTTTCATTTTTTAAAAAATGGGAAGACAACTTGCATAAAGAAAGGTATGTACATATTTACAAGAATATCAAAGTAAATTCAAAAATTATGAATCCTATTATTATAGGACCCTAACAGTGGCTCCACATGGGGATGGCATCTCCTTGTCGGATGTCAAGAACATTAAGACTAGTAGCCTTTAACCTTTGACTGTGATGATCCTGTAAAAGACTTCTAATTTCTGCAATAACTCATATTTATGATATTTTACCTTTCAAAGCTTAGGGCCTTCTCTCCGGGCTTCAAATTTGTTATGAAAACATCCAATCCAGTCTAAAATCTGCAATGTATATGTACAATGATCAAAGTGAATAAAAACTAACTATTTGTTAACTCAAGAGAGCAGTAGTGCTTCAGCATGCTGCCATTTACTATTCCTTCTTTCAGATATGTTCCATCCATTTCTTTAAAAAAGAAAGCATTATTACCTCTATATCCATAAATCACATAAGGTCCTTTCCACAGAAAATCAAATTTTCCATGTTTACCTTTGTCTTCTCTTCTGGAATCCCATTTTAACACTTTATCTCCAATGTAGAAATCATCCTCTTTAATCCTTTTATCAAATATTTCTTGATCTTATCCTGAATGACTTGAGATTTGATATAAACTTCTTGTCTTGTTTGTTGCAAGTGAATAGTTTAATTGATCCTTATTTGAATCTCATTTGTTTCAACTTGTAACTCTTGGACAATTTTCATCACTGGTACACCTAGGGAGGATGGAAAAACAACATCCATTCCATAAACAAGTTGGTAAGGGGAAGTACCAATGGATTTTTTAGTAGTAAGTCTATCTACCCATAAGGCATTGACTAACTTCTTATTCCAAGTCTATTTATTGTCTTGAAGTAACTTTTTGATAATGTTTATAAGGCTCTTGTTTGAGGATTCAACTAGGCCATTACCTTTGGGGTAATATGCAGTAGAATTACCAAAGGTTATATGGTATTTGTGGAAAAAGTCAATCATTTTCTTGGATTTGAATGTTTTTGCATTGTCAATAATTATCTTTTGGGGACATCCAAATCTTGAAAGAATGTAACTTTCTAGGAAGGAGATAATGATAGTATCTGTGGCTTGTTTGGAGGGTATGGCTTCAATCCACTCGGTAAAATAGTCAGTGGCTGTCAAAATCCACTTATGTTGGCCTAAATATGGAGGGTGAATTTCACCAATGAATTCTAAACCCTATTGTTGAAATGGCATTTCAGTTGAAATGGGCTTTAAAGGGAGGGGTGATAATTTCTTATTACCGTAAAAAATTTGGCACTTATGACAGGAAGTTACATACATTTTGACATCAACAAACAAAGTAGGCTAGTAAAAAACCCCTCTCAGGATCTTGTCTGCAGTATTTTTCCAATATGTCCTCCGAAGTCACCTGCATGAAATTCTTCAAGTATTTTGTCAGCTTCTTCCTTTAATAAAAAATTTAATAAAATCCCACTATGATCTCTCCAAAAAAGTACATTGTCTAAAATACAAAATCTTTCTACCTTTAATTTTAAAAATATGGCTTTGGTTCTTGACAATCCAAGAGGAGCTTGTAAGTTTAGGAGTACAAATATGATATATGTATACCAAGGTGAGCCTGAGAAGGTTTCACTGATTGTTGAAGTTGCCATCTCTTCCTGATCATCTACTTGTGCAATAAAATATATTTCTAGGGCATTACAGTTAGATTCAGCCATAAGTCTGGCTAATCCTTGACCTTTGATGGGTTTGTGGGTTTTATCTCTATGTCATATTCTAAGATAGTGGCAATTCACTTACCTCTTCTTCCATCAAGACCATCCTGAGTAAGAATGTCTTTTACTATAGAATTTGGGACATAGGCAATGATATGAGAGTAGAGAATATAAACTCTGAAGTATTTAATGACCTTAACCAAATCTAAGGCTTGTTTTTCCATGATGTTTTACTTCAAAGGGGCATCTCTAAGGGTCTTACTAAAAAAAATTATGGGTTGTTCAAATCCCTGGTCATTTTTCTGCAGTAGAACTGCAACAAAGGTGTGTTCTGAAGCAAATGAAAAAATTATGAAATCTTTCTTAAAGTCAGGACTTATTAGGACTGGATTTTTAGTTAAGGACTATTTTATGGAGTAAAATGACTGTTTGGCCTCAATATTCTATTTAAGAACTGAATCTTTTTTAAGCATGTTATTTAGTTCTCTAATTATCTCATCTAAATTGGATATGAATCTTCTTAAAAAATTAATCTTACCTAGAAAGGCTTGTAACTCTTTGATGTTTCTTGGTGGACTGATGTTAAGTATTGCTTCTATCCTAGTAGGATCTATTCTGATTCCTTCTTTAGAAATTATGTGTCTAAGTAACTTTCCTTATTCTAATCCAAATAAACTTTTCTTAGGGTTTAAAGAGATGCCACATTTCCTGCATTTAATAAAAACTTGTCTCAGATGATGCAAGTGTTCATTAAAAGTTTTGGAAAACACAGTAATGTCATCTAAGTAAATTACTAAGAAATCATGTAATTCCTTTGCAAAGGCTATATCCATAGCCCTTTGAAAGTTTTCCCCTGCATTCATGAGACCAAAAGGCATTTTTACATACATAAAAGTGCCCCAAGGAGTGGTAAATGTTGTTTTGGGTTGATCTTCTTTTTGGACTAAGATCAGGTTGTATCCCGAAAAACCATCTAACAGTGAAATCCTAGAAGAGCCAACTACCCTTTGTAATATATGATCCATTTTAGGTAAAGGGTAATTATATTTTAGGGACACTTTGTTTAGATTACTAAAGTCAACACATAATCTAATCTCTCATGTTTTATTTCTTGTCAGAACTAGGCTAGAAACCCAATCAGAATATTTGGTTGGTGCAATTATCTATGTATCATACATTCATTTCACTTATTTTTCTATAAAAGGAAATAAAATAGGGTTAATTCTTCTCAACTTCTGTTTAAATGGATTTTGATCTTCTTTTATTGGAATTTTAGGTTGAATTATGTTGGTATTATATGATTTAAGATCCTCATAACTCCACGCAAAAACATCTTGATATTCCTTTAAAAGAGTAATATATTTCTCCTTTTCTTGTTGAGGTAAGGTTTTGGAAAGTTTGATTATTTAGGTTTTAACTTTGTACCAATATTTGTAATATTCCAAAATTAGCATGCAGCTAATTGGAATATTTATTTTTTCTCATATCACTTAGGAGATAAATAAATGGGTAAGGAGGCCCATACATTGCAGAAAAATAAATAAAATCCCTCATAGTGTGAAAAGGAATATTCATAAGAGTTGGATTTCACACCCTCAAGTGTGAAAGAGGACATTTTCATATGGACAAGGTCAAGTTTGACCAAGTCAACAACGCTGGGATAGGAGGTGGAGAACACTTTGAGAGACAAGGAGGTATGAATGGGAGGAAGATTCCTTGGTGGAGGAAACCCTAATGAGTAGGACCCATGGTGAGAGGGTTTCCATTTTTTTAAAAGGAGGGCAAGGCAGCCATTGTTATTCATGATATGGATTATTGATTTCTTGGTCTATTTAGACTTTGTGCATTATCTTCTTGCTTAGCAGAGTTGCAGTGCTACTTAGGACAAGGCATTCCTGTTTATGAATTCCTTATCCTTTCAAGAGAGGCCTCTTCAAGGAGTTTTTTCTTCATTTCTCGACATTCATGCTTTAGGCCAAGCATCCTACTTCATCTACAACACAGTTTCTGTTTAGAGCTAAGTTGTTTTTTAGGGTGTTGTAGTGGAGGTTCCTCAACACAAATTCCTCAGCTTATCTTTCAGAGGAGGAAGCTTTATTTCCTTTGGGTGATCAATTGGGAAGCCCAGCTTGGAGCATATTTCAGATCTTGGCACTTGGCCAACACATTTTCTTGCACCTACAGTGCAGTATCCCTCAGTGACTTCGTTATTTTCAGTGAGTATTTGCAGTGAGGGATTGCAGTGATTATCGAAGGATGAGATCTTCAGTGTTAGGATCAGCCTTTCACTTGGAAGATCCATTGGAGGAGGTCTATTTATCTGATGAAACATCTTCAAACATCTCCATCTAGTTCCAGTTCTTGAGTTGTAGCTGCTATTGCAACTCCGACATTTCTGCATTTTAGCATATTTCCGCCAATCCTTCCAGGATTGACTAGAAATTGTGTTTGGGAGCTTAGATATTCTCTCCCAATGTTGTATGAGCCATCTATATGTAGATGTATGTTATTTCACATTCCCATGTACCAGTGTACCATCTATGAATGCGCAGTACATGTTCATGAGCACTCTGCAATAGAGCAGCAGTCCACTTTTTACATATGTTTTCATGGGAGGCTTGTTTTCCTTAATCATTTGAGTTGTATTGTACATGTTTGTTGCTGATTTACATAATAAAATGGCTCCATGGTTTCCATAAATTTTGGTATGATTTTATTCACTGCTATTTCTAGTTTGTGTTCATGTATTGATGAATCTCCAATTTTGGAATATCTTAAGATATTCCTATTATTGTAGATTTTCCCTATTTTCAGATATTACAGTGGTATCAGAGCATAATCTTCAGACTGTGAGTTTCAACCATTATGCTATTAGAAGAAGGGAAGAAGATCAGAATTTTGGAGAGAATGAGCCTTCTCTCATCTCTTTTCAGAAGCAAGAAGGATCTCAACAAGGAGGTCAAGCAAAGAAGAAGTAGTGGGACTATGCCCTTTCATTTTTGAAGGGAGGAAAAATTGCAGAAAGATGAAGGACACTTGGATCATAAGATCCTCAGTGAATACCTTGTTGAGTACAAATCTCAACCTAGAGCCTTCAAGAAGACTCTAGCTTTCCCTCAGTTCATTCAATTGGAGGAAGAGAGAAGACCATGCAGCACAAGAAGAATCAAGGGCAATAGGTTTCTATTGTCTACCTTTGATGGGTCCTGTATAGCAAGGGCTTGGGCAAAAAAACTTGATGCATTATTCCTGCTACATCCAGCGGTAGAGAAAGAGGTTGTAGAAATTGTAGCACTCAACCTTGAGGGTGAGGCCAATATTTGGTGGTTCAACCATTTGGGTCATGCAAGAGTGCATAATTTTGCTGAGTTTACTCAAAGGTTGATTAGAAAGTTTGGCAAAGAGAAATCAGAGGAGGAGAAGCCCTCAACACCATTGGAGGAGACTTTTACCAGCGCTGTGACAACCTTGGAGGAGCAGCCTTCCACATCAGCAGTTGGGGGAGCCAACACATTAGAGGAAGAAATTCTTGTAGCCATACAAGATTCTTCCAAATCTCACCAAGGTATGCCTAAGTTTTCATCTCTTATTGTTTTAGAAAATTCTATGGAGGGTTGTATACCATTGCATGCTGCTTATTTAGAGAAAAATAATTTCACTACGTTGTGCCACCTTGACTTATTCAAGGAATGGAGGAACCATCATCCTCGTATACCATTGATGAGTTGTATGCCACACTTGTAGTTTGGGTTTGAAACTTGGAGGAGAGGATAAATATTGTTCCAAAAAAACTTACAAAAAACCATATGTTCATCCTTGAGTTGGAGCATGAGACATCAAGTACATCATTGGAGAGATTAACAACGTTGTCATTTAGCAGCAAGATGAGTTGGGGACCCAACCATTGTTGGGATATTCCAATGAATTTCCCATATACATAACAAAAGGGGAACAGATAGATGATGGAGGACATATTAGGATGAATAACATCTCTCATGTTTGTGTTGGATACTTCTTGATGAGCCCTACACATCATGATGGGAGGTTTTTTCCTACCACCTATTTGGATCCTTATGGGATAAACTTGGTCATTGAGGAGATTGCATTTAAATATGCCATGAAATTCAAAGATAGAAATATGATTTGGGAGGATGGTAGTCTTCATGGAAAGGGTGCCAAGATTGAGCATGATGGGAGGCACCCACATTTGGATGAATGGGTGTGGATGGAGAGCAAGAAGCTGGTAAGTTACTTGAAAATTTATGACACTGGGTAGCAGGAGGCATGGCTACATTGGCTACTCTAAAGAGTTTGGCCATCTTGAGACATATCCTCTTTCAAAGGGTATGAGGGAGGAAGGAGTTTGGCAGGATACTTGCATCATTGGGCAGTAAGGAGTGTCGATGCATTATGATGATATGATCATTATGTCTTCACCACATGATTTGTATGATGGAGGTATGAGGAGGTAGCAAAAACTTGTGTTGCTTTGGGGGACCTTGGGAGAGCAAGGGCAGATTTGCTCTCACTTTTTGCATGATGTTGCAAGAGTAGGAGATGGCACTATCATGGTGCAAGGGGGCTACTCCACATCCTTAGATGTTTAGGAGGTACTCCCGCTTTGGAAGGAGCATCCTATACATGGAAGAATTATAGGAGATGTCTTTGACAATGGGCATATCAAAGAATGGAGTTATGGGATGGCAGGAGCCTATTTACATAGGCCAATAGTGTTGTCACTTTGGAGCTGGGATTTATTGATGGAGTGTTCCCAGGATCACTTCACATATGATGCACTTGGTGGACAAGGAGGAGATGAGAGTGATGGATTAGTGAATGGAGACATCTATTACCAAGGTGTGATATTCTTAACTTGGGTTTCCAAACATAAGAAGGAGGACCTTCATGCAGTGCATGGAACATTCCTCTTCATAGGAGTATGTCCTACCACTATGGAGAACTTATTCATGGATCCATATATCCTCTTACTTCCAGCACATGGTAAAAATTTTACTTTTACATACATGGATTATATAACACAGTATTTGTGTGTTCTTACCATTCATATTCAGTGCATTGCTCCAGAAGAAGGCAAGCTTATCTTTGGGCTCCATGGTCATCTTTTGGCCAACTATTGTGATGGATACATCCATCTCTTATGTAGCCTTGGGAAAATGTTTCATTATTATTTTATGTATGCTCAGTTGGTTCACCAAGCCATTTACTATTCACTAGTAGAGGTGTTGACATATACAACTAGCTATTTTTCAAGAAACATCTTGCCTTGTCATTTTTTGAAGCAGCAGTTAGAAAAACTGCGCTGTAACCACTTGGGAGACTGTGGGTACCTTCCAACAATATATGGAACCTTCAATAATCTTCTCATTTGGATGCCATATGATGATCATGTCCTATTCATAATATATGAGATGGGTTGGGCCAGCTTGATTCATAGCGTTGGAGGAGAGATCTTTGAAGATCTAGTCTTCACCTTGCTTCTTAAGGGAAACATTATTGCAGCCCAGGATTAGCAAACATTCTAAACTTATCATAAGTGGAGAGGAGGACAGCTCGGGGTAGGCTATTTTGTCTACCATGTTCAGATTTTTAGCCCACCTACATTGCCAGAGCTCAAGGTGGAGGATGATTTGCATGATTTACCATTTTGGAGGGTGGCTCATTTTGTTTGGATGATAGCTTGGGGATGGGTGATTCATATGGTGATGGTAGATCCCAATGTATATTAGATGTCATGCCTCAAGAAGGCCTTTTGACATCCCATTGTTGCCTCCATGGATGTTTTACATGATGTTAGCTATTTGGGATGCACACCAAAATCTAGCTTGTATACTTGGGAGGGACAACTTGGAGATATATTGATGAGACAACATCTTGATCCTTGGAGGATTTTATCATATGAGGGTGATACAGGGGAATAAGAGGAGGTTCTTTAATTCTATCCTTGTAGTTGCTTGAGGAAAGGAAAAATTTGGGAGGGGAGGACTGTAATATTCCAAAATTAGCATGCAGCTAATTGGAATATTATTTTTTTCTTGTAGCCTTGGGAAAATGGGTAAGGAGGCCCATACATTGTAGAAAAATAAATAAAATCCCTCATAATGTGAAAAGGGATATTCATAAGAGCTAGATTTCTCACCCTCAAGTTTGAAAGAGGACATTTTCATATGGACAAGGTCAAGTTTGACCAAGTCAACAACGTTGGGATAGGAGGTGGAGAACACTTTGAGAGACAATGCAGTATGAATGGGAGGAATATTCCTTGGTGGAGGAAACCCTAATGAGTGGGACCCATGGTGAGAGGGTTTCTATTTGTTTAAAAGGAAGGAAAGGCGGCCATTGTTATTCATGATATGGATTATTGATTTCTTGGTATATTCAGACTTTGTGCATTCTCTTACTGTTTAGAAGAGTTGTAGTGCTGCTTAGCACAAGGCATTCTTGTTTAGGAATTCCTTCTCCTTTCAAGAGAGGCCTCTTGAAGGAGATTTTTCTTCATTTCTCCACATCTAGGCTTTAGGCCAAGCATCCTCCTTCAGCTACAACACATTTTCTGTTTAGATATGAGTTGTGTTGCAGGGTGTTGCAGTGGAGGTTCCTCAACACCACTTTCTGAGCTTATCTTTTAGAGGAGGAAGCTTTATTTTTTTTGGGTGATCATTTGGGAAGCCCTTAGAGCATATTTTAGATCTTGCCACTTGGACAACACATTTTATTGCACCTACAGTGCAATATCCCTCAGTGACTTCATTATTTTTAGTGAGTATTTGCAGTGAGGGATTGCAGTGATTGTCGAAGGGTGAGATCTTCAGTGTTAGGATCAGCCTTTCACTTCAAATATCCATTGGAGGAGGTATATTTATCTGATGTAGCATCTTCAACCATGTCCATCTAGTTCCATTTCTTGATTTGCAGCTGCTACTGCAACTCCGACATTTCTGCAGTTTAGCATATTTTAGCCAATCCTTCCAGGATTGACTAGAAATTGTGTTTGGGAGCTTAGATCTTCTCTCCCAATGTTGTATGAGCCATCTATATGTAGATGTATGTTATTTCACATTACCATGTAGCAATTTACCATATAGGACTACACAGTACATGTTCATGAGCACTCTGCAATAGAGCAACATTCCACTTTTTACGTATGTATTCATGGGAGGCTTGTTTTCCTTAATCATTTGAGTTGTATTGTACATGTTTGCTACTGATTCACATAATAAAACAACTCCATGGTTTTCATACATTTTGGTATTATTTTATTCACTACTATTTCGAGTTTTGGTTCATGTATTGACGAATCTCCAATTTTGGAATATCTTAAGATATTCCTATTATTGTAGATTTTCTCTATTTTGGGATATTACAATATTGCATTCTTCTATATTAGATCTAACTGGCTCCATTTTGGGTTTTCTAGCTACATCATTTGAGTCAAAAAAATCTTCTAAAGGAGTTAAACCTTTTGGTAAGAAATTATCCTTAAGATTCAATATGTTAGATTCATCATCAATAATTTCTTCTATCTCTACTTTCTCTACATTATCAATATCTAATTGACTAAATCTAGTTGGTTTAGAAAACTTTATTCTATTTACATCTATATTATTTAAATATATTTCACAATCTAAATCTTGATCTATAGTACAATATATGTCTATTTTACAGTTTTGAAACTCACCTTCATTGTTCATAAACTTATAAATCTATTCATCTTGAGAAAATATTTGCCAATACTTGAGGTTGTCTGGAATTATTGGTCTATGCTTGACTTCAGCAGTATATCTGTGATTAGGTTGGAATGGTAAATTTCATGTACTAGAAAAGGTTGCTAGACAATGAGCCTGTATATTTTGTTTTCTAGGTATAGCAACAAATTTACATTCCAATAAATCATTAGTTAAATCTAGCACAATATCTTTGTATCGGCTTAATATAGGATTGTAAACAGAATATACTCCATTTATTTGTTTTATGATCAACTCTGAATCTCCCATGATTAAGATTCTTTTGTCTCCTGAGTTCCTAATAATTTGGAGTCCTAGAATGAGGGCTTCATGCTCAGCCATATTATTGGTACATTTGAAATTGAGCCTGAAAGCATGGCCTTCTAAGTGATTAGTCTCTATGTTGGTTATCCAAACTCTTGCTCCTACTCCTAACTTATTTACTGAACCATCAAAGTATAAATGCCATAAACATTCATGAAAGATATTATCATTGTTTGGTGTTTTATTTTTATCTATTATTTCAATTTGGATTTCATTAGTTTCAAAGTTATATAGGATAAAAGAATGAAGGTCAGTTGGTGTAGAGTAAATTGGCTATTTATAGATCTTTCTACACTACTGACCATGAACTTCATCAATGTTTCCCTATATAACTTCTTAGGCTGACCAAAAGCTAATATAGTAGCATAAGACATGTCCAATTGTAGAGATCCCTGTAACGTTTCTCTCCATGAGCGAGATAGTAACATTCCATATTTAGGTGGGATATCATCTACTACAATGTCCATTAATATACTCTTACTAGGATATTGAACTAGTGTTACACACAAATCTTTGATTAAACCTAGGCATTTAACTTTACTTGAATCAAATGAAAACAAATCTTTGTAAGGCCTTGTGATTTCTAGATTGAGAGTTTCCATTATGGCTTTAGGCATTAGATTATGGGAAGCTCCTGAATCTAGCATGGCATTGTGTAAAATGTTGGCAATATGATGCAATGAGTTTTCCTTGATGGCAACCTACTTGATGAAGTTGTCTTTGGATAGCAACCTATGTATTACAGATGTAAGAATGATGTATCTACAGAGAAAGTAATTCCAATAAATGCCGGAGAAATGATAAATATAATATGTCACAATGTATACGCGCTTTTGTAAAGGCCAAGTCACGTATACACGCGGATTAGTACGTCCCAAGTCGCGTATGCCCTTTTGCGCTCCAAATTTACAATACCAAGGGGAATTACCATGGTTTTGGCACACAGTATTGAGCGCTGTATGGTTTATTTGATTCCGTCCAAGAATACCATCGGAAGTGGTGTGGTTTTGGCTCATGGTATTGGTAAAAGCTAAATCTATTTAAGGAGAAGAAGATCATAGGGCAAGGTGTGCATGAGTAAGGGTTATTGATGAATAAATATCTCTAAGGAATATCTGCATGGATGAACTCTGTTCTTAACTGATAGATATGAAACTATGACGCACCCATGGATCTGAGGATGATTCAAGATCTCTAGATCTGATGATGATGAATCTCTAAGATGATCTGCAGAAGAAGAAATGGTGAAGATCCGACGCAAAGTTTGTTGAAGATAATGAAGAAATTTTTGTAAGTTTATAGATCTGATCTGTTTTGCAAAGTTTTCCATTTACAGATCTATACGCTAGTTTGTCTCATCAAAAGCGCATGTATACGCGGGTTATCTTAATGAAAAGCGCGTATAGGGTTTTCTGAAGAACAAAATACACAGAAGTATACGCGGGATGGTGTGCAGGAAAGCGCGTATGTACGCGGCTTCAGTAAAGCAAAGTAGCGTATGCTATTTGAATTAATGAAAGATCAGGGTTGAGTGTTTATCTGCATATCTATTCTGAAGTTTGGGTTAGTTATGATATTCTGGTTATAGTGGTCTCACTGTTCTGTTTGAAGTATCGGGCAAAGTATGTTTGTTGATGTTAAGTGAAGGGTTGTGTTGAATTTTTTGGATCCAGTATGAAAATTGATGAAACATGGTCAACAGTAGATCTGGGGGTTGAAGCCTTTAGTATGAAAGAAGAAGATTTCTGTCAGTAGATGCTGGTGATTGATTTTAGGGGGTCGAAGCTCCCTTCCAGGAGAGGCTGGTAAATGAGATCATGGGGTTGGAGCTCCCTTCCAGTTGTAGCTGGAAAACGAGAGAAGGTTGTAGCCTTCTGCAGGTAGAAGCCTGCATACTGGTTTGAGTCTGCATCATTACTATGTTGTAAAAGGTTTTCTATATAATAAAGATTGAAAAAGGAGACGACAACAGCGGTGGTTTTCTCCCGAATTGGGTTTTGTAAGGTCCCACCTTACCCACCATCAGTAAGATAGAGAAGTAGATGTCACATAATCACTAATACTCATTTGCCCAAAATCCTAAAGAATTAGTCACTGTAAAATTGTTTCCAACAAAAGGCCCTTTTTATTTTGAAAGCTTTAGATAATAAAAGAAACAACTGTCTTAGTCACACTTCAGCAAATTATTAAATTCATTTTCACATTCATACCAAAAACTTGCAGACATGGGAAGCTACACCCATTAAATAGTTTATTTAAAATTTATAGTAACATAAAAACATAAGAGTAACTAAGAATTTTACACTAACAATTTATATGCACAAAAGCTACAGCCATTCACGATTTTTGACAAACACTTTGCAGACATGCACTCTACACTCATTCAACCTTTATGACAAACACTTTGCAAGCACGCAATTAAAAGTCATTGAGGCATTTTGTCAAATACTTAGCAACAATGAATTTAAGATTATTCTTCAACATATTTATCTCATAAAATTCAGAATTTAAACTGTAAATGTTTCCATCTTAAAACATGGACTAAATAATCTTATTTTTTCAGCAAAGACTCAACAACAGGCGCACATAACTCAGAGCAGCAATCTGTCAAATCGCCCAGATTTCCGATCTGGGTTCTGAAAAGTATGTTTTTGGAATGAAGTCGGAGGTTACATGACCTATAGGCACGGATACCCCCTGATGTTGGGCTGAATCGAATTCAAAACGCCCAGAAAAGCGATTCTTGAAAACAACAAATTTATAGCCTAAATTTTTCATTTATGACTTTTTTCAAACATATGGAATGAAAACTTACAACTACACCTCTACATGAGGAAAAGCAACCCAAATTTATGCTACTAAGATATGCTCATTGAAATCACACATTTCTAAATCCACCATATGAGTCCTTAAAACATTTTACCACCCACAAGCTAGTTCATTTGACATGATTGACAAGCTTTTTGCACCAATTGCTACAATTTAACAAACATATGGCAGCCCTGAATGCTACAGCCATTAAGGCTTTCTATCAAAATTCTGATAGTACTATTACAACAACTTGAATAACAAAACATTGAATTATTAATAAGAATATGAAACATAAGCCATAACTGAAATTTATCTCCAACTTACCTCAAGCATTTGCTCTTCCAAACTATATTTTAGTTGCCATTGTTTTTGCATTTTCTTTTAAGGGTTGATTCTGTAATATCTCCAAGTATATTTTGGGTACATGTCCATTTTCTTACTTCTGATGCAAGCTGCAAGTTAGCACTTATTCATGCATAAATAAATAGATAACATTACTCATTCACAGATATTGTCAAACACTTTGCAAACTATCCTCAAACCATTTATAAAACATGCATCTATTAATTATTTGAAACAAAACCATAAATCATGAGATACTTACCCAAGTCCTTTGGTGGAATAAATTTATTGCAATTACCTTCAACAATATTTGGCTTTCCTTTTTCAAATGCTACAATACCAAGATTAGTACCATAAACTACACCAATAATAACTCCAATATTGAGATCTAAACCTCCATACATATAGATTGATCTAGTCTTCATTTTAACTAATCAATAATATTTTAGATAACATAAGCCTAAACCAAAATTAGATGCTTACAACAATTTAAATGTCTACCTTTTATTTTATGCTAAATCTATACTATAATTTTAGGACAATGGAAATTATACCTGAAGATATATTCAGCTCCAAGCGTTGAGAATATGATCCACCTTTGATCCCTTAACCAACTCATTTGAACCATCCGGTTTTCCACCCAACCATATCCAGGGAGAACTCCTCCCCCTAGAACCCCCGAGCTGTAAAAGCTCACAACCAGTACCAAAATACAGCAATAGAGAGAGAGATGCACGGAAAACTCATGAAGATAGTTTTCACTTCCTCTAAATACCACTCATGTTCAACCTCAATAGATACTTAGTAGATTAGTAAGAAATTCAGATTTTTTTTGGAAGTAATTGGATACTCTCCATATCTCTCCCTCTCACAATATTCCTCAAGTCTCTTCCACTCTTGGCATTACCTCCTCCTCCCAAATGAGAATACATGAGACTCATATATAGGATGAGCAACAAATTCTTGTCATAAAGGAGGAGTAATATGCATGCATTGTATTCCTTTTAGAGGAGTGTAACTTATGCCATTAAGGAGAGGTATGGATGCCTTATTTAAGGAGAGTGTAACATATGCATTAAAGTGAGTGTAAGAGGAATATTTTATGACACATATTTAATGAGTGTAAGAATATTTTATGACATATATTTAATGAGTGTAAGAGGAATATGTCATTCCTTGATGAGTGCATAAAAGAGAGTGTAATGTAATATTTAAAATAGAGAGAGTTATATAGAGCCATGAGAGTCATGAAGGAGAGAGGTGTGAAGTGATTGAGGAGATATAATTTCCTTTTAATAATAATATCATAGTCTCATAAAAGATAATAATAATATTAACAATATTAATGATATTGAGGATTAAGTCGAGATTGAACTATTATAATTGATTAATCATAATTTAAGTGATTTTCCTTGAAGTATACTTGTTTACCCATTGATTGGAGGTGATTTACTATTTTTGGAAAGTCATACTTGAAATGGTAGACATGACTTTCTATTTTTAGAAAGTCACTCCAAAATTGTTAGGAATTAGATTATTAAGGAAATTCATCTACGAGTTTCCCATGAGTGGTATTTTTCTTCCGGAAAATAGGGATTCCACACCCCTATTGTATGCATCTCCATGCCTTAGTAGATTGAGGACTCCGCGCCCTGATCTACTCTAAAGATCCAAGATTCCACACCTTGATCTTTTTAAATATTCAGGACTCCGCGCCCCAAACCTTTCATTATAGATTCAAGACTCCGCGTCCTAATCCTTTTATCATATATCCAAGACTCCACGTCTTTATATTTCATGGATTTAGGACTCCACGCCCTAATTTCCATGGCTTCTCATCTATTCTGCTTTGAAACTCCGCGTTTCACCTTAAGGTACTGATTGTGAGCTTTTACCCATCTGATGGTTCGTTGGTAAGGTCTTCTTCCAAGACCTGCACACATCACAATCTCAATGATCAAATCAATCAATTGAATTTCATAATTAACTTATTCAAATTTTACCAAATATTGTGCATGACTTCCACAGTCATTTTGGTTTTGTAGAAATGACTTCCGCAGTCATTTATAACTTGAGCATCCCTGTTGGCAATGACCAAGTCCCCTGCCACATCATGCTTAGTACGAGATTATGCACATATAATCATACAAATCATGTATCATCCATAAATCATAATTAACCATATGTTCCACATAACTATGATTGTCCATGGATCTGTGCCTCAATTCTAAATCACCATTCACATTGTACACCTATGTCCAAAATAGGATACCAAATGAGAAAACATCGCTAATATTCTCTTAACCAAAATCAATCATTGTGCATGCAACCATAGATATTATCATAAGCACACAACAACCAAGTGACCTAAACCAGGTCATAGCATATAAGCATGTACATAAGTCTTTCATACATAATATTATATCAAAATCACCATCTCTAAGTGTCATCAAAGCTATATCACTAATAAGGGACACTACATACTCCCCCTCTTGGGCTAAACTTGGCCCGAAGTTTTTCCTATGGTCATAAGATACTTAGTTCTTTTAGATTCTCCTATCAATAAGTTGTTTGCCTTATGTATTTGATGTATATATATATTTTTTTTTCTTCATGCCAATCCATAGTTTGGAAGCAACTCCATGAAAACTAAACATACCATTCTTAATCAAGTAGAAAATATATCCACACCATATTAGACATGTGTTGATATAGAATACCAAATATTTCTATATCAAAACCAGCCATACAATTTATAGTACCATATAAAAATACTATTGTATGTAATTGATATGATATATACTTAATTTATCTATAATAATTTGATATTCTACATGTTCTTCTTTCTCATAGTCTATATGAATCCCACATGTGTCATCTTCTTGGTTCTGTAGGATGTTGAGCTTTCCAAGCTATAAATAGAACACACATTGGTTGTACACACAACAATGATGGTCCATACCATATCATAGTCAAATTTGCATAAAATAATCCACATACAATTGTGAGTGAAATTATGCAACAAAACATGATGTTATATATAAAACCCACTCTTACCCAACAAAACATGACGTTATATATAAAACACACTCTTACATCCTACTTGCTTTATGTCTTTTCAATCCAATTTTCCTCTTTTCATTCCATAAGACATCCTTGCAATCGAAATATCTAGGATTTATCTTTAATTTTTACCAAACGTTTACTCTTTAGGAAAAAAATACAATTTGAGGTTCAAGGCACCATTTTTGTTTTTTTTTGTTTTTTGTTTTTTTTTAACTAACAACCTAAGGTTAAATACAATCCTCATTGACCCACTTATGTATTATAGATCATTCCTTTAGTTTGAATAATCTTCATTATTATTCACTTCTCTAACTTGAGAATCAATTATGAAATGACTTAGTTAGAAGATCTTCATTCTAAAAGTAGATTAATGATATATTTTTGAAAGTGGCTTGTAATCAAGAACAACTCTCACAATTATGAAAATATGGTAACCTTGATAAATTTATGTCAATTTGTTTTCCAACTATGAAATCAGTAATGATTTATATTTAGTAATTATTCCTTACTATTAATACATACACAACAACAAACTATGAAAACCGTACATTTCTCAAAATGTGATGAATCTTGTTAAATTTACATAAGATTTAAACTATCACAAGGGAATTTCTAGCTTAAAGTTAGACCCTTTTTTTTTCTTAAGGATAATTACCACCCTCTCAAATTATTACAACATTTTGTAGGACTAATAAATACTCAAACAACTATACATCCCAACAAAAAAAAATTCTTAAATCCAACAACCTCTTCCATTCCACATACAATACACTCATCTTAGGCTTCTAAATCATGCAAGAATTCCAATTCATCAAATTGTGATATCACTCTCCTTCAATTTCTTCCTCAAAAAATATCACAAGCACATACTCTTGTAAAACAAGAACTCAACTAAGCTTTTCATTAATCACATGTTTTTTTTTTTTTAAATTTCAAATAAAACAAGTTCTCGCCACATAAAATATTTACCTTCTAAACATGCTATTCTCTTCACAATTTATAAACAATTTGAATTTTGACACGATCGCTGAACTAGCAATAGCTTAGAGCAATACATGAGTTCAATCTTCATAATTTATCTAATTAATTTGGTTAAATAGAATGCAACCAATATTCAACTGATAAAATCATTAAAGAGACTATTATGGCTTTCCTAGACCTAGTTTTTCTTAAGCCAATAGAAAATTTATTTTATCAACTTAACACAATAAACTTTTTCTACATTTCAAGAATTTGAAAGTCATTTTAATTCTACCTAAATTCAATACATACAAAAGGATTCAATATATCTAGTTCACACTTCCATATATCAAAATCAATTTTTCCAAACATTCTAAACCACCTAATGGTGTTCAGTATATCAATCTTAGTATCTTCATTTGTAATAAAAATAAAATAATGGATTTAAAGCTCAAGCACATTTGTGTTACAAATTTCTATCCATTTAACTTTAATTACACATAATCACTCCTTAATCATGAATATCAGATTCCATCAAAATATTCTAATGAGAAGAATTACTTAGCTCATAGATATATTTTAGTATGGATTCCACACCCATACCTTACCTCATTACTTATCTCATAGATATATACTAGTTGGATTCCACATCCATACATTTTCTCATAGATATATACTAGTATAGATTCCGCACCCATACATTAGATCATAGATATATGCTAGTATGGATTCCACACCCATACATTTTCTCATAGATATATGTTAGTATGGATTCCACACCCATACGTTAGCTTAATGAAAATATAATCTTCAAGTGTTCCTTAAAATGGCTTCCACGGCCCTTCATGCACCAGTCATTTAAGCCTCTTGTTTATTATGAAGGTCATACCTCAACCTAGTAATTGAGCAATTTAAAGCTATTTGATGCCTAATGTCAACCCAAAATACACAAAATCATGTCAAAGAAATCAGAGAAATTTCATTCTTACTCATTAAGAATGTATTCCCAAATCATATTTTAACACACCTAATTAATACACATACATTACTCTTGAATCTACATTCACAGTTAAAAGTGACATCCTTCAAGGTATATTTTAGTTAAGTTTCTTTTAGTGTAGGTACGAAAAGATTCAAGATTATCATGATGAACTCAATCATCAAGTTAATGGAATCTCAACCTTACACTTGTTACTCATTCCCAAAGCATACACACCAAGGTCATCATACTAGAGTCCAAATTAAGCCAATATTCTTCTTGGTAGATATGATTTCAGCTAGTAAAGATGGCTACTAAGTCCATATCACATTGAAAATGATGCATTAAAAATATATGAAACCATGCATGCACTCCACCTATCTCACTGATTGATTGAAAATCAATTCATTCACATACTTGGGTTTAACCCAAACTTTCTCAAGCACATCCTTTCCCAGCATGTCTTTAAGCATTTTAACATATTGTTGATAATATGTCTTAACAAAAATATAAAGGAATATCAGAAATATATATATATTTCATGAGTTTCTAAATGACATAATGATAATAATATCCTCTATGCAACCAATATGCTTCCAAGTCAATATATACAACAACTCAACATGCATGCAAAATCAACATTCATACATCATCAACCTACAAGTAAGCATGTTGGCCCACTAGGCCCTAGCATTGTAACCCGCTCTGATACCATATGTAAGGTCCCACCTTACCCACCATCAATAAGATAGAGAAGTAGATGTCACATAATCACTAATACTCATTTGCACAAAATCCTAAAGAATTAGTCACTGTAAAATTGTTTCCAACAAAAGGCCCTTTTTATTTTGAAAGCTTTAGATAATACAAGAAACAACTATCTTAGTCACACTTCAGCAAATTATTAAATTCATTTTCACATTCATACCAAAAACTTGCAGACATGGGAAGCTACACCCATTAAATAGTTTATTTAAAATTTATAGTAACATAAAAACATAAGAGTAACTAAGAATTTTACACTAACAATTTATATGCACAAAAGCTACAGCCATTCATGATTTTTGACAAACACTTTGCAGACATGCACTCTACACTCATTCAACCTTTATGACAAACACTTTGCAAGCACGCAATTAAAAGTCATTGAGGCATTTTGTCAAATACTTAGCAACAATGAATTTAAGATTATTATTCAACATATTTATCTCATAAAATTCAGAATTTAAACTGTAAATGTTTCCATCTTAAAAACAGAGACTAAATAATCTTAGTTTTTCAGCAAAGACTCAACAACAGGCGCACATAACTCAGAGCAGCAATCTGCCAAATCGCCCAGATTTCCGATCTGGGTTCTGAATAGTATTTTTTTGGAATGAAATCAGGGGTTACATGACCATTAGGCACAGATACCCCCTGATGTTGGGCTGAATCGAATTCAAAACGCCCAGAAATGCGATTCTTGAAAACAACAAAATTTATAGCCTACATGCTTCATTTATGACTTTTGTCAAACATATGGAATGAAAACTTACAACTACACCTTTACATGAGGAAAAACAACCCAAAGTTATGCTACTAAGATATGCTCATTGAAATCAAACATTTCTAAATCCACCATATGAGTCCTTAAAACATTTTACCATCCACAAGCTAATTCATATGATTTGACAAGCTTTTTGAACCAATTGTTACAATTTGACAAACACATGGCAGCCCTAAATGCTACAGCCATCAAGGCTTTCTATCAAAATTCTGATAGTACTATTACAACAACTTGAATAACAAAACATTGAATTATTAATAAGAATATGAAACATAAGCCATAACTGAAATTTATCCAACTTACCTCAAGCATTTGATCTTCCAAACTATATTTTAGTTGCCATTGTTTTTGCATTTTCTTTTAAGGGTTGATTCTGTAATTCCTCCAAGTATATTTTGGATACATGTCCATTTTCTTACTTTTGATATAAGCTGCAAGTTAGCCCTTATTCATGCATAAGTAAATTGATAACATTACTCATTCACATATTTTGTCAAACACTTTGCAAACTATCCTAAAACCATTTATAAAACATGCATCTATTAATTATTTGAAACAAAACCATAAATCATGAAATACTTACCCAAGTCCTTTGGAATAAATTTATTGCAATTACCTTCAACAATATTTGGTTTTCCTTTTTCAAATGCTACAATACCAATATTAGTACCATAAACTACACCAATAATAACTCCAATATTGAGATCTAAACATCCATACATATAGATTAATCTACTCTTCATTTTTAACTAATCAATAATATTTTAGATAACATAAGCCTAAACCAAAATTAGATGCTTACAACAATTTAAATGTCTACCTTTTATTTTATGCTAAATCTATACTATAATTTTAGGACAATGGAAATTATACTTGAAGAGATATTCAGCTCCAATCGTTGAGAATATGATCCACCTTCGATCCCTTAACCAACTCATTTGAACCATCCGGTTTTCCACCCAACCATATCCAGGGAGAACTCCTCCTCCTGGAACCCCCGAGCTGTAAAAGCTCACAAAAAGTACCCAAAATACAGCAGTAGAGAGAGAGATGCAAGGAAAACTAAGGAAGATAGTTTTCACTTCCTCTAAATACCACTCGTGTTCAACCTCAATAGATACTTAGTAGATTAGTAAGAAATTCAGATTTTTGTTTTGGAAGTAATTGGATACTCTCCATATCTTTCCCTCTCACAATATTCCTCAAGTCTCTTCCCCTCTTGGCATTACCTCCTCTCCCTAAATGAGAATACATGAGACTCATATATAGGATGAGCAACAAATTCTTGTCATAAAGGAGGAATAATATGCATGCATTGTATTCCTTTTAGAGGAGTGTAACTTATGCCATTAAGGAGAGGTATGCATGCCTTATTTAAGGAGAGTGTAACATATGCATTAAAGTGAGTGTAAGAGGAATATTTTATGACACATATTTAATGAGTGTAAGAATATTTTATGACATATATTTAATGAGTGTAAGGGGAATATGCCATTCCTTGATGAGTGCACAAAAGAGAGTGTAATGTAATATTTAAAATAGAGAGAGTTACATAGAGCCATGAGAGTCATGAAGGAGAGAGGTGTGAAGTGATTGAGGAGATATAATTTTCTTTTAATAATAATATCATAGTCTCATAAAAGATAATAATAATATTAATAATATTAATAATATTGAGGATTAAGTCGAGATTGAACTATTATAATTGATTAATCATAATTTAAGTGATTTTCCTTGAAGTATACTTGTTTACCCATTGATTGGAGGTGATTTACTATTTTTGGAAAGTCATACTTGAAATGGTAGACATGACTTTCTATTTTTAGAAAGTCACTTCAAAATTGTTCGGAATTAGATTATTAAGGAAATTCATCTACGAGTTTCCCATGAGTGGTATTTTTCTTCCGGATAATAGGGATTCCGCACCCCTATTGTATGCATCTTTGTGCCTTAGTAGATTGAGGACTCCGCGCCCTGATCTACTCTAAAGATCCAAGATTCCACACCTTGATCTTTTTAAATATTCAGGACTCCGCGCCCCAAACATTTCATTATAGATTCAAGACTCCGCATCTTTATATTTCATGGATTTAGGACTCCGCGTCCTAATCCTTTTATCATATATCCAAGACTCCACGTCTTTATATTTCATGGATTTAGGACTCCACGCCCTAATTTCCATGGCTTCTCATCTATTCTGCTTTGAAACTCCGCATTTCACCTTAAGGTACTGATTGTGAGCTTATACCCATCTGATGGTTCGTTGGTAAGGTCTTCTTCCAAGACCTGCACACATCACAATCTCAATGATCAAATCAATCAATTGAATTTCATAATTAACTTATTCAAATTTTACCAAATATTGTGCATGACTTCCACAGTCATTTTGGTTTTGGAGAAATGACTTCCGCAGTCATTTATAACTTGAGCATCCCTGTTGGCAATGACCAAGTCCCCTGCCACATCATGCTTAGTACGATATTATGCACATATAATCATACAAATCATGTATCATCCATAAATCATAATTAACCATATGTTCCACATAACTATGATTGTCCATGGATCTGTGTCTCAATTCTAAATCACCATTCACATTGTACACCTATGTCCAAAATAGGATACCAAAAGAGAAAACATCGCTGATATTCTCTTAACCAAAATCAATCCTTGTGCACGCAACCATAGATATTATCATAAGCACACAACAACCAAGTGACCCAAACTAGGTCATAGCATATAAGCATGTACATAAGTCTTTCATACATAATATTATATCAAAATCACCATCTCTAAGTGTCATCAAAGCTATCTCACTAATAAGGGACACTACAGGTTTCCACCTTAAATTTTGGTGTTCATGTGTGTGATGCTTTATTCTGTTGATTAATTCTCATAATCAGATACATAACTGATAAATCTTTTTATAAGATTGCTTCTAAGAATTTTATCTAAATCTGGATAGTTAAATCAGTATACGCTAGTTTCCTTCTGCATTTCCGCATGCATACACTAGTTCCATTCATAAAAACCACGTATGGAAATCCGCTCAAAAGAAAAAGTTGAATTTATATTATAAGCTCTAAATACTGATTCACCCCCCCTCTCAGTATTTTTCCCAACATAAAATTTGATCATGAATGGTAAGACTGATATAAAATGGAGGAATTGCTCCATATGCATGTTTTCCATTCACATCTGGGCCAAAAATCAACTCTGGCTGATCATCATTGATATTTATGGAATCTTCTCCATCATTTATATTTAATGTTTCAGTTATGGTTGATTTATATGAGTCATATTTTATCAATTTTGTTAAAGGAATTGCTATTTTTAGCTTTTCAATTTCAGATTGTATATTGAATGTAGGTTGAGATTTACTGATTTGAATCAGTTCTTCTTTGGTAACTGTAGTTTATGTTGGTTTGTTTTGTTTTTCTACAGCTATGTTTTCATTTTCAATTGGTTTGACAATCTCTGTTTGAGTCTCTTGTGTTTTATTGCTCCTAATTTTATTTCCACGGATTGTTTGTGAAGCAGTAGATGTTCTTTCAAACTTAGAATTATCAGCAGATGTTTTTGAAGTAGCAGTTTTTGGATCCATTGATTTAGGAACAACATAGGGTATTTTAGGATCTAAGTTTACTATTTTAAAAAAATTAGAAGCTTTAGCAGCAGTAGATTTATGTGAATATTTTGTAGCTTGAGAAACTTCATTAGTAATATCAACAATCTTAGGGCTTGATGCATTTTTAGGACTAGAAATGTTTTGGTAAGAACTAGAGTTTTGCTTATTTTCCCTTGGGAGAATTTGCAGAACTTTTGTTTTGGGAGCTTCTACTATTTTCTTATTCTGATTTTGGGAAGTTTTCTTGGTAGAAGACTCATTTTTTTCTTCTTTCTTAGGTTATATTGACTGTGTATTTCATTTATAGAATAATCATAACCTTGTTTATAATCAAAGGATTCAATTGAATCTAATTTGAGTTTTTGGAGTTCAAATAATTCTTGATCTTCCTGAGTGAGAAAAATAGTATTATTATCATTATTCCCATTAGATTTATTGCATCCTCATCATCATCATTATTCTGAGAACTTTCAGCATAGTTCTCTTGGAAGGGGGGCCTTATTGTTTGGTTTGGGGTTGTTTCTTTTTCTTTTCTTGAATTTGTGTTTTTTCTAAAATTGGGATTTCTGATTTGTTGTTGGTTATCCCAATGAGGTATTCTCTCTATGTTGTCTAATATATCCATCATCCTGTCTAAAGTTTTAGCTAACATGTCTATTTTGAGTCTGAATTGGAAGTTTCTTGTTTAATGGTCACTCTTCTCTCATTTCTTAGTCTATCTTTTCTGGCTAAAATGCTTACTTCTACAATAACAACATCTGTTTGCATTCTTTCTAAGGTTTCTCCATTTCTTTCCCTAAACTGAAAGGCCATGTTTGTGTCAAATCCATCAGGGAATTTGAGTAGGACAGAATCAAGAGTGGGTTTAATATTTGCAGGAATGGAATTGTAAACACTATTATATCTAGTGCAGTAGTCTTAGACTGACTCATTTGGAGCTCTTCTCATGGCATCAAATTCAGACAATATCTGGAGTAGATTATTTTTCTTTTCCCATTTATTTAAAAACAATCTATGAAATACAGCTAAATTAGTTACACTAATAGCAGCAAGACCTCTAAACCACTTCTTAAATTCTCCTATTAATGTTTGTGCAAATAACCTTACTTGAAAATCTAAATCATCAATCTCATGGAGTTCAAAGAAATCTGTCATTCTAGTTATGTGTCGCTGAGCTGTATAATGGGTAGTGGCATCAAACTGTGGTATCTTACTCTGATAGTCTTGAGTCATGTCATTAAGCTATTGTGGTAAGACAAGTGGAGCATACCTAGCAGCCATAACTTGAAGTTTAGCTTGGCTAGGAGGTAAAGTAGAAGTGCTTGGGGCTGAACTGGAAGTGATAGCTGATGAACTAAAAGTTGTAGTTGAAGTGCTGGAAAATGAAATTGGA
This sequence comes from Pinus albicaulis, assembly GCA_034641835.2. Taxonomy (NCBI): domain Eukaryota; kingdom Viridiplantae; phylum Streptophyta; class Pinopsida; order Pinales; family Pinaceae; genus Pinus; species Pinus albicaulis. The sequence goes on from CM076579.1 coordinate 351,799,345, forward strand.
ATATATGTGGGACTATTAGAGAATGAGGATGATATGTTTGGAAAATGAAAAGGAGAGCTAGTGGATATAGTGGATGAAATGAGTGGTGGAAATAGTACTCTAGGCTGTAAGGGTAATTTAGGGATAAATGGATCTATAGATGTGGTGGTATTGGAAGATATATATGATGTAGCAGCATATAGAGATGAATCTACAACTGGTATTATGGTGGTATGTAACTGTGAAACTGAAGGCTTAGTGGTATAGGCTAATAATTGAGCTAATTCAATAGCTTCATCAATATCTTTGAGAATAGTAGTATTAAGTTCTTCAATTTTAGTATGATATTCAACTTTCTTTGATTTAGATTCTACTGTAATATTTTTCTGTTTTGTTTCCAAGAATGAAATAAAAACAGGGTCTAAAACAACAGTATAAATATCACTTTCAAATTGACTTCTAAACAAAGAATGCTCAAATTTCAGATCAAAATATATATCTTGCAAACTTACTAATTCTTGTGGTAATGAATTGACTCTTTTTAATGACACTTCAGCTTCTAAATTTTCTATCTGTTTTTTCTTTTTACCAATTTGATCTGGGTTGTATACTATAATAGCAGGTTTAGAATCCGGGTTAGACCTGGTATAGTAAATTTTCCTAGAAGCCAGAATTACAGTTTTTAATACCCACAACTTATAAAATCAATCTTAAAGTAAAAAGATGAATAAAAATATTTCCTTCAAGACTAGTTTTATGACTGAGGATTGGTTAGTTCCCTAGTATGGTTGCCAGTAACATTATCACTCTAGTAATTCTAAAGTTGTGAGATTTTTGGTTTTTAGTCAAAGAACACTAGAGGTAACCACAAACCAACTTCAAACTCTAGGATCTAGCCTTCCTAGGATTCAGAGAGGGCTCTCTCTTTAAAATTTAACTTTGTTTCAATTTGTAAATATTAGGCTACTTATGAATGTGCAACTTTGGTTTGGTTTTGGTAGATTTGGTGGGAAAAATCACTTGAAAGGAAGGATAGTGGGAAATCTATTTGTCCATTGGGATAAGGAGTCAAAATCAATCAAACAGAACTGGGATCAAGGCCAAAAATTCAAATGTTTTCAGGGCAATATAGATAACCCTTGAAGATCTTGGAAAGTTGTTTTTATGAGGTGATATGATTAGGATAAAGGGCACTTAAGAATAATTTGATCCAGAAAATAAAGTAACAGGAAGAGGTCAAACGAGAGAGGGAGAAATTAAGGGTTCCCTACACTGGAAATGACAGGAAAACATATAAATGATAACTAGTTAAAAACAGGGTGCTCTTAACAAATCCTGTAGTAATACTCCTAGTTATTCATTTAGATTTAGAAAAAACATAGATGGATGCATGTAATAAAGAAAGATAACAATGAAAAGTAAGGAAATACTCACTCCAAATAGCTCATCACAAGAATCCTGAAATATGATGCCAATTGGTTTGACCCAGCCTGCTACTCGAATTTTTACACAAAAAAATCTTTCAAGTCCAATAAGAAATGACTATAACAATCTCCAGCAATTTTATTCCACCCGAAATACTTCTAAAGATGAAGTATTTATACATAGTTCTTTAAAAAATATCCTAGAAAGCTTCCAGGAATTATCTTAGGAAAATAAAATATCTTTACAACAATAATAGAGACAACTTCTTAACAAATCAACAAGATCTCTTATTTATCCAAAAGAAATTGAAACTATTTTGAGGATAAGATGCAACTGGCTACCTTGGTGCCCTCCTTGCTAGCTCTTACATATTTTTTTCAATCTGATATTCCTTGTCTGATACTCTTTCTTGGATTTTCTTTATTCACTGATACTCTCTAAACTCTAATACTCTTTAACCATAGTCAAAACTATTTACTGCTGTAGAAATCTGTTTTGACTGTAAATCAACAAACAATTTTTTTCTCCTTTCACTTGTTTGTCTTTCATCCTTCATAATGAATCTGTGAGTGATTTTAAATCCTCATCTTTAGGAATTTTCATTTTCTTTAATTTCCTAAAGTTTTCATCAGCTTCAGTATATCTAGCAAAGGTTGGCTTGATGACAAACAAGTGTTTCATCTCATGTTCCAAATAGAATAGCCTTCAAATATTTTGAGTAAGACTTTTCCAGTTGGAATAACTTGTCCTTGTGGTTTATTTACCTGTTCTTTTGCAAACTCTCTAATTTTCTTATCATAGTCATTCTAAGGCATCAATTTATCATTAATGACCATAATTTCAGGCAGTCCTTTTTGCCTCAAATTTGTAAACTTAACCATAAACCTAGTTATGGCAGTATTCTTTGTAGTAACTTTCCTAATTTCTACGATAGTTTCAGTCCTATCAGCAATCTTGAGTTCTTCTAACTCCTGTCTATTTTTGATGTTAAGGAAGGTGATCAGCCTTAAAGCTTGCTCTGTTTTGTCAACCAGCTCACCTTGAGCCTTTTGAGTTTCTTCTTGTGCTTTTAGTAATAACTCTCTTTGTTCAAAAATTACCTAAATTGAAGGCCATACATCATGGATGGCATCAATGACATTGTTCCAAAGGTGATTTCTAAAGTATGATATTTTCTCCTTTAATGTCAATTCCTTCTACAATTTCTTCAACTCTTGATTCAGTCTGATGGCATTTTGTTCATGTGTCTTTGCATTTATCTGAGCCAATTTATTTGAATTCTCAAGTTTCTCTATCACTTGTTTTAATCTACTGATCTGATTTGTCTTAAGAGACATCTCCTCCATAGCTTTTACTATTTTGTTGGATTCATATGTATGTTGAATTGCTGTTGTAGATGATTCAGTAGCTCGGGTTGTGGAAGAAGTTACTGGCACTGCAGTAGCCAGTGGTTCTTTCGGTGCCAACTTTTCAGCTAAAGTTGAAGGCACTGATGTAGTGATTACTGGAATAACTGTAGGAATCTCATGTATTTTCACTATTTGTCCATCTGAATATCCATCTCCTTAACTTGGGCTGTCAACTAAAAAATTAAATTCATCATGTCATATTTTTCATTATATTCTTGTATGATTTATTTTGTTTCAGGATGTTCACTTTGAGGAAGTTTTAGTTGTCTCCTCAAAGCTGCTATATCTTCATTTTTCTTCTTCACCAATAATTTTGCTGCTTTGATATTATCAGCGTCATATCCCACCAGCAAAATTAGTTCTTCTAAGGCTTTTATCCTTAGATATTTGGCATACAATGAGGCTTTGTCCATCTTCATCTGATCTTTCATGTTGGAGATAGTGTTTTGGGACTTTTGAGTACTCATAGCTTTATTTGTGACAGTAGAATATAACATTCCTGAGGTATGTCTATGAAACTCAATTTGATCAAGAGCATGGATCTTATTTGTTTGGACTTCCAAATCAACTTTTTTATAATCTTCCACTGTCTTTGGAGATTTGATAGTGGGCTGCAATACTGACATAATTAGCTTTTGATTTGAATAATCAAATATAGAAAGGAGTGTGTTTTACACAGTTGGAGTTTGTTTGAGATATTGAGAATAAATATTATTTTTTATCTCCTTATTATTCAGCTTCATTTGTTTATATTTTTCCTTGATATCCAAATATTTTTCCGCAGCTGCCTGTGAGGATGAGGCTTCCATGCTTTGTTGTCTTTCCATCCACTGTGTATCTTCATTGTTGATTTGTTCTTCATTCTTATTCTTAGTAGTTGGCTCATTGATAATCACAGTAGCAACATTTGTCTCTGGAAAATCTGTATTGGTATCTATAAGCTTTGTTTCTTCCACATCTATTGTTACCTTTCCTTTACTTGCTGAATCTAACTTGGGCCTTTTGTTATATATGAGCTTGAACTTAGTTTCAGTTGTAGTTTCTACCACATAGGCTCCTTCTTCCCTTACTCTTTTAGTGGACTTTTCTGGTTGATTTGCAGTTTCTAAAGTATGGCTAGTATTACCTTTGTTTACTGCATCTAATAAGGTGTTTTCAGTCCACTGAATCTGATTTGAAAATTTTTCTATTTCTGTTTTTTCTTTATGGATGAAGGGTGTTAACTTGCATTTAACCCTTAGCTTACTCAGGATCACTTTTGGATCATAATTCCAATGAAAACTTTCTTCAAATTTATATTCCAATAGTTGCTTCACTGCCTCTTTTTCTGCATCCCTATGATTGCATATGAATGGACCTATCCGATTCTTTAGTTTGAATCGAGTTTTCTTCTTAACTGCCACGAAATTTATGGAATTAGAATTTAGGATCTGCCTGATATACTCCAAGGCAAAGATCCTCATTGAAGGATTTTTGGGTAGCTTGTAAGGTAACAATTTTAACCCAAAGACTCTAATCTCATTATATTTTTCATACAAATACCAGTCACCAACATTATTCTTCTCTGACAACTGCAATATCTTTTTCATTTCTTCATTTATTCTTGGCTGCTCTGCTCTGGTTAAAATCATATTCACTGGATGTAGGAATAACACTGAAAGTTTTGAATAAGAGAAATCTGTACATTCTTTCCTAAGCAAGGATGTCCACAAAATGATAGATAGAGGATTTCCCTCTATGTCAAGCTTTTAGAGAGTATCTAGAAAATTGTCTGATTGAAAGCATAAAAATGTATGGAAAAGGAAGGAAGTATATCTGAACACTCCCTCAATTTGCAAATTAGTCAATTGATAATGAATATTATCTACAATGAAACCAACATAATCAAAGATTACTGATGGGGGTTGACCTGGGGAGAAAGTGGATCAGAACCCTGAGATGGACTCATTTGTGTGTTCATCAGTAAAATATCCAAGGATGAAGGAAAGCATGGAAATCACATGTCTTGAACCTTCAGGGAATTTAGCAGTAGAATATGGGGGATTTAGCTTAGGAATTTCTACATGCAAAGGCATAAATGTCTGAAAAATCATGAATCTCTTGGAAAAATCTAGGCCAATATATAACTTGCTGAGGGCCTCTATAGATAAAGGGATTTCTTGGGGGTCAGGCTAAAGCTGTAGCATCTAGTTAATTGATTCTGTAGTAATAGTAAAAACCACTTCTTTATTGGTATTTACAATGGTTCTTTGCTAAGGCACGTAATGTTGTTGACATAACCTAATGACTTCCTGGCATGGGTGAGTTATAGGGACAACATACTTGGGCAAGTGGGATTCCCAAATATGGACTTCTTCTACATTATCTAAATACTTCTCATAGCACCAGTTATGAATATCTAGCAGGTTAAATTCAACAATGGGATCTGCTATCTTGTAATCAAAATTAGCCAATGGAATATGTTCTATGTCTATGACTGGGGGTTGTAAAGGATTGACAACAATAACAGTATTTGAAGTCATGGCGGGGATTGGTTTAGGCACTTTGGAAGCTTCAGGTTTGCTAGAGCTCTGCTTTTTAGGAATTTTGGGCTACTTCTACAAGTTTAGACATTTTTCATAAGTATTTACTTTAGCACAAGATTTCTTGGATAAATAGGTGAAGTATAGTCTCTTCTTTGAGTTTTCTTTTCAATTTGGTCTATCAAAGAGGTTTACAGGGTTTTGGCTGGTTTAAAAGAAGTAAAAAGGGTTTCTTGAGTCTCTTACTGAGAAATTGGGTTAAAAAATTCTGTTGAAATTAGGCAAAGAGGTTTAGGATACCTTCAGAGGTTTTCTGGTTTAATTCAGGGCTTAAAATAGTTCATCAAACTGTGAAAACGCACAAATTTCCTCCAAAATTGTGCGCAGTAGTGAAACAGGGTTTCTGGAAAAAAATTGACAGGGTTTGGCCTGTTTTAGGACTATTTTGACAGTTTCTTTTAATATTTATGGATCTTTGAATGAAATTTATCTTTTAAAAGGCTTTTAAAATTAATTGCAGACTCAAATTTCAGAGAAATACCTTTTGTATGCAGGTATTTGGGCTTCGAAACAGTTTTGACGGTTTTTTGAATTTGTTGATAACTTCTATAGATATTTTGGAGCAATGTACAACTCCTTGGAAGTCTTCATTGGTCACAGGGTAAATCTTGCAGACTTTTTGACATAAAAATGACGGAAAATGGTTGCTTTTAAAGTCGAGAGGTTTTGTGCAGGGTTAACATGTAGAATAATGAGAAATGTATGCATTTTTGTAGTTTTATTAAACATATTGGTTACATTTAACTCTGCATTGAATGCTGGTCACACTGGGCGGGAGCAGTGGTTTCAGAATCAGAGGATCAAAACCATAAGTGGTTATCGTGCATGTTTTTGGTGGTAAGTGGTATCAGGGCTAACCCATGTGATATAATAGGGATTGACCACATGGAGGAGAGATAAAATTGTAAAACAACCCATTTTGTACAGATTTGGACTGGGAGTGACCGTGCAACTTTTCTACACGATATTGAGCTTCCGCCATTGGATCTGAGGTTCGTTTGCGAATGACCCAGATTAGTTGGAGTGATGTGTCGGAATAAGAGTGAGGTCGAGGTATTTTATATGCGGGGATGGTTTTAAACTTTTATGAAAAGGTGTTTTAATCAAATTTTTAAGCCTTAGCTTTGATATAATGCGGTGAGTGGATAATGTTGTGTATGCATAAATCATAACATTTCGCAATGTTCAATTAATACATAGGTGTGGGTTATATTATATGGTTTTTAAACTTTTTTATGAGTGTTAAATAAACATAGGGGACGAGGATATTTGCATATAGATATCTTTAGACCAATGGGGTAATTGGGCGGGGTTTTAGATTCACACACATGGGATATTAAACCTTGGTCTAAACTTTAAAATAAAGGGCTTGGGGGTTTATTTTAAATATAAGGGAATTAATAACATACGAGTAGGTGTAGTTTCATATTTAATACAATAAGTTAGTAGTTAGTAATTAATATGAAATGAAGGGCTAATGTAAAATGAAAACAAAAATACATGTTAACTCTAATTTAAAGTGTAAATAATGGACAAAGTAAAGCATTGTTGTCTTTTTAATATTTAACACTTTAACTTAGGACAAATGTATTTTTAGGGTTTATGAATGATTTTTTGAAAGGGAATGAGATTAGCTATTTAGGGTTTAGCTTTTACTAAGTAAAAATGGGTTTTTACTTAGGAACAAGGGATCATGATTTATGAATGAAGGGTAAATGTGGATGAATGTGGGTCTAGTGTGAGAATTCAATATCTTTAGCTAATCAGTCATCGAGCGTTGGGTCTGGTCCCAACAAAAGTTAGACAAATGCTCTAAGCCTTTTTCACTGATAGTTAGAATACTGAATGCTTGTAGGTGAGGGTAAATTGGTGTTTTTTGTCTGATGATGCTTTATTACATGATTTCTCAACTGTTTTCTACCTACCCATATTTATTTATAACATTTTTACTTCATTTTCATGGGTGCATTTAGGCTTGCGACCCTAAAAAAAATTTATTTCAAAGCATACAACTATCTAAGTCTACCTTATTTCATCTGAGGGCTCAGATTAAACTGTTGAGCTCATCATTATTCTCTACCTATCTACTGATTTGTCAAGTTTAAATTTGACAAATCTTTATTCGCTATCTAAAACATGAAATTGAAAAAATGAAAAGTTAATATTAAATTGTTTAACTGATCACGGATTATGGAATTTATTGACACTCTGCACATAATCATTATTCTTGTAGTAAAATTAAAAGTAGTGGCATTTGGATTTGCTCACTTTCAGGTCTCATTTTATCTCTTTTTTATTTTGAGGTCTATATTTTTCTAAGTCCTTTGATTTTTCTTTAAGGAGTTTTTTTACCCTCTTTTTGGTTTTTTATTATTTTTCATTTTTTCAAAATATGGGAAAACAACTTGCATAAATCAAGGTATGTACATATTTACAAGACTATCAAATTCAATTAAAAAATTATAAACCCTATTATTATAGGATCCTAACAGTTTCCACCATAAAGTTAAACTCATCTTTTCCACCTTCTATGGCCACCTTTTTAAAAACCCTAAGTGTCTGTAGTTCTTTACAACAATCATCAATGTTGTCTTCTAAATTCCCTATAGCCCTTTCAAGTTCATTCATTTATGTCCAGTTTACCTAACCTTTTTTCCATATTCCATTGATATTTTCTAATAGGCTTTCTTCATTTTTGGCCTTTTGTGCTTCCTCCATGTCATTTTCCTGTAAGTAATCACTTCTTTGGCACTCAAATGGACTATCAAGTTTATCAAATATGTCATCTACAAGACCAAGTTTTTCCCTTTCCCTTGATGTACGTTGTTTTCATTTAGGAGTAGACAACCTACATCATTAGTAATCTCTGTTGACAAATCTTCCAACACCTCTACAAAAATGCTAAACTTTTTCCTATTTTTCTCACTTGCAGGTTCTAAACTGAGAAGATAATCCTCCTTGGAAATAACCATGTCTTGACATTCTATTACATCTGAGCTAGATTCTAGCAAAGGAAAAGCAGTGCCTGAAACATCCAAGGATGACCTTGAAACATGTAAAACCCTAATGACCTAATGGTAGCAGATTTTGACCTGATTTTGAATGAAATTTGACTTAAAAAATTTCAAGTAAAAAGAGTAGTTCCAATGTTCTATTATGCTCAAGGGGACATGGGAATGAGTTAGCAACAAGAGATCTTAGAGGGAGGATGGAGTTCATTGACAGGGGGAAAATGGGGAAAAGAGGGTTTTTAAGGTAGGAGAGAAGGATGAAAATGAGAGGTATAAGCCCATAATGAGTCTATTGAAAGGAACAAGGTGACTTTAAGATGGAAAAATGATATATAGGGAAAAAGGTATTATGAAGATAATTAAGGCAGTGAGATTTCTGAAACTCAAGATATTCGAGGAATATTGTTTTCAGAAAACTATAACCATCCTATTGTCATGCAAATATAGTGAGAAATATTGATGACTAACAATGGCTCCACTTGGGGATGAAAGCTCCTTTAGGAGGTGTCAAGAACCTCAGAGTTCAGATCTCTGGAATTTGTAAATGAGTGCCTTGCTTGTACTTGGCAGATTCCTCTTTCTTCAATTTTTGATTTGCTATTGTTCTTTGAAGCTGTGATCTTTAAAATCTGAAAAACATTATTGCTTAAACTCATCTCTACCTACCAACCATACCTTTCCTAGAATTGTTTCTTCATTTGGGCGCATTTATATTGGCAAACCCTTGACATCATTTTTTCTTTTGAAAGAAAAACTATCTACTTCTACCCTTATATCATCCAAAGGCTCAGATTAGGCTGATGGGATCTTTTATTCTCTACCTAATATACTTTATCTGTCAAGGTTAAACAGTTTTACATATTTTCATTCTCTAATATATCGACATAAAATTCAAAACATGACCAAATCAAGATTAAGTTGTTTAATTGCCATGAATTGTGGCATTCTAGACAAGCTACACACAATATTTATTTTGCAAAAAAGTAAAACTGAAAACTGAGGGCTGTAATCTGGAATTTGTTATGCATCCCTCTCTTTCTCTTTGGTTCAGATTTGATCTTTGGGAACCAATATATTTTCCTAACATATTCTACTGATAAGCCAACTTTAAATAGTTTGGAAAATCTTCATTTTCTAACTTATCAACAAAAATTTAAAACATGTCCAATCATGATTAGGCTATATGACTGAACAATACTTCCTTTCTCGAACATAGTGGAATTTGGACTTGCACACTCTTAGAAACATTCTTTTTGGTATGGGGCTTTACCTTTTCTTTTAATCTGGCCTCTTTTTCTTCTTTTCTTTGTTTTTTTGTTTCATTTTATGATCTCTTTTTCAAGCAGTGTTATGTACAATGAATAAATATTTTAAACTAAGAACTTCAACAAAAATAATGCTTGAGCATCCTACCATTGACAAGACCTCCATATAATTATGTTCTATCCATTTCTTGTAGGAAGACTGCATTGTTACCTCTTGCAGAATGGATGATGTATGGACCCTTCAATAGATTTTCAAATTTCCCATGATTGCCTTTGTCCTCTCTTCTTGAATCCCACTTCAGCACTTTGTCTCCAATGTTGAAGTCATCTTCTTTGGTCCTCTTATCAAATATTTTCTTAATATTCTCTTGAACTTCTTGTGTTCTGTTGTATACTTCTTCCCTTGATTGTTGCAATTGAATGGTTTGGTTTAGCCTCTGCATATTATTTTCCTCTGACTATACCTCTTGAATAAGCTTCATCACTAGCACTCCCAAAGTTGTTGGAAAATCTGCATCCATGCCATACACTAGTTGATAGGGGGACATATTAATTGATTTCTTTTTTGTTAATCTATCTTCCCATAGTGCATGCACCAATTTTCTATGCCATGAATTTTTTTTTCTCTTACAGCAATTTCTTGATGATATTTACCAAAATTTTGTTAGAGGACTCAGCCAACCCATTACCTTGAGGGTAATAAGCTGTAGAATTCCCTAATGCAATGTGATACTTGTGGCAAAAGCCCACCATTCTCTTGGATTTAAATGCATCAGCATTAACAATTATGATTTTTCTTGGACAACCAGATCTGGATAGAATATTGGTTTCAAGGAATTTGATGATTACTAAGTCGGTGGTAGTCCTTGAAGGGATGGCTTCTATCCATTTGGTGAAATATTCAGTTGCAGTGAGGATCCATTTATGTTGAGCAGAAGATGAAGGGTAGATTTCTCCAATGAAATCTAAACCCCATTGTTGAAAATGAGTTTCAACATTGATAAGTTGTAAAGGAAAAGGCAGTAGTTTTATATTTCCCTCAAAGATTTGGCATTTATGGCAAGTCACTACTAGCTTGTGGGTATCAGGGAAAAGAGTGGGCCAATAGAAACCAGCTCTAAGGATTTTTTTGGTAGTGGTTTTCCAATAGAGATGACCTCCACATTCTCCTTCACGAAACTCATGCATGATTCTATCTGCATCTTCTTCAAGTAAACATTTAAGCAAGATACCAATAGAATTTTTCCAATATAAAACTTTATCTAGAATGAAAAAATTTACAGCCTTTAGTTTCAAGAATCTGGCCTTTGTTTTGGACAAAGTAGGAGGAGAATTTAGATTAAAAATCACATATACTATATCAGCATACCAGAGTGAGTTCAGAAATGCTTCTTCAATAGGTGGAGTCACCAACTCCTTTTTTCCATCCAAGGAATGTATCATGTTTATGTCTAGTTCTTGAAAGTTTGCTTCATCCATCAGGGTTTCTAGTCCTTTCCCTTTTATTAGCTTGGTGGGCTTGACTTCCATATCATACTCTAAGATGACCGCAATCCACTTACCTCTTTTACCATCAGGATCCCGAGTTAGTCTGTCTTTAAAAATTGCATGAGGAACAAAAGCAATGACATGTGAATGCAAGATGTAAACTCTAAAATATTTTAATACTTTGATTATGGAAAAAGCTTTTTTTTCCATAATGTTATATTTCATAGGTGCATCTCTTAGTGCCTTGCTGAAGAAAGATATGGGCTATTCTTGTCCCATTATGTTCTTTTGTAGTAATACTGCAGAAATTGTCTGTTCTGATGCAAATGAGAAGATGAATAAGTCCTTGGTAAAGTCAGGGCTGATTAGAACTGGTATTTGGGTAAGTTCTTGTTTTACCAATTCAAAGGATTTATTTTCTTCTATGGTCCATTTGACTCCTATTTCTCTCTTCAGCATGTTTTTAATGTTTCTTAGGAGTTCTGCAAATTTTGGTATGAACCTTCTTAAGAAGTAGAGCTTTCCAATGAAATATTGTAGCTCTTTGATGTTCCTAGGGTGATTGATATGTAATATCCCCTCAATCCATTTTGGGTATATCTTAATCCCTTCTTCAGATATGATATGGTGTAAAAGTTTTCCTTCTTGAAGACCAAACAGAGTTTTCTTAGGATTTAAAGATAGACCATACTTTCTACATTTTTCAAGGACATTTCTTAAGTGAATTAGGTGTTCTTCATCGGTTTCAGAATATACAGTTATGTCATCAAGGTATATCAAAATGAATTAACATATGTATTCGGAAAAAGAAATGTCCATGGCTCTTTGAAAAGTGGCCCCCGAATTCATTAACCCAAAAGGCATTTTGGCATACATGAAGGTGACCCAATGTGTAGTGAAGGTGGTTTTGGGCTGATCATCTGGATGTACTAGCACCTAATTATACCCTGAAAAACCATCAAGCAAAGATATTCTTTTGGAGCTTAATACCCTTTGTAGTATATGATCCATCTTAGGTAAAGGGTAGTTGTACTTTAAGGAGACTGTGTTTAAATTTCTGAAGTCTATGCATAGCCTAATTTCCCATGTTTTATTCCTCACTGCTACAAGATTTGAGACCCATTCTAAGTACCTGAGTGGGACTATTATTCCAACATCATACATCTTTTTTATTTATTTCTCAACTAGAGGCACTAGGACAGGGTTTATTCTATGCAATTTCTGTTTAAAGGGTTTCTGGTTTTCCTTGAGAGGAATCTTATGCTGAATGATGTTTTTATCATAGGACTTCAAGTCCTCATAGCCCCATGCAAACACATCCTTAAATTCTTTGAGTAGCTCAATGTATTTCTGTTTTATGAGAGTTGGTAGTGTTTTGGACAACTTTATCATTTTAGGTTCTTCTTCACTTCCTAATTTGCATTCTTCTACATTTGTTTCAGTGGATTCTATTTTAGGTTTCTTAGCAACATCATTGAAATCAAATGGTTCTTCTAAGGGGACAAGTCCTCTTGTCAATAGATTGTCTTTTCATTGCAACACCTCAAAGTCCTTTCTATCTGGGTATTCACAAAATTCTTCCTTATGAAGTCATTCTAACAGATTTATATCAGCAGCATAAGTTGGCTCTGTTTTGTGTGTTTTTTCCTCAGTAGAGAAGTCCTCTTCATGGTCTGATTTTGGTTCTAACATTTCAAATTCATTTTTTGATTGCGGGAATTCTTCAATATGTTTTTCACCTTCAAAAACTTGCCAATAATCTATGTTATCAGGTACTTTTGGTCTACTTTTGACCTTTACCGTGTATTGTTCATTGGCATGAGGTAGATGGCAAATGCTGGAAGCGAATGCTAGTTGATTTGCAAGGTTTTTTTGAGTTCTTGGGACAGAGGTAAGTTCATATTATTCAATTTCTTTTAGGAGGTCTAAAGCAACATTTATATATTCTCTTATCCTGGGGTTTTTGGCTAAATATTCTCCTTTATTTTTCCTAATAATTAGCTAAGAATATCCTTGAACGGATATCCTCTTAGCTCCTATATTTTTCAACAATTGTAAACCTTGGAGAAGAGATTCATATTCTGCAATATTGTTTGTACATTGAAAATACAGCTTGTAAGAGTGACCTTCATTAGTGTTGTGTATCCAAACACCTGATCATGAAACAAATTTTCCACAAGAACTATCAAAGCTCATGTTCCAAAGAGTTTCAAGTTCAGATTCTCCATTATGTTGTTGTTCATGGTTGTTATGGTTTTGACTGTTATGTTACTCATTTTGTACTTGGTTTGACTGTTCTAGTGGGTCTTTCTCTTCCTCTTTTTCAGCTACTTGTTCATTAATGTCATCTTCATTGTACAAAATAAATGAATCAAGGTTTGAATGGATATAATAGAGAGGGGTGTTGTTTGGCTTATCTTGGTTACTCACCATGTATTTCATGTGAGATTCTCTATATAGTCTTCTTATTTGGTTAAAGACTGGAATGGTAGCATATGTCATGTCCATTTGGAGGGTTCCTTGGAGTTTGGCTCCCCATGATCTTGATAAAAGCATGCCATATTTTGGGGGAATGTCAGCTACCACAATATCCATTACAAGGCTCTTGGCTGGTATTTGCGTCAAATTAACACATAGATATTTGATTAGGGCCAGACATTTAACTCTACTTGAATCAAAAGAGTACAAGTCTTTGTATGGTATGGTTATTTAAAGGCCTAATATTTCCATCACCACCTCTGGCATGAGGTTATGTGAAGCACCAGAATCTAGCATGGCGTTGTGTAGGATTTTGTCATGGATGTTCAAACTGACATAGAATGGAGGCACAACTCCCTCTTGAAAATTTCCTTCTACCTTTGGTCCAAACAACAATTATGGCTTTTCATCAATAAGATTTAGAGTATCGATGTCGTTTCCTATGTTTAAAGCCTTCAAAACTTGAGATCTGTATACATCTTGAGTCACTAATTCAATAAGGGGTATGGCTATTTTTAACTTGGAAATTTCACTCTCAATACTGAATGGTGTCTGTGTTCATGGTAGATTTATATCAGTTTTATCGGACATTTTTTTTCATCCACTTTAGCTTGTTGATTTTTATTCGGAATCTCAGTTACAAGAGTTTTTTTAGGGCCACCAGTTGATGTACCAGGGCAGATTTGGTCACCATCATGTTGGTTGATTTTGTTTTTTCTTTGATCATAATTCTTAGCCATTACATTTGTATTTTCTGTTGTCTTTTTAGGAGTGTTTTCAAGGGTCTTCCTAACATAAATTTCTAGTTTGTTCTTCTTGGGGGTATCTTTGGTTTTCCTACTTCTGAGGTCATACTGCCTATGAACCTCCATGATATAATTTTCAAATCCTAGTTTGTATTCTTCAGAATCCTCATATGTTCTCTCATCTTGGTTTGAGGATAACAGACCTTGTTCTTCTTCTGTGAGAAAAACAACATCCTCACTATCATAGCCTATTATATTCACATGGTTTTCTTCTGGATCTTTAGTATCTCTCTCCTCTTCATATACATAATTTTCTTGGAAAGGAGGTCAGATTTGCTGGTCATTTTCTCTTTGTCTTATTTGAGGAGGATCTCTTCTAAAGTTTTGGTTTATGTTTCTGTTTTGAGGATTTGTTTGGTTTTCCCTAGGGGGTGCTCTTTCATTCAAGTTAATTTTCTCCATCATCCTTTCTATTACCCTAACTATATTGTCAATTTTAGAATTAGTTGTGTAGGCCATAGGTTCTCATCCTAGCCCTTTTAGCAATTAGATTGGATTATACACTTACTTTTCCCCTTTGCATATATTCTAGAGTAAGGGGATCTCTTTCTCTTAATTAGTAGGCCATTTTCGGATCAAAGCCATCCATAAATTTTACTAGGGCTAGGCCTTGTGGGGCTTTCATGTGGGGAGGGAGTGTATTATATATAGTATTGAATCTAGTGCAGTAGTATTGGACACTCTGTCCAACGTTTCTCTTAAGGTTTTCATACTCTGATAGGATTTGAAGAGGATTTTTCTTGGTCTCCCACTTATTTATGAATACTTGATTATTGGAAAGGAGATCATGAATTCTATTAGGGGTTAAGCTCTTGAACCATTTCTTTTATTCTCCCCCTAAAATTTAGGCAAACATTCTCATTTGTATGGTATCATATTTTATTTCTTGGTAGTCAAAATCATCATCCATCTTGTCAACATGTTGTTGGTAAGTTGTAGGGTCAGTTCCATTAAAGTGAGGGATTCTAGATTGATAGTCCTATGGCACAGGAAATAAAGGTTGTGGTAATACCAATGGGGCAAACCATGCTTCCATGATTTGAGGTAAAGGAACCCAAGGAGGGTTTATAAGAGGAGGGTTTATGAGTGGAGGTCAGGGATGAAATGGAGGGGTTTGAACAGTGGATGTATGAGTGGGGGTAGTAGATGTACTTGGACCAGTTAGCTGATATTGAGTAGATTTGGAATAAAAGGAGTCAAAGTGTTAGAGAAACTAAAGATCAAGGGGAGTGGAAGGAGAGGCTTCTCTACTAGGACTCTAATGCATGATGGTAGGCTCAAGGCTTGTCTATTCTATCCAACTTTGAGACTTATTTCTGAATAGGTTTCTTCTATGGTGTAAGTCAAATTGGGTATCTTGCAAGGATGTAACGTTTTCAGGAATGGAGCTTGCCTTGTGAATTAGCCTGACAATAGTTGAATCTTTAGTCCTAGAAGTTTTTCTTAAGATTCTTTCTAGATCATAAACTATAGAAGGAGGGTTTGGGTCAGGGTGAGATCTAGTGCATATTCTTTGTGAAGCTATATTTCAGACCCACAACAAAAAGAGGCTGAAATTTTATAAGAGTTTTGAAAATAAAACCAATCTATAAGAATATTGAATTCACACAGTAAGTGACTAGGATTTATACTATCAGGATTGATTGATACATTCCCAGGGGAGTTTGTGAGACCTAGTGGTGTCAGTGGGCCTATTGAAGACTAGTGGAGCCCCCAGGTGGATGATGCTAACTGTTTTGAGGATTTTTTTTGCTATCCACCATCAACAATTGGATACCAATCTTGAGATATTTTTGGGTTTTCTGAGTTCTTTATATAACACTAATATTTTTAATGATTGTTCCCCAGTGAAGTTGCCATTATGTTAGGTTCCTGTAATTTGTCATATTGGCAAGAAAAAATAAACAACGGTAATGTCAAACCAACTTTGGAGTCCTAGGACCTAGCCTTCATGGACTAAGACAGGGCTTTCTCTATATTTTTATAAAATATATAACTTGATTGATTTAGGATGCTCATTTTAGACTAGTTAAAATGATAGGGTTGTTTGTTTTGTTTTATTTGGTTGGGTTCCTTTTTAGGGAGAACGGATAGAGTAAGAGAAGTTCAAACCATTGGGCTATGGGTCTGTGAAAGGTTTGAAGAGTAAAACAATAGATCAAGGGTGTTTCATAGGGAAAGTTAACAAATCCAAATGGATCTTAATAGCTTATGTGAGTGTGAAATGAATATTAAGTTTTGAGTTTAGTAGGCTTAAAGGGCAATTAAGAATCCTTTAACATATACTAGAACAAGAAGAGTCTATAAGATCACTATGCTTAAGAAAGAACCAAAAAATAGGGGACACCATAAACTTCTTTGGCCTAGCTTTATCAAGTAAACTTTGAGACAACAATCCAGCAAACCCTAGAGAGAAGGGAACTCCTAAATTCTCTAGCTATTCACTTTCAGACAAGGAAAACATTTAAGAGAAAAATTTAGGAATGATTAAAGAGCAGGGAACTCCTAATTTCTTCAATCAGACTTCAAAGACCTTTAAAATGAATTTTCAATATAGACCAAAGGATAGGGCAAACCATAAACTTCTTTAGCCTAAACCCTAGTAAGAAAACTTTAAAGAAAGCCTTAAGAACAACATTTCAAGTATAACCAAAGGACAGGGAAAACCATAAACTTCTTAGCCATAATATATTGTTTTAATCTCAAGAAAATAAACTAGATGGAAATTTAAAGCAATTCATAATTCTCCAAACAGACCTAGTAGAGGAAAACATTTGAGAAATAGAAAGAAGACAGACTTAAGGTGCCTCTAATAGCATATCTTAAGCTAAATTTTATGTTCTATTACAAGAGAAATTGATATAAAAAATGGAATAACAGAAGGAAACAATTACAAAATTAGGATAACATCACCATATAACAAAGTCCATGAATCCTGTGAATGTGCTTGTTCCATTGACATTCAATCCAAAACAGTTACAAAGCTCCAAAGCCAACTTCTTCACAACTCAAAGTCTATGTAATATTCAGCTCAACAATCAACCAACAAAAATTATGGAGCATACATGCAGTATTTATCTGAAAGAAGAGGAGGTGAACCCTAGCTAGGGTTTCAAACGTCATTTATCACGGAGTTAATGAATTTTACCTTTGAGACCATGCAAGGCCCAAGGCAGAACTATCTAAGACTCATTCATTGTAATAGTAACTACTAACATAACTACTGAGATAATTTTTGAAAAAGTTTGAATTTAAGGCTTCAAAATATATTTTTAAATAACACCTGGTAAGGGCGTAGCTCCAAGGTATAGGGGCACAGCACTAGTGCAAACGCGCAGCACCAAGACTGGGAAAATGACCTGTTTTGAAACTAACTTTAGGAGGCCTTCCCGATGTCCAAATGAGCTCCATGATGGCTCATTGGAAAGGTATATGAGTCTATTTTCAAAATCCACTTTCAATGTCTAGAATGGTGCCCATTTTCGTTTTCAAAAATCACTTCTCCCAAGACTACTAAACACGCAACGATAGTGTCAAAAAGAGGGTAGGAATGTGATTGTCTGGTGGTTTTTGGCTTTTCTGAGGGACCATTTGTGCTCCAAATCCTCTAAAATTTTTTGAGGTTGATGTAATTTCCATTAGGAACATGAGGATGTTGACCGTTTTCCATTTGGATGGCCCAAAAAAGAGCGCAGTGCCAGTGGCGCTACATGTTTGGCCAATTTTCTGCAAGCCAAACTGTCAAAAATTCAAAATGTGCAAAAAGTGCCAAAATTTGGAATTTTCTTTGCTGATCAAGGTTGGGAGGCTTGAAGGGACACCTCAGCAAGGATATTGAGATTATCTTTCTCTTTTTCCTCACTCAAATCCTGAATCTTTACATAGGCTCGTTTGAGCTTGGCCCTTGCAATCCTGTTTCTCATGGCATAACGTCTTGCCATCTTCCTCTGCATGTCAGTGTCTCTCTTTGACTTCTCTAGTTGACCCTATAAATGAAAATTTTCCCTTTCAAGACAATATTCTCTATCCTTGCTAATTTCTATTGCAAGAAGCTCACTTGCAGTGAACTGCTCTGCCAATTCTGCCTCCTTTTTCCTTTCCCGGACTAAAGCCTTCTTCAGCCCAATGGTATTTAGCCTCTATCTAGGAAGCTGATCTTCCTCATCCTCATTGTCATTAAAAATTCCCAATGTATCATCTATCAAAGCCTTGGCCTTTTTGGCCTCTCTTTGAGCTCTGATTTCCCTGACCTCACTGATGGCCTGCTTTTTCTTCAAGTGCTGATTCTCTAGCTAAAAAAATTTAATCACACTCTTTTCCCTACCAAGATTAGCTTGAAGCTCACTAATCTTGGCATCCTTGCTCTCAATCAACATATTGGTTATTCTCTCCTCATCCTCATCGTCAAGGTCAATCAAGTGTAACTCCTGCTCAGTTTTGTGTTTATCTTCCTCCTCAATAATGATATGCTCTATAACCTTTTCCTTGCCCTTATCAACCTGTTTTGCTAATGAAGAAGGCATGGCCCCTTTCATCTCAAGTGAAGAAAACACATGCATGTGGCCTCTCTGATATGTAAAAGGAAAAGGCTCAATGTCAATAATTTTAGTGTTAGCTTTCTCAATGTCTATTTCACTACTTGATGCTCTAGTATCATGATCTGATGGTGAAGGATTGTGAAAAGGTGATGAGGGAGGATCAACATGAGGTGAATGGATGTGAGTGGATGGTGATGTATGAACATCGGGAGTTGATGGAGGAGTGGATATGGGAGGATGAGAAGATGAAGGAATATCCTGTTGATGATGGGTAGGTGGAGTAGTGAAAAACTCATTGGCAATGAAGGTATCCCATGGAATTTTTTTCGAGCTGGAGCTGATGCATGACCACCATCTTGATGAGTGAATGATGAAATAGGATCTGCATTTTCTGATTGTAATCTCTCTTTTGCACAAAGTAGGCCATTTTTTCAATGTTAAAGAAAAGATAATATGGTATATGCAGCATTCTAACTCTAGTGAAATGCATAAGAAGATGGATATGGTATGAGTAGAGGCGGGAAAACCTTCCCTCGCAAGTGAGATACTTCATTATTATCTTCATCAAGGGTACATATCTATCAATAAGATGAGAAAAAGGGAAGATGGACTTGTTTTGATCTTTATATCTAGGTTTGAGGGATAGTTCATAATAGCTCATGTCCAATTTTTATTGTTTAAACCACCTTTCTCCAACACTAGGTATCCATGTAGCAGCTGCAACGACATTGGCATACATCTCAAATGTAACCCCAGCAAGATTGACCTGCTTGTCATGTAGATTGATGATGAATATTCTTGTTAACTCTGGGTGATTTTGGACTTGTTGCACTGTCTCACAAAAGTAAAAACAACCCACATGTTTAAAGCAAGAAACAATGAGAGGAGAGACCATGAGTTCACTTGTATTGATGTGTTCAAACCTGTTTATCTTCCCTCCCTTGTGATCATGTCTTCTTGGCATTTGTGCCTAACCACCACTATCTTCACCCTCAAACATTTAGACTCTGTTTTATAAAACCCTAGGGTACAAGTGATATGAGATAGAGGGAAGGGAATGAAATGGCAGCTTGAACAAATTAAGGGAATGAGTGAAGGGGTATAGGTGTAGGAAGTGAGGGAGGGGAAAACTAAGTCAATGACCACCCTAAATCAATGAAATTACCCTGTCTATAACTGATACTCTGTTTAGGAGGATGAAATAGGTATATAGACAATGATCTCATATTTGTAGCTAGGGTTTCATTAGAGTCTCATTTCCATTGATTAAAAGATGAAAAAAATATCTTAAAAATGGGTTATGATATGAAATTACCACTTAACAGTGATTTGGAGGACTTTGGAAAATATTTGAAGAAGTTTCAAGATTGTTTGGATGGCTTGAACCCTTGGAAAACTCCTCAGTTTAGGTGCGCATGGCTAGTGGCTAAGGGCGCAATGCCAACCCAAGCACACAACACCAAGGTAACTTTCATAGGGTCCTTTTTGGAAAGGATGCAGCGCTTCGGCAAGGGCGCAGCATCAGCCTACAGGCACACAGCGCCTTTAGAATATGTGTTGAGGAAAAAGGGCAAGGGCGCATCGCCAACTCCGAGGCGGGTAGCACCAACTGCAAACGCACAGTGCCAAAGAAACTTAGTGCATTTTCACCCAAAAAATCACAAATTTTCCCTTGCTAAGCACTCTTGATGTTTTGAAAGGTAACAACGGTTCTCTTGAAGTGTGAAATGGGATTTTATAGGCTTGTGGATTTAATTTAACTTTGAAAAGCCCACTTTCTAATGTTTTGAAATCCTTTTCCTTTTTCACAGATACTCTTTGACACCTTTTCTTTGCAAGTTGCTGAAATCATGAATCCTGTTATTATAGGACCCTAACAGTTTCCACGATAAAGTTCAACTCATGTTTTCCACCTTCTCTAGCCACCTTTTCAAAACCCTAAGTGTCTAAAGTTCTTTACAACAATCATAAGTGTTGTCTTCTAAATTCTATATAGCCCTTTCAAGTTCATTCATTTCTGTCTAGTTTACCTCACCTTTTTTCATATTCCATCAATATTTTTTGATAGAATTTCTTCATGTTTGGCCTTTTGTGCTTCCTCCATGTCATTTTCCTACAAGTAATCACTTCTTTGGAACTCAAATGGACTATCAAGTTTATCAACTGTGTCATCTACATGACTAATTTTTTCCCTTTCCCCTTCTCTACATTGTTTTCATTTAGGAGTAGACATTCTACATCATTAGTACTTTCTACTGACAAATATTCCAACACCTCTACAGAAATGAAAAAATTTGTCCTATTTTTCTCACTTGCAGGTTCTGAACTGAAAAGATAATCCTCCTTGGAAATAACCATGTCTTTACATTTTGTTACATCTGAGCCAGATTCTAGCAAAGGAAAATAAGTGCCTGAAACATCCAAGGATGACCTTGAAACATGTAAACCCCTAATGACCTAATGGGAGTGCTTTTTGACCTGATGTTGAATGAAATTTGACTTAAAAACTTTCAAGTAAAAAGAGCAATTCCAAAGTGCTATTATGCTCAAGGGGACATGGGAATGAGTTAGCAACAAGAGATCTGAGAGGGAGGATGGAGTTCATTGACAGGGGGAAAATGGGGAAAGGAAGTTTTTTAAGGTAGGAGAGAAGGATTAAAATGAGAGGTATAAACCCATAATGAGTCTATTGAGAGGAACAGGGTGACTTTAAGATGGAAAAATAATAGATAGGGAAAAAGGTATTATGATGATAATGAAGGAAGTGAGATTTCTGAAACTTGGGATATTCAAGGAATATTTTTTTCAAAAAACTATAACCATCCTATAGTCATCCAAAGATACTGAAAAATACTGATGACTTACAATGACACTGGAACACGTCTCTAGCATAGACCTTCTAAATGTTATCGTTATGGTTCCAATGCTTTGTTAGGTAAATTGATGTCAATTTTAAGTTGATCTTGTTTATAAATTTTCCTTTCAAGGTTCACCGCGATGATGTGATGGAAATTACTAAAATGCAAACTAAAATGATAAGCAAACTTTTCACTTTTAGTTTTTTCAATGAAAATCTTAGCTACTAAAGGGAAAGAGCAATTAGTTTTGAGAGAAAACAACAAAGAGAAAAAACTAATATGCAACTTCCCTAATTTGTTCCTATGAAAAACATACAATCCACTACATGCAAATGTAGGTTTTTCTTTTCACTCCCCTTAATGTGAATGAAAAAAGGAAACTATATGCATCAAATAAAAAAAAAACAAATGTTTTCTTCTTTGAGAAATGATGAATTTAACAACAATTTATCTTTTAGGAAAAATGAAGAATGGAACTACAATTTTTCCTATAGGAAACGAAGAATTTAACGAAAATTTCCTTTATGAAAACAAATGGATCTAATGAAGAAATAAATACTTTGAATTTGATTTGTCAATGATAAATAAAAACACTTAAAGAGACATTGAACAAACTTACTTTTCAAATGAGGAAGATTAAGAAAAATTCACTGGTCTCTATAAGCCATTAGACAGTTGAAAACATAGCAAATAAAAGGTTGAAAGTGATGGAAATGAAAATTTCAATGGGAATTTGGTTGGATTAGGGGGAAACATAGTATCTAAAGGGAGACAATGCGTTGCAAAGCACCCCTGAGTGGGAGATAGTTCTATTCAAAGCATTGTGTCTTGACCAACAGTGCGTTGGGTGTAGCAGAGAACAAAATTCAAGACACTAAACATAATTCTAATCAAATTATTTGTTTCAAAAGCCTAATAATTGAGATTAGATGCTACTCGGTGGATAAACAGAGGTAAAAACACCAAGGATTAAGGTAAACTCCCTAGTGGAGTTGCCAATTTATTATACGAAATTATGAATTACGGATAAAACACATTCCCTAAATGTGGTGCTATTCATTTAGAACAAAAGATCAAACACTTTGCAGACACTTTTCCTAAGAGTAAATAGACACAGTCCAAGCATTTCCTATTCTCCTTTTGTCACTCTTGCTGCAACCTCCAATCCAACTTTGATCGCCAGACTAGTTCCTGCAAGTATAAACACTAAAAAACAAAGAGATTGCAAGATACAGATGGCTATTTACTTTAATTAGTTAAATCAATGAAACATGAAGCATATACATCAACTAAGAATCCATAATATGAAATATAGAAGCTTATACATATACATATGTGGGAAAATTAGCAACAATGTTTATTAATGGACAGAAGGGGGAAGTTACAACCAACAATTTATTTGATGTCACCAACTCCAGCATCATCCGAGCCTCATCACAATGAACATCTCTCCAGTAGCATATCACTCAAATCAAATACTCAATTGAGAAACCAACAACATTTCTTTACCAAATCTCTTCCTTCTAAAGCACTAGAATTTGTGCTCAATTTATAGATCAGCTGAAGGTAGTTTCACAATCAATGACTTTCCAATAATAGGAAATACATGTTCCCAAGCTTAGAGGTGTTGAATGGACACATGGATTCGAATTTTGACACATATGGAATCTTTTAGAAGGCACTGGCCATATGGAGATTCTGGAACAATAAGAATTTCACTCCCAATTTACCAACGCACTCCTTAATTTCAAGAAGTGCTTTCCAGAGCACCCTTGAATGGAGTTAACTGCATATGAAAAGAAGTTAGTCCCTTGAGAGGTTGCGTTGGTGAGCTCATAGGTGATATAACATGTACTTAAAATCTTGGAAACCTTGCAATGGAAGTCATGGATATTTTTTCTTGTTCTTTGTCTTAGGACATGTAGCAATTGAAATGATAGGGGATGATAGACCCTATTCATTGGTTCTGGGAATGATGTCCAATTTAACCAGGTCATTGGGAATGGTGCCCAAATTGACCTATAACAAGCTCCAAAGAAATATACTATGCCCTTTTCTTTTGAAGAAGAAGAAAAAAGGCATGGAGATGGAGGACACTTAGATCATGAGATTCTAAGTGAGTATCTTGCAGAATACAAATCTCAATAAAGAGCTTTCAAGGAGAATCTAACTCTCCCACAATTTATTCAGATCAAAGAAGAAAGGAGACCTTGCAGCTATAGAAGGAGAAAGCATAATAGATTTCTATTTTCTACCTTTGATGGGTCACCCATGTGCACAACAAGGGCTTGGGGAATGAATTTGGATGCATTCTTCCTGCTACATCCAGTAGTAGAGAGAGAAATTGTTGAGATTGAAGCACTGCACCTTGAAGGTGAAGCAAATATTTGTTGGTTCAGCCATTTGAGTCATGCAAGAGTGATTACATATGCAGATTTTACTCAAAGGTTGATCAAGAAGTTTGACAAGAAGAAATCAGAGGAGAAGAAACTTCCACCACCACTTGCTGTAGGAGCACTTGCATCAGGAGAAGGAACACTTGCACCCTTGCAAAGTGGTCTTTATCTCTTGAAATTTAGAGTCCCATGCACTATTCTGGAGATGCATGAGGAGGAGGAGACTTATATCAGCGTTGATGTAGCCATATAGGAGCACCCATCATCATCGGTAGTTGGGGAAGTCACCACACCGAAGGAAGGAACCCTTGTAGCAGTACAAGATGTTCCCAAGCAAAACCAAGGTATGCAAATGTTTCCACTTTCTGTTATTTCAGCACATCATATGGAAGGTTTTGGGGACATGCCATGGCATGACCTAGGGTCAAGATTCATTGCTGATTTGGAGTAGCAAAATATAATTGTGTAGAGGACCCTTGATAGAATCGAGGAAATATACATTCATCCTAGTATGTCATTATTGAGACGCACACAACGCTTGGGGTTGGAGTGTAGATTCTTGGAGGATAGGATGAGTATTGTCCTAAACAATCAAATGAAAAATTATATGTTTAGCATTGTGCATGAGCATGAGACAACAAATGCACCATCATGGAGATCAACAATGCTATCATTGAGCAGCAATGATGAGTTGGGGGCCCAACCATTATTGGAGCATTCCAATTACCATTCTACATGTGTATAAGGGGATAGGAAGATGGTTGATGAGAGACATCTTAAATCCCATTGTTATGATGAATCTTTCTTAATGAGAACCTCATAGCTCAATGAGAATATTTTTCCTTCAGTATACTTGGATCCTCATGGGTTCCACATACTCAATGATGAGTGGTCTTCATATGGAGATCTCGAGGAGGCTTCACTTCAACATCCCATGAAGTGTAGAGATATTTATTTGGTTTGGGAGGATGGTATTCTCCAATGGAGGAATACCCATGTAAATCATGCCAGTAGACACTCACCATTGGTTGGATGGGTGATGTTGATAAGAAAGAGGCTGGTGAGCCACTTGTAGATCTATGACACAGGGCACCAGGAGGCAAGGCTGTGTTGGCTACTCTTGAAAGAAATTGGTCAGCATGTGACATATCCTATTCCAAAGGGTATGTTATTGGTTGGGAATTGACATGAAATTTTCATTATATGGTAGCAAGGAGTTTGGGTGTATTGGGGTGATGTGACATTTTTCATGTCAATCATCATGTTTTCACTCCATGGTGTATATGATGGGGATGTGAGGAGGCAATAAGAGATATTATTGCTTTGGTTTCTCTTGGGAGAGTATGGGTTTATTTTCTCCCATACTTTGCATATTATTACAGGAGTATATGGGGGCACAATCATGGTGCAAAGGGGTTGCTCCTTAGTTTTGAAAAATCAGGAGGTGATTCCACAAAGGAAGGAATCTCCCACTTATAGCAGCATCAAGGTGGATGACTTGGGCATGTGGCATGTCAAAGAATGGAGTCATGGAGTGACAAGAGCCTTATCACTATGTCCAACAGTGCTGTCACTTGGGAATATGCATCTATTGATGCAGTGTTCCAATGGGAGTATGTATCACTTTACATTTCAGAGCATTATGAGGAGATTCTCATGGGAGGGCTCATCCATGAACCTCATTTTTAGTCTACTCACAATGCATGATAATAATGGTATGTTTGTACTTATTGTTCATCTAAAAAAATATTTTCATTCTCTTTCCATATATGTACAGTGCATTGCTCCACAAGAGGGCAAGTTTCTATTTTTTCTACCTGGTCTTTCTAAGACAAATATTAGTGATGGAGGAAGCCCCTTTCTTGGATGGCTTTGGGAAGGCGTTGTGCTATTCTTGTTATTCTAAGCTGATATATAATTCTATTTACTACTCCTTAGTAAATGAGCAAACATGCACAACTAGAAAATTGTTGGAAGACAAATTTCCACATGATGTTCTAAAATAGCAGTTAGCAAAATTGTTTCGTATCCACTAGAGAAATCATTGGTACCATCCACAATTACACATAAAATTCAGTATATTTCTTATTTGGATACCATATGGTGATGATGAGTTATTCACTTTGTATGGGATGGTTTGGGCTCATGAAAGTAGAGAAGGGGACTTTTCAGATCCAGTTGTCCTTTGACTCTTGAGGGAAATATTATTGTAGCCCAGATTCTACAGTAGCTCTACACTTATCACAAGTGGAGAGAGAGACAGTGTGCGGTAGGCCATTTGGTCTATCATGCTCATATATGCAGCCCACCTACATTGCAGGAGCCAAAGGTGGAGGAACCTTTTCATGTGTTTCCATTTTGGAGGGTGAATCACTTTGTATGGATGATATCTTGAGGCTTGAGCTTCACATGGGAAGGAAGGTTCCCAATCATTTTTTATTCCATGCCTCAATAAGGCCTCTATACCACATATAGTTGCCTCCATGGATATCCCACTACTTTATGATGAGAGTCATTTGGATTTATCACCAAAGGCTTACTTATACACTTGGGAGGAGCAACTTAGGGACACATTGATGAGAGGGCATCTTGTTCATTGGAGGGACTTATCATATGAGGATTCTATAGGAGGAGGAGAGGAGGCTCTTCACTTATATCATTCTCATTTCTTGGGGACAGGCAACATTTGAGAGGGGAGGATTGTAATATTCCTAAATTAGCATACATCTAATTGGAATATTAAATTTTTATTTTTATCTTAGTTAGAGGAATAAGAGGGTCTGGAGACCTATAAATATCCTTATTAGGAATAAAAAACACTCCTAATGTGAATGGAGGACATCTAAAAGTTGGATTGAAGACCCTTATTTGTGAAAAGGGTTGGAACATGGAAGTAGTGGCATTCATTGAGGGACAACACAATTTTGGAGGGAGACTCCATGCATGGAAGTAGTGGATTTAATGAGTGGGGCCCAAGGTGAGGAAGCTCAAAAAGAATATAAGGAAGGAAATTTCAGCCATTGTGGGCATGATTGGATTATTATTTTTTTCATGGTCTTTTTAGAATTGTTGCTGTCTTCAACTATTTAGCTAAGATTGCAGTGTTGTTTAGCACAGGGTGTTCCCAAGCGAGAATCCCACCTCTATCCTTGAGGGACTTCTATTTCCCACTTAGGAAGAGTGTTTGCACTACATTTCCACATTCCAGCATTTTTCCAAGCTAAATCTTTCTTCAACAGTGCAGTGTCTGCTTAGAGCTGCGTTGTGTTGCAGGGTGCAATAGTGGAGTTTTGTATTGGGTGTTTTATGAGCTGTTTGTTAGTGGAGGAAGGTTTCATTCCATTGGGAGACCAATAAAGAAGCACCTTGGGCTTTATTAATATATTTGGCATCATTCCAAGGTGATTTTGTCCCCCACAACACAATTTTAGTCCAGATTTGCGTTATTTTAGGGAGGAGTTGTAGGGGTGGTTGCAGTGTCTGATTTGGGAGGTGATTCCTTTAGTGAAGGGGAAAACCTTTCATTCAGAGGATCTATTGGAGAAGAGTTATAGGATTCTACATCAGCTTCAACTATATCTTATCATTTATATTTTTGTGGCATACTTTCATCCCTAGGGTTGCAACTTACATTTTCATATTGTATGCATTTTCCGGAAACCCCCTTGGGTTATCTTGGAAAGGTGATATAGAGCCTAAATTTGTATGTATAACATCTATTGAGGCATATATAATTATATTTGTATCATTTTATGATCTCCAACTGTATTTATGCATCTTATTGTTGTGTTGTAGTAGCTCTTTGACATTTTGTATTATAGCAGCATCTCACTTTTGGGAGTGATTGTTTATGGGAGGCGTGTTTCCTCATATCATATGACTTGTGCCTAACTATTTTGTATTGATTATTTTGTTTTGATATAATTTTATGCCTCCATATTGGTATCCATTGTTGATGCATTGATTTACACTGCTATTTCCATGTTTATGCACTATATTTCTTCTTTTCCCGTTTGGGAATACTACAAGGAATTTTTGTACACATCTCAAGTCAAGCCATAAAATTGAATTAACTAAGCTAACTGAATGAAAACAACTTATTTAACTCATTCAAGTTTTCTTGTGATGTGGAACTTCATTTTTCTCCTAATTTAGTTCAAGGGAAAATTAAATCATGATTTTCTTACTGCCATTTTTCAACACTCCCTCTCAACAGGAAAGGGATTGACATGTACCCCGATCCATCACCTTTGGAATTTACTAAATGTAACACTTATCACTTTTATTCTTGCTACAACAACATCTGCAACTAAGAATCATAATTAAAAATAAATAAATAAAATCATTGAATTAATGTGCAATTATTTACTGGGAAAAATATGTTTTTTTTACTCTACTACTAAGCCTCCTGCTATGCTATCAACACTTCTCTACAATCCTCATTATCTAACTGAAATTGATCCTTGCTACTGAATATTTTGGGCCCCTATAGTAAGTTCATGATCCATGAGACAAAAAACACCTTAATGGACCTTGCCCAAATTTATGAAACCCTTGGGACTATTGCCTCACATCGTGCCACCTCACACCTAAAGGTATGGATACATTTGACCCCTCTTCCCACTTGGCTTAAAATCTCTCCCTACTAGAGGTCTCTACTTAAGTGGATGTTTCCACTATGTCTCCTCTTTGCTTCTCCATCAATTGCTGCTCCACAACTTGATGAGGATGCTTTTGAGGCTCCATTTTGAGAGGTAAATCATGCTCCTTATAAAACACCAAGTCTCTAACCTTTTCCTTGCTCCTCAAGGATTTGTATGCATCCTCGACCACAAGTGCATATAGGATCTTGACTCATACACTGATTTTATTCACCTATATCGTGGTGATGTGTCTGAAGAAAACCTTCCCTTTGCTAAATATCACATCATAGCCACATTCTTCCAATACCGCAAAGGAAACGAGATTATTATTTAGACCCAATACAAATATCACATCCTTGACCCTAAGATGGGAGCCAGACTCCCTCTAAAAATAAATTTTACCGATATCAGTCCTGCTATACCTCCCATCATCTCCAAACCCAATTTTCAGCTTCAGGTTTTTCTCCTCCAAGTCACTGAAGAAATATCTATTCCCTATCATGTGGAACGAGGAACCATTGTTGAGATACTACATGCTTCCCATTACTGTGATTCCATGCATGAAATGAGAGTAAAATCAATATCAAAATGTGAAGCTAGATCTTCACTTGTTGCTACTACTGCAGGCTCCTTCTTTCTTGCCTTCTTCTGTATAAATTTCGTGGCATAATGCATGAATTCATGATAGTGAAAGAACTTGATATTGGAAAAGTATTTCTTCTTTCCCTCCTCATCTTGGCAATTCTTTCCATTTTATTTATTTAATTTTTTGACTAATGCAAGGTATTCTTCCACTTATTTTGATGAGGTCCCATCTCTATTCTCATGGCTTAAGATCAGACCATAATCGCTCCCAACTCGGTAGTTTATCTCTACCATTAATGAAATATTGATAACTATTCCATCTCTTGGGAAGACCCAACAAAGCTAGAGCTACCAAATATTCTTCAAGGATATTCACACTGACCACACCAAGTTCATCATGACACTGTGTAAAATTTCTCAGATACTGTGGAAATGTGTCATTATTTTTCTTCTTAATACTCTGAAGCTTGTCCTTGAGTACCAAATTCCTATGGTCACTATCATTCTCAAAAAAGTATGGAAGTGTTTTCCACATCACGAATGGAGTTTATTTCCCATGGATATTTGAACAATATGATCTCAAACTCCCTCTAATATGATCCTCCTCACTTTAGCCACATCCTTCTTCCACTGAGCGAGATCTTGGGCATCAGTTGTTGTGGATTTTATTACATATGCCTTGATTTAATATAGTATCCCATTTTAATCTAATACTGCCTCCATATGTATCTTCCTTGCCACAAAATTTGTGGCTCCTTCCGAAGCATACTCGAGCTTGAGTCTGGTGGAAGTCATCTTCTTAGTCCTGAAGAAAGCCTGAAACGTTGATCTTGAAATTCAAACCTCCTGCAAAGACAACTTCAAATTATCTTCTATACTGTGAAGCTAGCTCTAATACCATGTATAATTTAATTGAATATTCAATACTACCCATGTAATGTTCTAAAACATAAGACTCAAATTTACTCTACTCATATACGGAAATAAATTCAAGATTGAGAAGAAATATAAAAAATATGCAACATGAACTAGAAAACATACACAATGATATATATAGGGGAAAGAAACTTCTCAAAACCCCTTCCTATATATATTACATTAGTCAGGAAATAAAGAAGAAATACAATTCTTGCTCAAGCCTTACCAACCTCTGCACAAGTATAATCTATCTCACTGCCTCATAGACTGACTCTGGCCAATACTTAGCCAATTTTCCTTCCTTTCAGGCTCATATTTCCTCTCATTTTTCCTTGGGAATCAGCCTCTATAATTTAGGGAAATTCCTCATCCATAATTGCACAATCCCTATAGGTCCGTCTCTGACTGCGTTCACCACTTATACAACTTGGATAATTATACAATTGATAATACACTGCACTTGAACTCCAATATCAGCTAGGTAACTCAATTTTCACGCATGAATGGGTTATTTAATATCTTATCTATTTGTTAACTAGTCGAACACTGAAGGTGCACCCCACTACTAGTTCCTCCAACAATTGGAACTAGTTTAACTCACCTTAACTCAATTTAATTGAATTAAATTGTTACAACTGAAATTAACTCAACCTAGGCTCCTAAATTTTCAAAATCACTGTACAAAACACAAGTTAAGCCCTCAAATCCAATTAAATAAATTAATTGAGTGAAAACATCTCAGTGAATTCTTTCAAGTTGTCTTGTGATGTGTAATTTTGATTTTCTCCTAATTTAGTTCAAAGGAAAATTAAATCAATATTTTCTTGTTGCCATTTTTCAACACAAAGGGTAATTGTCTAATTTTGGCTACCTAAAGACCACATGACATACTTGTAGTCATATATCCATGTGGATAAAAACATTTATGTTTGCGGGGATTGATTTCTAAGTCCATATGTATTATTTTCTTGTAGCGTATGCCTGATATAATTAACCATTGTTGTCTTGTCATGTGCATAACCATGTTTTGTCATGGATGAGTTTGAGGTTTGAGAGGTCATGGTATTATATATCATGCTTAGAATACATGTATGTTGTTTCAGAATCTTTTTAATCCATGTAACATATATGTAATGAGATTTGAGTGTCTTAAGATGGTTTCCATTTTTGTCATATGTACATGGTGCTTTGTACTTGCTACAATGCTAAGGACATTCAATGTTGTGTAGAGGTGAAGGTATTCAATTACAATGTCATTTTGTAGCTTCTAGGGTGCATTTATTTAATTGATGTGTAGAAAAAGAGAATTTTATATGTGTTTCTCTTGATGCGAGATTGCGGGAAAGGTTGAAAGGTCATATTGATGACTTGTACTCGATGTTATTGTTGATGTAAGCTACTACTATGATTTGGTGAGGACAATATTGTTGATCAGTATTTGGTTTTGCTATTAAAATGACATAGTACTACTTGTTTCCATGATGTGATAAAGGATAAAGAGTGTTTGACCGTGTCATCTTGTATCCCTCATCAAGAAAACCTGAGTTAGCATGTGTCTAGGGAGAGTATACTGAATGTCTTCAACAAATGTGAGATTAGTGGAGGATTGTTGGCATCATTGACTTAAATGTCCTTTTATTCAACCATAGCCCTTTTCCATTGATGTAAAAGGTTGGGATATTATGAGGAGATAATTTTTCGGAGGCTAGTTTTAGTTTGAAGGATTGACTAGCATTGCCAAAAATTCCAAAGAGGGAGAATGTTGGCACCAATTTCGCTTAGATGTTACACATTTTTCATTGATGTAAACCTTTAGAGAGTTTATGGTTTTATTAGGAAGAGTAATGGAAAAAAATAAACCCTTGATAATCACCAAATAGTTAATAGGGAGCTAGGGATTCCTAGCTAGCGATGGCCATCAAACTATTGTAGAGGAGTAGTGGCTCCCAGCTATTTGGTTCTAGCTTTTATAAAAGAATTTGATTGATAATAAAAGAAAGAGAAGAAATGCATCAATAGTTGGGTGATTTTCTTCCCCTTTAGGGTTTCTGCTAGATATCTTTCTGTCCTCTATGTATGCTTCATATGATGTCTATGTTGATTGTTTAATGTGGTTTATATGATCATATCTATTGACGATATGATGTGTAATGTTTGATTAGTTATTTGTCAAAAATATTTTAAATTTATATATATTTTTATCACTATTTATTCACCCACCCCATCTCAGTACTTATTTGATTTCAACATGAAAAAAATGACATTAAACTTGGTGCAAAGGATGGCGTAAAACTTGGCACAAAACTTGGTGCAAAACATTCTGTAACACCTCGTGATAAACTTAGTGCAAAACCAAGTGAAAATTTTGGATCAATTTTTGCACCATGTTTGATAAATGGATGAAAATAGCACCAAAAATAGGCTCGAAATGAAAATAAGGAAGCAAAAAGGGATGGTAATCACATAGTTTTGTTGAAGTGATGATGGATGGAGAATAATCAAGTTCTTGAAGGTGAAACTTTATTAAAAAAAAAAAAAAAGGAAATATTTACAATGTCGAGTTATTTGATCCCTCTCAACACATAATAAATCCAAAGTTGAGATACAACTATATTGGTATCACAAAATAATAATATCATTATATGTAAATTAACAATGTTGAAAATTAAAAAAGTGCGAACATGATCAATGCTCAATTGAATGGGAATATGGATGGTGCCCATGATTGAGGCCTCCCTCATGTTGGACCCATGAAATTAACAAGAAAATATATCCTTTCACTGAGCACAATTTTTTTTCAAATTTTGGTAGGAGAAATCACCC
Source organism: Pinus albicaulis (assembly GCA_034641835.2). Taxonomy (NCBI): domain Eukaryota; kingdom Viridiplantae; phylum Streptophyta; class Pinopsida; order Pinales; family Pinaceae; genus Pinus; species Pinus albicaulis. The sequence goes on from CM076579.1 coordinate 351,832,549, forward strand.
CATAGCCATTAAAACTTCGATAGAGATATTCATAATGAAATTTTTTGGTGTACATCGTAACGTCCTGAGTACACACACTACATTAAGTTTTATTTTTGTTGGTAAAGTTGTAAGAATATATTGTACTCTCTCTTTCTACTCTAAACCCTAAATCATCACTTTGGTTTCCTCTGAGGCTTAAACCCTTATAAGAGTACAATTTTCCTCCTCCCTAGACATCACTACATTATTCTCCTTGGTAACCTCCATTAGTAAATTTTCCAAGTCTCATACTTCACATACATTTCTTTTATAGATTTTTAAAAATAATCTAATGGGATAGTTCACATGGATCTAGCCATCACTAAGAGAAATTTTCATATAGGTAGATGAAATCTAGAAACCCATGATCAATGTTCAAATTTATTTTTCATTATATGGGAGGGGGTTTTTTTTCCCTTCCTATTTGAAGAAATGGAATATATGGATTTAATATTTTGTAGTGTTCTATATTTCTTAAAATCCCATGGAATGTATCTCAACCACTGGACACTAGATTTGATTCCCAAAAATTTCATTCTTTCAATTGTTGCTAACAAGGAGAATCTTCCACTCTTTCCTTTACATTGCTAGAATGATGGAACTATTCAAAATGTTGGAAACTCCCTAGGGAAGCGCATATATTGAGCTAATCCATAGGATGGATTTAAATCATGTGCATGTATATTTTTTAAATTTTATTTAAAGAAGTGGTTATAATAAGCAGTTTAGTTAACCAATGATACCTAGCTATACCTACAACTAGTGGACTATGAGAAGATCCCCTTCAAATGCAAAGTGTGTTGTAGGTTAAAAAACTTTGGAAATATAGACTCAAGTTAGCTCTTGAGAACCCTTTTCTAGAAGTTAATGGGCAATGGAAGCAACCCAAAAGGAAGAAAGTAGACCCCAATCTAAGATCCACATCCTAGTTAAAGAATCTTTGTTAGCTCTCATGTTTCTTGTCCACCTCTAGAGTTTTCCTTCCTATACTACCCCCAACGACTGCCTATCTCAGAGAAAGGGAGAAATTAACATGATATAGTCCTCAACAACAATAAATCCAATGAATTATTCCACCTACAGACACCACACCTCAAAAAATTAAGGAAGGTTCCTATACACATACTATTATATCTATAGGAATTTCATTTCTAGAAGAGAACCCAAATTTTGTTTCCCTATATTGATAGCATGGCCTTAAGACATGAGGATAAAATTAGTTGCTCCCCAAGGAAGGATAAAAAAGGGTAAAATATGCCTGTCATTTTAGAAAAAGGAGGTAACGAGGAAAGATATTAAAAGGACACTGATAAAAATATAACACAAGGAAACCCAATATGAAAGTGGGTCACAAAAAAAACAAAAACTTACTCAAAGTGATTGTAGCCAAGAGAAGCATCTTAGCACTCAATCCACTCTCGAATAAGCATTCTATAAGTACACATGAATCACAAGAAATTACATAGGATCCAATCTTCCCTAGGGAGGAATCCCCTACGTCATGGGTAAATGATGAAGGTAATCTCCTTAAATTGTAGGGACTTGGGAAATAAATCCAGGATGGAATCAATTAAAGAAATAATTATATATATAAAAAAAAAATTCCTCCTACTCTAGTAGAAAAAAATGAACGTCTTTTAGATGCTTGACGAAAGGTCCAAAATTTGGCATTCTTGTAAAGGGCTTGCAGTTAGTTCTCCCAGGGGATTCTAGGGGACTCTAGACTCTTTGGAATTCAAACATGTTTCAAATGAAAATTATTCAATCATCCCATCATTAGTTTCTACTAACTGTAACTCACTTTCCCTTTTAAGGATCAATAAAACTAATTAATTCTTATATTCCCCTAATACACCAAAAAAAAAATTAATGGTTGGAGGTTGTTACTAGATATTCAAGCCTAGGAATATGAGTTAAAATGCAACATAATGGAGAAATTCAATAACTCTTTGGGCTAGTGTAAAAATATATGAAGAATTATTACACATATCAGGAATCCCAAATGTGACTCCAGATACATCAAGTGGTACAGTTGTGACTCATTTTAACATTTCATATGTTGTATGTATTTCAATATCTCTTTTGAACAATATTAAAAAAAAGATATAAAACATAGTGAATGTAGAAAGTATATATATATATAATGAGTTTGAATAAATGACACGCTAAACATTTATCAGAGTAGTTGGATGCAGACAGAGTGGGACCCTCCTTTAGATCACAGAGTTAAAGAGTTAGCAGGTTACACCACTAGGGCCATCAATACGTCATTGTTCCCATTATGCCACAAACCCGACACCATAAGCAGCGCGAGTGTGATTGTGACCGGTGCCTCCGTAAGGCCGTTGACCTCTGCCCATTGACTCGAGATGAATGGTTCATATCAACTACATGGGAATAACTCTGAAATATTTCTCGTACAACAAATTTCCCTCGCAGTGATGACAGAAAGCGAGCCTGCGACATTAGCAAGCGAGCCGGCCTTGTCATCATTCCACTTCGTCATCCAACTTGTCATTCCACCCATCTTGTCATTCATATTTTCATTCATTTCATCTCCACGCAACATCATTTCCCACCGTGTTTCTACTTCGTCTATAAAATGGTTTTTTCTCATTCTCTTTCCACGTCCTCTTCTGAGTAGTCGAAGTTTCCATTACGGGAATTTTGAGGTCTAAAATGGGCCTCCTAAGGAAATAATAAAATAATAGCTAAACCAATAAAATAATATTTATGAATTTAAAATTCACTTTTTGCACCACAATCCATGTAACCATAGTTAAATTCAATCCAAAAGTTGTACCAAAATAAAATTAATAAAAAATTGTATTGATGTGACTATAAATGAGAATGAGATTTTCAAGAAAATTATCATCATTGAACAACTAATTCATTTGTCATTTGTACTTAAATAACTTAAAATAAAATATAAATAAAAATTTATAAATTCTTAATTATATTATATGCTATTAATTAAAATTTATATTATTTAAATTGTATAATAACATGTAATTAACATACTATATAAAAATAAAATAGTATAATATAATATAATAAATGTATAAGGATATGCATTGTTTCTTTCAAGAAATATGAAATGACAATAATATATTTTTATTCAAAAAGTGTGAAATGACATTTATTATGAGTACTTTACTTTGACTTTAAAATTACTTAAAGCACTACCATGGTTAACAATGACTTTTTATCCACCATTGAGAATGTGACAAGTAAGTACTTTTAACTCAAGCAATGCTACCTCAACCATTAGGAATGATGCCATCCCCTAAAATGTGATTGGTTCTCATAAAGTGAATTTTGATTGTACATTTTCCTTAAGAGGCCTATTTTAGACCTCAAAATTCCCCTAATGCAAGGTTTGTACCAATGTCCAAATCACCATTCAACTCTTCAGAGCCAGGGTATTTTCACAAAATTTCACTCAATTTGTTTTATAAATGGCAAAGAAAAGTGTATTTGTCGGGTCTTCTACCCACATTCCCCTTATGGCTACCAAAAGTGACATTGCAGACACAATTTGTCTACTTGACCATCCTAAATTTTATCAACATTTCATCTTGAACCAGTCTAGCTACCTTTTCTACTTTTCTCTTGTCAAGTTAGGGCTTTTATCAACATTTTTCCCTCAAACCTATCTTTTCCCATAATTCATTCATTGGTTGGTTTCAGAAATGTACCCTCAAAAGTGTTTTGTAATGAACGAGGTGGGAGAAAATGGTTTCCAGATATCCATTCTCTTAATTATACAATGTCTCTATTATCACTCTATAGATTCATATATGAGCTTCTCTGATGAATTTAAATCCACATACTTTCAATATTTTGCTAGCCCTGAGTTTTCTCAAATCTTGTTTTATTTAATGCCCAAAAAAACACAATTTTCCCTTGACTCAGATAAAAAAAAATTGAATCTTTTTGTTGAAGATATGAGACCAGTTCTGCATATTTTGGCTAAAATTGTGGTCAAATAGGATGTTGTAATGGTATATAAGATAATTTTTGGAATGTTTGCCCTAATGATGAGGCCTAGAGTGGTTTTGGATATTCCTACTTATTTGGATAATTTTGTCAATACTCAATTTATGAATCTGTCACTTACTGGGTGTTTTAGGTTTCCATTGTTTTTGTATAGTCATGTGGAAAGTTTTACTCAATTTGTGTTAATTTTTATGGATGTAAATAGAAACAAGCAGCCAGTGGTCTTCTGGGTAGATATAGTGAGGAGGGAAGTAGGAAATGAGGGTTTATTTTATTTCACTTCCTCTTTTCTGCCAATTGTATATTCAATTTTGAATGGATCACCTGCACCATGTTTGTTTCCCAAGGCCCAATCACTTTTAAAACTAAGAAAATATGTGAAATTTGGGGATTGGTTTTATTTTGAGGATCATACAAAGATTATGTTATATGGAGCTAATATTGAACCTTTCAGACTGCCTAATTTTGTTTATATGATAATGTTTTCTTTAGAGTTCACAAGGAAGAGTCTTGATGTGGATCAAATTCACTTTGTGCCTGTGAAAAAGGGTCACCTATTCAAGTTACGCGGGACTGTGGGTCCTTTTATTACGAATACTAGACAAGCAATTGAAGAGGCTCGTAAAATGTTGGATGGCATGAATTTTTTGTTAGGGGGAAAATGGGCTTATGACCCACATCATGTAATCTCAAATCACAGATTGGAAAATTTATACGCTCCTTTTTTTGATGAATCCAAGTCAGAGGTGGAGAAACTAGAAAATGGTGGAGAATATTCTGCATCTTTTCAAATGGAGGTGGAAACCCCACATCCCACCGAAAAAGGCCTTAAAAGGGGAAGAGAAGAAGTAATTTAGTTGGAGGGTGATGCAGAGAAAGAAGCCAAGAAAGAAAAGACAGTGGATGAAACTAGATCGTCGACCATGCCAAGATATTCTTTTCAGTTGGGGGAAACTTCTTGTACTCCCTCATCTCCTGTTCCTGAGCACACATGCCATGATTATATTCCAAATATAAATAAGATATTTTCACAAATTGAGGAAAGGAATAAGAAGATAAGGGAGAGTATAGAATCTCAGTTAGAAGCTCAAATATCTCCTGAGTAGACTATATTGTTGTTAGTAATGGATTTAGAAAAGGATCAGCTAAGGATAGATTTTTCTCATCCTTTAGCCATGACTGTAACATATTTTGTTAATTTCAAAACTGTTAATTTAAGATTTGATGAAAAGAAGATTCCCCTCCCAGATAAGATTAACCTTCAGATGCACATTGGTAATTTGATCTTTAATTATCTGAACAAGACTACTTCAGGTGCTGCCAAAGCTGAAAACATGATGGGTAAGGTGATAAAGCAATTCACTCTTGGTGAAGGAAAATTCAAGGGCCTACTCCATGAAAAATTAATTATTAAAAAATATAATTATTAAGATTGGATTTTATCCCAAGGATAAATCAACAATTCATAAGTTGTTGCAGAATGTTGAACCTGAGATTGAAGCCTTGAAGAAGAAACTTAAGCTTCCCACTGACGAACATCCAATAGCTACAGAGGTAGCTAAAGTAGAAATGGAGAAAGAACAATTGTTGCAGACTTTGTCGACAAAGAATGAGAAATTATCCAAATTGAAAGGAAAGAACAATTGTAGCAGACTTTGTTGACAAAGAATGAGAAATTATCCAAATTGAAAGAGATGAATGATATGCTACAAAAGAAAATAGATTTGCATGTCAATATTGTTGTTGTTTCATCAGATTCTAAAGACCTACTGCCAAACTAACTCAATTCATGACTGAGTTAAGGCTGGTATAAATTGATTTAAAAAAGACTCAAAGAGATGTGGAAACTTCTTGCAAGGTGATTAAAGTCACAAAGAAAGAGGTGCATGTGACCAAGGAAAATGCTAAAAAGTACATAAAATACTATCAAATTTATTGTCAAGAAATCAAGGAACTGAAGGAGAAAGTGAAAGGGAATATGTCCTCATTTAGGCCAAGGAAATAATATGGATTGAGATTATTGAAGTTGTCAGTAATGTGTGGGATTTTCTTGTTAATTATTGGAGAAGAAAAGAGTATTGTGAGAGACTTGGAAGGAGTTATTGTGAAAAATAAGAAAAAGTAAAAAAATAGAGATTTGTATGCCAAGATACTTATTGATTTTATAAACTCTAAGCATACACGGGAATCAAAATATTTCAGGATTGAAGATAGGACCCAATGCATGCTAGAGCTAAAAAAGATGATTGTTAAGAATTCATATAGGAAAGCTGAAAATAAAAATATGAATGAATTCAAAGAAGCAGTAACAAAGTTTAATATTTTATTTGATAAGAGAACTAGGGCTGGTCTACCATCCTATTGGGATTAGTAGGGAAACTTACTCCCTTGGGAAACCTATGAGACAATACTTGTGGAGGAAAAAAGTAAGATTGGGAATTCCCATGAAAAGACTGTGGTTTTAAAGGGAGAAACTATTTTTAATTCCTTACATAAAGACTTTCAACTCTTATGGATGATGAAGTCTTTATTTGCATAAATACCAACATATTCCAAGATTACCAATTTCCCAATGGCACATGTAAAAATTGTTAATTGTTCTAGCTCAAATGTGGATCTGTGGAGTAAATGAAAAGAGCGTGTGTCTCCACAAGAAAAAGATACAAAAATAGGAGCCTCCTCTATTATATGATCCCAAGCTGCTCAGTGACCAAGTGTTTTATTTTATCTTTTACTTAAACTTCCGAAGAGGGTTTTGTTTTATATTTTCAATGTAATAGTTTAAAAAAAGTAATTTAGGAAGTTGACATTTTGTAACTGCCCATTTTGTAATGTTGTATATAAGACTTTTTCTGAAGATGAAATAGGTTCCTGAGTTTTGGACCTCAGAGTATCACCAATTTTTGTACTTGATCTTTATGAGAATGAATAAAGCTTTCAGAAGAATTTCCAGAAATTGATGAGTATGATTAGTTTTTCCTGTTTCATCATGTGTTTTATTTCTTCTCATAATGAAGTAATGTAGTTGTTGGTCTCTAATATTACATTGTGGTTTAGAGTTAAATACCTTAATGAAGCACTCCTTTATTCTGAATGTTAGTTCTACTCAACTAGATTTTCTTCTAAAACCAAAGATAGCATATTTTGTGTTAGCAGCCTGTTATCAAAAAATTTTCCACTAGCATTTCTATCTGATTCATGTTCATTTGTATTCATCATTTGAATGCATTGTGCGGGGTTTATTTTTGTTATAAATATTCAATGGTTTTAAATATTACATTCTAGGGTTTTCAAAATGAAAGTGAAACAAATGTTTTTATTTCAGAGTGATGATAAATGTCTTGAGCACTAATCTCAACACATCCTAAGATTGTCTCTCAAGGAACAAAAAGTACTATGTCAAATTTTACTTCATCAATATAATAAAAATTTATAATAAATTTAGTCCAGTATTATTTTTTTACTTTGCTATCAACATCCAAGTTTACCCATCCCAATGGATACGGGATAAGATGATCACAAAGCACAAATCCAATATTTTTGACTATATCTACTAATGTGATGTTATCCAATGAATCTAAGTCAAAACAAAGCATCTATATTTGTCTTCTTGGCCTGGATTATAAAGTGGAAGGGTTTAGTAATCACATTCTATTCTTGGTGATGGAGAATACATAGATTCACCTCCTTTATCACTAATGTGGAACCTATATTCTTGTCCCATTAAAGCTACATTCGACTTGATATCTTGAATATATGGCTAGAAAATTAATTGTATTTGCATCCTTCTTTTAATTCTTTAAATTCAACTCTAGATCAATTTTCCAGCATTTGTCCTTAGTGTGACCAACAATGTTGAAAAAGTTACAATGGTTACAAGGATCCTTGCACTGATGTATATTTCTTGGTTTATTCTTATCCTTTCTCCACTCTGGCTTCTTCTTCCCCTCCTTGGAGGCTTCTTGGTGCTCCTTTTTCTTTGAGCCACTTGGATGCCCCTTCTATAGAACTATATTTTTTAGAGACTGTGCATATACACATTCCCTATCCATTATTTTTGGCTTGAAAACCATCACTTAATTTCAAATATGGCTATGTGGACATCGTAGATACTTGAGGAACACATCCAAATTATTGGGAGGGACACTTAGCAGGATGTTCATCATTTTGAACTTAGTGGTCTACTCCTTTATATTGTATCTCACTTTTTCTTGAAGAAGTGTAATCAGATCCATTGGTCTTACACGTATCAAATATAGTTGGGACTCAATGATGGTTTTTAAGTCCTCCCACTGAATTATTGGAAGATAAACCTCCATCCTTTAAGTGTTTTCACATTGATTTTCCACTACATCATAATAGTCTATAAAATGAAATATTTTATCTGCATGTATATGGTGAAAAATAAAATAATTTTCTAATTGTTGTAACCAATTATTTAGCTTTAATGCATCAACCTCTCTTTGGTATGGATTTATATTCATTTCTTCCATCTTGAATAGGGGTTGTGAATTGTTAATCATACTTGAACTTAGGATAGAATATCCACTTAGTTAACTTTTGTTATAACACTTACATTCATAGGAAATTAAATAATACCTCTGATGTCACTAGATATTAATAGAAACTTCCCAAAATCCTTTTGTTGAACCCCCCTCCCAATACATATTTCTAATAAAAATAACCATTATTTTTAAGAGATACCCATTATTTTTTAAAAATATCCTTATAACCCCAACATATATAAAATCCCCCTACACCACAACTCTTCCCCCAAATACAGAAATATATTTACTCTATTTTTCACAATCTTAAAACCCCCTTTATGAATGAAAGTGGTAAAATATTTTTGAACAAGGTGAAGCACCCATATAAGTCAACTATCCCCCTTAATGAATGAATGTGGTAAAACATTTTTGAACAAGGTGAAGCTCCCATGGAAGTCAACTATCCTTTCTTAACCTTTTTCCTTGATATGATTTCTATGTTTTTATGATCTCATAATATCCCCCTAGTTATAAACTTTGTAACATGTAATATTCCCAAAATGGGACTGCTAGCAAGGCATGTCTGAAAAAAACATTTTTTAGAAATGTACGATACAGGATTGGAAACCAACCCTTGGATCCCTTAGATCTGACAATATAAGACCTGAATCTAAGATGGGATAAAAAAAAAATCCTTCTAGGTGGGTTAAACAGGTCTCCCAACACCTAGTGTAGTTGGAAAATGCCCAAAGAAGGGATTGCACCAATATTTAACAACACTGCTCAGAAAATAACACAATTTAACATAGTAAGAGAAGGAAACCAATATGGACGTTTAGAAATAGCTTATACATCAGAAAATAAGATTTACAATGTGGCCCATACAATGTACATGAGAAATATAGAAGACTTTTGTGAAGAAAACCCTCTAAAAGAGGTGCTACAACAATGTATTTCACTGAAAAAGGCTTGACAACGTTATTTTTATGAGCATATAGCAGCTGTAGGTTAAAATTCAGATCTAGAGCAAATATGTGTACAAAATATTAGATATATATCATATATATTCATTAGATTGTCTCTATTTTACATACCCCTTGGGGTTTTCAGCAATACATGAAGCATATGGAGTAGATCTGAGATCTCATGTAGCAGATCTGCAGATTTCTTCTAAATTTCTGAAGCATGTGAAGGAGTATTCCGATCAGTTCTGAATATGACATGGAATAGATCAGAAATCCATGGATCACCATAGTGAAGGGCAGATTCCCATCACCAGAGAACACTCCTTAGATTTTGCCAAAACTCCCTGCAACTTTACTCTTGCAGATAACATAGTCTTGGAAGATAAAATGCACTGTAGACTTGATGAACAGTTTGTCCTGATGCCAAGGTATGGATCTTAAGCTTCGATGATCCAATACACTCTTGACAGGGGGATAGAAGGATTTTCCACTAAAAAGGGGCACTAGAATGGCTTAGATCTGAATAGATCTAGCCTCCACTTGCTGCAACTTACAAAGACAACCAAACCCTCAATAGGATCTATGTTATAGTTGGAAGAAGAGCTTGGCCAAATGCCTGATAGTGGACCAGAAATGCAAGACTCCCTCAAGAGCTACTCAAAGAAGGAGGTGGGATTCCCGATCAGGAACACCCAGTGCTAAACATCACTATTCTCTGCTAAACATCCAAGAGAATGAGAAATGTCTAAACAGACATGTTCTTCCAAAACAATAGGTTCAACAACCCTTGTTACACCATTTTTTGGTCATCTAACCTATTATCATTAGATGGACCCAAGTACACCATGTAAGACCAATTTTACCCTAAGTAAAATTTCTTTCGCTATGTAAAATAACTTAATAAAACACATTTATTAGGTTGTTTATCGTCCAAATAAGAAACCCCAAAAGGAAATATTAAAAAAATCTTTATTTGTTTGATTTTCCTCATGGAATAATCAATTAAACAATAATTGAATTATTATTCCAAGTTATATTTAACCCAAAACAAGGAAATTAATTAGATAAATCCTTATTTATCTTATTATTTTCTAGGAATAATTATTTAAATCTTATTTAAATAATATTCCTTGTTAAATATAACTAAATCATTTATAAATAATTAAATAAATGATTATTTATATAATTATCATTCAACTACTTCCTTAAAATAATAAATAAATCATTTATTTATTTATTATTTACAAATAAATGGATTTGACCCAAGTCAAATGCCTTTTCCCTCCAACAAATATAATAAAATATTCCATAAAAGGTGGATCTAGATTTGGTTAATATTATTTTAATCATGCACCAAGATCTAGAATGACCCAATATTTTGTTATAAATAGAAGGGTTTTACCATTCATTTGTCCTCTTTTGTTTCCTATTAGATCACTCTAGATCTATGCTCTTGGTCTGAATTTGAGCCATTATCCTTTTCAAATTTTCCATTATTTCACTTTGTGAGCTCCCTTTGAGTTCTATGTTTGTCTGGGTTTTCTACACCAACAAGAGAGAGAAATTCTAGATCTGAAGTGTTGAGGACTTTCAAGAACCCATCCCATTGAGGAGAATTGGAAACACCTTTCTTGTTTTCCTCCTAGGTGCCCTTAATATAAAATTCTTTAAAACATATTATTCTTTTCTTGTCTATTGGATGCATGGAGAAAAACCATATTTTTGTTGCTTAATGTCTTTTTAAGCATAGATCTAGATTTTTGCAGCATTTGTCTTGATCAACTAACTGTAGATTTACGAAAAAGTGCATGAAGAACCGCATATTATTTGATGTTAAGAATCTATTTGTTATGCGTAGCTAAAGTGGTATTTTTTCGTACACTTCGACAAAAGATTCATACTAACAATTGGCGACTCCACACGGGTTTTTCAATTACGACTGTTGTCGTTTTTCCTATTCCTGCATATCCAGCTACTTCAGACCCTAGGGTTTCTTTTCAACTTTTTTTTTTCTATTTTTATGCTATTTTTCACCTATAGAACCCTCAAACATTAAAAGTTCTAACTTCCGTGTGTTTCTATCCCTATTGCGCAGGTAACCGACACCAGCCGCAACAGAGACGACAAATTTTTCTGAAATCTGCCGCCAAGAAACCCGGAGTTGTAGGTCGCACTTTTTGCCCCAGAACCTGTGACCTGGACTTTAGGATGCACTCTGACCCGAACCTATGACACAGACGGAAAACGGAGTCGAACACACGCTTCACACTTTTTCTGCAATTTTTCAACAATTTTTCTGGGTTTGTCTGAAGCTTCTGTCAGGGTTTTCCAGCCTCTGTCTCAGCCCGTTTAGACCTGTTTCTAAAATATTTTACTCAACTAAGTGGGAATCTATCCCCTTAGGGCTTTAGTACCCTCCAATTTTTGTGGAAGAGTTTTAGCTGTTTCATCCATCTGAATTTTCAGAATTTCAGCCTTTTTCTTTTCAGATCTGATACCTCACTTTCAGATCCCTTTTAGATCAGCTCTTCTCCCTTTCAAATCACCTCATATAGTTTTTTTTGGGTTTGCCTCTAGGGTCACCTCCTTGTCCCTTCTACCTTTAGCTGATTTCCTCCTTTGTTGCAGCAACCTTGCCTCTGCCTCTTTGTTGTTTTCTGCACCTCCTTTTAGCAAATTTCTCCTTTAGATCCCTTTCCCTCCCGACCTTAGATCTATTGGCCCCTATTTAGTGTTTTTGACTACATTTTTTCCCTCTTTTAGACTAGTTTTGGGAGACCCGCCTTCTTGGGTTAGATCGATGCATAGTTAGCTGTTAATTTTCTATTATTTTAGCATTATATATTGTTCTCTGCAGATTTATTTTCAGTTACACAACACACTTTTTTATTTTACTCTCAAAATATCTGGGTTTAAAAATTAAAATTAACACACACCACACACTGACCCTAAGCGAAGAAGAGCCTGGTTAACACCGCCAGGAAAAGACTTTAAAATCAATTGACACTGCACCTTTCTGCCCTTGTTTCGACATTGTAATCACTTGATTCTGCACCTCCCTGCCTTTGTTGTTCATTCTTCTTCCCTTTGTGCCGTCATCATTGCGCCCCCAAGGCATATATCCTGGAGACTTCTTGGCCTTCACCCTCAGTTTCTGCTTGGTCGACTTACTCCTTCCCATCGTTGTCAAGTTAGTCCTCCCCCGAGTCCGCACTCTGACTCTTCTTCTGATTCTTTGGGTCCTCCCACTACTTCTGGTTCTCCCCCTATTACCTTCACCATGTCTAGTCCAGGGCCTAACGCTAGCAGTAACCCCGGCCCCACTACTGGGTCTGTTACTAGCGGAACCACCATGGGAACTACCTCGACTGTCCCTTTGCTCCCTTATATGGCAGGTCTCAGTCTCCTTGATTTCTATCAGTTGATCAATGATCCTATCCGCCATGATGTTGGTTGGCCTACTTTCCCACCAAGCTCACCTCCGATATTCCCAAGTTTGAAGGCCTTGCCAGTGAGGATGCCTTCAACCATATCCAATATTTCCACATGTGGTGTTCATCCAATTCCATTACTGATGATTCCATCCATCTTGGATTGTTCCAATGCACACTTACAGGCAAAGCTTCTAAGTGGTATGTCGATCAGACCGCTTCTTCCCATACCACCTTTGTGACCATTGCCCAAGCCTTCTTATCTTATTTCCATCTCCTTCTCCAATACGACACTGGTACCAAACTCTTGACTTCTTTCCATCAATCATATTCGACCCGTCTTTTCGCTCATGTCCAGGAATGGTGGAGAAGAAGGAGCTTATGTAGGGCTCCCACCTTTGAAGATCGGGTCTATATGGACTGGTTCCTTTGATCTCTCTTACCCTCCATCACCAAAGATGTCGCCTCCCAGTTCCCTCAAACCGAAGAAGACACCCTCCAAATAGCCTTGAAATATGACCTCATCTATGCTCAGTCTGGTTATGTTTATACCATCCTTCCTGACCTCCCCAGACCCGGTGGCACTAATGCCCTGGGGGCATCTCACTCTGCCGACGGTATCATTGGAGCTCTTTCACATCCATACGCTCAACCTCCTGTGGGCTATGGTTTCCCTCCGGGAGGGGCCAGCACCTCCAGCACTTTCCCCCCTCTAGGTAGCATATATCTAGGATACGACATACCTCATCCTTTTTCCCAACCTCTTGCCTACCTCAATGTTGCCCAACATATCCATGATCCTTACCCACAACCTGGTGCCCTAGATCCTCCAGCATTTGGACCTCCACCTCCCTTGCCTTCTCAACCCTAGCAACAGCAACTACTACCCCCTCGAGGGCAAGTATTTTCACAGCAAGGCACGACTAATCCTCCTTCTTCTTAAAGAAAGAGGACAGGAAATTAAAATCAATCTTCCCCTGGTAATTGTGGATCCCACCCTTCAGGTATTGATTCTAACACTGCTAAATAGCAACAGGGCTCTCAGCCCAAGCTGGAGAGGCCTCTTTGCACAAATAAGCCTTGTTTGTGTTGCGGTGTTTACAGTCATTACACTCATGATTGTCCCCTATTACCATAGATGCGGCAGATGTGGGAGTCTCAGCCTACATTGCGAGGACAACATGCCTCTCCTACTGTTCCTCCCAATGTGGCTACTTCTCAACCGGCTGTGTTTACTGATCCTTTCCCCCGGCAAGGATTCTTGGCTACCCAACCACCTCACACACTAGTAGCCACTCAAACTTCCCCTTCTAGTTCCTCCGGTTACCAGATCCTCATGATGAACTCTGATACACCTTTAACCGTCGACCTTAACCTGAAAACTCGGTCTCGTCAGTACCCCAAGCCTCTCGCTCTATCTGTCCCCAAGTCACCATCTTCAGGTCCTACAGAGCCTCTTTCGACACCCAATGGTCCCTTGCAGATCCCTTAGCCCAAAGTTGAGGTTCATACCAAGGTTCCTAAGGGCCCATTACGCTGAAATGCTACTTCTGGTCAAGCTTCTCATTCTTATAGCATAGTAGATGATTTGGTGCAGTCTCCTATTGCCATTTCAACACTAGAACTCCTCCAGTCGTGTACTTCTCAAAGGAAGGCTCTACTATCTGCCATGGGCACTGTAGATCGTGCTGATGACCAATTGATTATTTTCGATGCTCGTCAATTAGACCATCCTCCCCTTCCTGCTTCTGTTGCTTTCCAAATCTCAGTCAAAATCCAGAACGCCAACGTGGCTCAGTGTATTATTGATGAAGGGGCATCTACCTGTGTGATGTCTACTTCGATTTGGAAACAACTCGGATCTCCTGAGCTGGCCCCTTCCACCATCACCCTTCGTGCATGGGATGGCCATGCCTCCCATCCCATTGGCCTATTTCGTAATTGTCCTATCACTCTTGTGGGAAAGAATATTTGCGTCAACATTGAGGTCATCGATGCCCCTCTTGATTATAACATTATTTTGGGGCGTAGCTACACCTATGACATGTCTACTGTCCCATCCATGGTCCACCGAAAGATGTTTTTTCCTCATAATGGAAAGATAGCCACCATTAACCAGTTGACATATCATGAGCCAAAGTCTCAGACCTCCCCTGATTCGACCATCTCTTCTGTAGCCAATAAGAAAATCGTCGATTCTTTGATCAATGTCTCTCATAGCGTCTACAAAGACTCCTCCTTTCTTGGAACCTTCCTTGGTCTTCCTCCTCCTCCTGTCTTTGATCCCATCTTAGCGAATGCTAGCATGATGCAATCGTCTCGGGCTGACCTTAAGCGGCATGCTTCAGCTAGTCAGCAACCTCAACCTCAACCTCACCTGCTACAACCTACTCCTAGCCCTTCACCTCAGCCAGCCGGACCTCTTCCTTCTGGCCCTACTCCTATAGCTAGTACCCATGAGCCCCTTTATCCTCCTGGGTCGGTTCCACCAGGTCTCAACCATCTTGGAGCCATCCCTCCTAGCCATTACCCTGCTGGTCAGATACCTTTCCTTGCTTCCCCTCCTGGAGTTTATTTGGTCCCCATCATGGCCACCCTCTCCCTCCCCAATCTGACCCTGGGCATACCCGTCTGGTACCTTGACCCTCCAGCCGCTACCCCACCAGGTCACCCCAAACCATACCTTAATTTGACACCAGTTCAACCGGTTCCCCTAGCTTCTTCCATCGCTATAATGCCACCAGCACCGCAATATAACCCTTCTCCTGTTATGAAAAAAACGAAAAAGAAAGTCAAAGCTCGCAAGGGAGCATCCAAAGACAAGTCCACCCCGACTGACCCTACCCCTCCTCCACCCGCCAAGCCTTGTGCCTTGTGTGATGTCATCGGTCATGCCACCCATACTTGTCCTGAGTTTCCTCATATTAAACCCATGGTTAAAGTCACGTTCCCTGAGTCTACAGTCCCTGAACCCTCTGTTTATTCCTCATCCGTAGCCAAAAACCCAAAGACTCTTCACACCAGAAAAACCTGTGCTCTGTGTGGTGTCCATGGCCATTATTCTCACCATTTTCCTCACCTAACACATTACCGAGCCTCCTTAGATGTCATTTGCAAGTATGAGGTTGAACGAAATCAATCCGCCTCTCCCATCCTCGCGTAGTATGCGTCAAGTGTTGTGTAGATTAATCCGTCTTGCGGACAAGACCGATCTCTCTAGTACTAAAAGTAACTAGCAACAAACAGCCAATTATACTAATCTCTCTCTAAGCATATAAGCTTCATAAAAACACTATATAGGTGTAAGGCCTACCTTATGTCCAACGCTTGCTTGATCTCGTTGAAGTCCTTCCCGTGCACTGAAAGAACGTTCCTCGTGAATCTGCAGTCACAAACAAGCAAAAAGATTACGCAGCACCTGTATAGACATTATTATAAACCATACTTATCATAATGATCAAGGAATTTATGAAATAAACCATGAATCGACAGTTTAATGAGAGAAATGAGTATATTTGTATTAACTTCAAATAAAGAAAACCTTTACAACTTGTGCCTTGATGTTGTGCAGGTCCTCCTGGGGTCCGAAGCAGGAATCTCTTCTAATTTGACAAGCATTGCACTCTTTGAACCAAGACATATAGAGATGAGTGATTTAACCTCACAGAAAGTCTTAGTTAATTGAGACTGAATCTCAACAGCATTTAACTTCAAATATCTTAAGCTTGAACTCCCCTTGAGGCTACCCAAGGCCTCTTTTTATAGTGGAAAAGAGGAGGTTTTCTGTTCCAAATATGAAGGGATAGAATCCTCCTTCAAAGGGATTAGCTCCTTACATCAAGGGGTTAGCTCCATCAAGTGAGGGATGCATGAACCTTTTCAAAGCGTATCCATTCCCGAAAATTCCCATCTAGAATCTTCTAGAATTCATCTGAAATCAACTTTTTATCTTTACTTTCTCGCCTTTTTGAGTTTTACAAAGGTCCGCACCCATAACACAAAGAACGTGCGGTATGGTTCCGCAGGAAAGCTGAACTTTAGGTGCGGGACCGCAGGCAATGAATAGAGAAAGTGCGATACCAATGTTTAGGGGATTTTTAGGAACTTTTCTCTGATTTTGAAAGCTTGATATGAGGAACTGATATGTTAGAATTGCAAAAGGAGGAAGTATGAGTAATAATGAGCTCATACTCATGACAGTTTTTAGTGTAACAAATTGCCCCCTAAAGTGCAAAGTCTGGAATAGATGAAGCTGTAGTTTGTCATATATGAAGAGTGCAATACTTTATCATTTCAAAGATCATCCTATGGACACCCCAGTCGGAACCTGTAAAAACATTCAATGCAAAATATATACATATATATGTCATCACTGAGGTAGGCATTCCCATACTCAGATTAAAACTAACTAGAAACTAACTCAAATCGTTCTGATACAGGAATGATTTTGAATACATCATAGTATAGATATATGTAGACACAGTATCGAAGTAGCCATCTGTTTATAAATAGTCTACTGTATAGATGATAACAAAATTCCTCGCAGCCTGGATGGTGGAAAATAGATCCAGGGTCTTGATTTCCGCATCTCGAACTAGTACGATTCTATCCATGTGAATAAATGTGTTGAAGTCGAACATGGTAGAAACCACTTGATTACCAGTCAATGATGTGAACTGTTAACAAGTGTGAGAGAAACCACCAGTAATGTCAATGGCTTTCAAAGTACCCAGTACAATCCATGAAATGTGAATGAATGAGCTGAAGTCGAACATGTCACGGAATCATTCGATCGAAGGTCAATGATGTAACCTATCGTCGAAGGCGCGAAACCTGCCATTGAGGCATGCAGATTTCAAGGTACTGACGATTTCTAGATCAACTTCCTAGATAATGAGCTGTCGTCGATAGAAAATGATCCGTCGTAGGGAAGCCCACAACATGAAATCATAGATCAAGTTTTGAAGAAATATATTGGCAAGGACTGACTCAGGGAAGGTCAAAATGGATGACAGATATTTTGCAGATGAATGGTTTATTTGAAATGTCCTCTTGAACACATAACGACATTGCAGATGGTTTGGTGACAATTGACCCAAAGCTAATACCCAGAAACCGGCTGAAGACTTTCAATGTGGTTTGATTAACTGTTAGGCAAAGGATTTCCCAACCTAGGTGGACAAAAAGCGTCATGTTCAAGAGTGGTTAATGGTTTTCTGAATAATCAAGATGTACCAAACAGGTTCGTTTTTCTCTCTTTTCCCCCACCATTTCTGGCAAGTACCTCTTTATTTTTGACAAGCTTGAGGAGGATAACATTTGCTTGTTTATAAGCTCATCCTTCGGATGATTCCAACTTAGTTTAAAATTCAAACCCTAAGAAGGAGTGGTTTGTTCCTGTTTTTAAAATTTAACAGGTCCTTTACTGTTAAGTTTTAACAAGTCCAGTATAGGAGAAACTCGGTGTTTTTCAATTTTAGGGAGTCAAAAGAAAAAACTTAAGAAAACTCCATAGGTGTAATTTTTCGTAAATTTAGTCTCTCGAGCCCGAAAAAGGATAAAATAATGCGGGAGAGAACTCTATTGACCGTAATTAGTCAACGTATACCTTTTTTCGTAAATAGTCCATTTCAGTCCGTAAAAGGGGTAAACTTATACTGAAGGGACGATCATTCATTTACTTTAACGAGTTCGAATAATCAAGTACTCGGCAATCTTTTCATATTTAGAGAGTCTGAAAAGGGCTTAAAAGAGGACTCCAAGGTTTCGCTTTTTCGTAATTTTCAAGAGTCCGAAAAAGTGATAAAAGTATACTCAGTAGTTTCACTTTTTCTGTAAATTTTAACGAGTTCGAAAAAGGGATAAAAATGTACTCATGGTTTTCAATTTTTCGTAAGTTTTAACGAGTTCGAAAAAGGGATAAAAATGTACTCCTGTGGCTGACTTTCAATTTAATTAACGAGCAGGAAAAGACGGAAAGAACTCGGCATTTTCATGTGTTTTACGAGAATGAAGGATAGCAAAACATCTCGGGATTTTCATGAGCTTAACGAGTCTTGAAAATAACCGAAATTGACTCAAGATAGGTTTCATTTTTACAAAAGCTTGAAACAGAGAAAAACTATGCTTCATAGTGGTTTCATTTTTACACAAGCTTGAAATAAAGAGAAAAATGTGCTTGATGCCCCCTAAGCGTAACTGCAAGAGCGCATGCCCCCCCAGCTTCATTTCATTCAACTAAGTACACTGCTGGTAATTAATAGCTGGATGGAATGAAGGTTCATTTACGAGATCATATGAAAGACCCGACCTAAAAACTAACCTAAATATATGACTTAACATTTACGAGGTCTATTCAAAGACTCGACTTAATTAGGGGAGGATTTGTTTCATTTTTTAACGAGCTCGACACAGGAAAAGAACTATGCTCATGGCAACGTGTTTCATTTTTTAATGAGGTTGACACAGTAAAAGGAACTATCCTCAGAAACTACTTATTTCTAATCGACCTACATAACCTACTGATTCATTTTTTAATGAGGTTGACATAGGAAAAGAACTATCCTCATACCTGATTTATTTTTTAATGAGGTTGACTCAGTAGAAGGAACTATCCTCTGACCAACTGATTCATTTTTTAAAGAGGTTGACACAGGAAAAGAACTGTCCTCATAAACTATTTATTCTAATCTACTGCTAGAATAATATAGGCATGCCCCCCGGCCGAGTGAGGGTTACATGTAATAAAATCAATACCCCATTTCGCAAAAGGACCAACAACAATTATAGGGTGAAGAGGAGAGGGTGTCGCGCGCATTTTCCGATCAAAAATTTGACAGTTGTGGCATTTCCGAACTGCATAAATGCAATCTTTGAACAATGTTGGCCAGAAATAACCTGCACGCAATATCTTTTGGGCTGTGGCATACCCAGACATATGACCGCCACATGCTCCAGAATGACAGTCATTTAACACCTTTTCATCTTCTTCATGAGTTAGACAACGTCGGAAAACAGAATCTTCTCCCCGTCGATAAAGTGTATCACCAATGATAATATACTGTTGGGATTGGAAGCGTATTTTCCGTCGCTGAGTTCGTGAAATGTCAGGCCGAAAAGATTGGGTTTGTAGATAAACAATAATATCTCCATACCAAGGATCAAGTGTACTGATGAGAAAC
Source organism: Pinus albicaulis (assembly GCA_034641835.2). Taxonomy (NCBI): domain Eukaryota; kingdom Viridiplantae; phylum Streptophyta; class Pinopsida; order Pinales; family Pinaceae; genus Pinus; species Pinus albicaulis. The sequence continues at coordinate 351,852,633 of CM076579.1, forward strand.
GAAGATTCATCCGCAATGGACTCTTCTGCCACTGTTTCAGTATCAGTAGAGGGGAAATCGCACATCAGTTATGCAAATACCAAAGATTTCTTTGCCTTGGATTTTTCAAATTCCAAGTCAAATTCCTGTAGGATAACTATCCATTTGGAATATTTGCCCCCTAGCAATTGTTTGGTCAAAATATACATCATAGGGTTGCAATTAGAAATTACCGTGGTTTTACGTAACAAGATGTAATGTCTAAAACGTTGAACAACTTGAACAGCTGCCAAGGCCAATTTCTCCACATGTGTGTATTTGATTTCAGTCGGATGCAAATTTCGACTAAGATAATAAATCACATGTTCATTGTGAGATTCATCTTCTTGAACTAGTACCATCCCAATGGTGGAATGAGAAGCAGCGAGGTACAAAATGTAATCTTGGTTGTAGTTGGGAGGATGCAATAACGGTGCATGGGTCAACGCGTGTTTAAGTGCATCAAAAGATTGATCAGCAATCTCGTCCCAAAAGAACGGAATGTTCTGTTTCAACAACCGGGTGAAACCCTTTGTAAGCTCGGCATAGTTAGGAATAAATCTACGTAAAAAGTTTTCTTTCCCCTGCAAACTTTGGAGCTGGCGTAAAGTCGAAGGAGGAGGCAATTTAACAATAGCTTCAACCTTCGATGGATCGACACGAATGCCTGCTTTCGAGACAACAAATCCCAGTAATCGACCTGATTCTACGCAGAAAACACATTTATGTGGATTCAGCCTTATCTGATAATTCCTACATCTCATAAAAATTGCTCGTAAATGAGTGGGATGATCGGCCCTACGTAATGAATGAGCAGGTAAATCATCGAGATATGGCTGGACAATGTGCTTAATGTCATGAAATGCATAAGACATAGCCCATTGAAAAGTTGCTCCAGCGTTTTTTAGTCCAAAAGGTAGTTTACAATAGGCAAACGTTCCCCATGGACAAATGAAAGTTGTTTTGGGTTGATCTGCAGGGAGTATGTTTATTTGATTGTAGCCGGAAAAGCCATCCATGAAGGAAAACAATTCACTGCCGGCACAATCATCTATTATTTGATCGATATAGGGAGTTGGATAATTATCTTTTGGACATGCTCGATTAATATCCCTATAATCGATACATACTCTTATCGTTCCTTGTTTTTTAGTCACGGGAACAATATTCGATACCCAATCCGTTAAGGGAATTGGATAAATGAATCATGCTCGAAGTAATTTTTCAACTTCAGTTTTTATAGCAGCAGCTTTTCTAGGATGAATTTGACGTAATCGTTGACGAACAGGTTTAGCATCCGGGTAAGTCTTAATTTCATGAACGACGATCGATGGATCAATTCCTGGCATTTCTTCATAAGACCAGGCAAACACGTCACGGAATTCTTGAAATAGGGCTTTATAAGTCCGAATTTCTTCATCTGTACAACAAGCACCTATATGAATGTTTTCAATTGTTCCTGGTTTTACTGAAATGTCAATTGGAACCGTTCTAGATATATTTTCCAAATTTAACTCAGAATCAGGATTTTGCAATGGATTCTGAGGTTCCTTGGCATATTCAGCAGTAAAATTGAAGCGAAATCATCTTCAAAATGATCTAATTCAGGTAAAAATGAAGATCGGTGATGTAGATCTTCCCATCGTAAATCATCAACAGACAAAAACTCACGAATTTGCTCATTTGTATGAACAAGTTCAGGAAATGTCGTTGTAATTGAACTAGATATAGAAAGTGATTCCTCTTGGATCCCATTCATTGGATCAATTTCGGTTGAAGAGGGGTTGGAAAGTGACTGTACAGCCTGGTATGCAATTTCAAATGGGCTCAAAGGCATCATGCCATCAAATGAATCTATCTCGGATTTGGAAGGTACGATCCAAGGATCATCAAACATAATAGTGTCTGATGAAATCATGTGAATATTTGTAGTAGAAGGCGATACGTTAGGAGGAGGAAAGGAAAAAGTTCCTAGTAAACCAGAATCTTTAATCAAACCTACTCCAACATCCTTATAAGGGATAGCCGTTTTACCAACATGCTGGATTGTTTCTGTAGAGGCTGGGTCGGACGAAAAATAAGTTAACTGATCTATTGTCACGATCTTTCCTTGATATGGAAATTTTATGAGCCGAAAGACCGAAGAGACAACAACAATCATAGCATAGGACCAACTACGACCCAGAAGAAGGTTGTAATCTAGAGGGGCATCAACCACTTCCACATCTAGATTAACGATTTTACCTTCGACCCCTATGGGTAAATCCTGCAAAATACCAAAAGGTTGAAAACCTCGACCATCAAAGGCTTTTAGAATCGTCGGAGATTGGTTAAGTGTAGGGGAACCAAGCGATTTCCAACACTGAATCGACATAATACACGTTGAAGCTCCCTCATCAATCAAAGTCTGAAAGATTGGTCTGTTTTTGACTAACACTGGAATCTGGAAAGCCATTTGGTGAGGAAGACATGGTGTACTATTTTCTAAATTGAAGATTATAAGGTTAGAATCCTAAACATCGACAGCTCCTATGGTAGACAATAATAATTTACGCTATGCTGGACATGATTGCAGCACTTCCAAAGCCAACATTGCTGAAGGAGAAACAGCTAAGTCTTCAACAATGTTGTAATTCTTAGCAGCTCTCGCATGTGGGTTGAAAGCTGATTTACAAAGAACACCTTTAGCAGGCGGTTTGATTATTAAGTCTGGATTTTGTTTCTCGATCTGTAGCGGACTGGAAACAGGAGGAGTTGTAGTTGATGTATTTGCATTGGAAGACTCTGCTTCTTTTCCATCAACAGGATTCTTAGAACCGTAATCTTGCGATCGCGTCGCAACCCTTACATGAGACATCATCATAATAGGCTCTTCTAAAGTAGTCGAGGAAGAACCAATCATCTTATTATCTTGAATTGGAAAAGGATCCTTCAAGACAGCAGGTTGTTGTGATCCTTTAACAAATTTCGTAACCTCGTCTCGATATGGACATTTTTTCGTGAAATGATCTTGTTCACAAATGAAGCAAGGATAGCGAGGTTTACGTTTTTTGTCATTGGATTCATCTTTATCAGTTTTCTCTTTCGAATTCTTTTTTTTTTTGTTCCTCCCCTTCTTTTTACCACCAGTTTTTGATTTTGTCGTAGATTTTTCAACGACATGAATATCGGCAGAAACTTGGGGAGAGGATTCTCCTTTCGGGGAATCAGGTAAAGTTATAATTAGAGAAGAATTATTTGAGGATTTCTTCTTGCTTTTAGAATTGACTGTACCAATCATACCGTCAGCGGCATGAGACCCTGAAGGAGCAACAACTATTTGACCTTGTTTTGGAAGGTCTGGGATTTTTTCATGTAGAGTACCTGACTGCGTATAAATGAGGTCAAGGTACTGAGCCTGAGCAATTACTTGCTCTTCAGTAACAACACCAGCCTTAGCTACATCTTCAGTGATCTTGGGTAACAATGATTTAACAAACCATTCTGCCAAAATTTGATCTGGAATATAAACTTTCACCAAACGTCATCTACGTCGCCATTCATGAATATGATCAGAAATATATGTGGACGTAGATTGTTTTAGCGAAGTTAATAATTCTGTCCCGTTGTCGTATCTGACAAGCAACTGAAAATGAGTCAAGAAAGCAGTTGCTAACTGACTGAAATTATGAAACGAGCTGCGTGGTAACTCAATGTACCATTTGGCAGCAAGACCTATGAGGGTTCTTTGGAAAAGATGTAAGCGAATCGAATCATCAACGATTGAATTAGATGCACACCAAAGGTGATAAGTCATAACATGATTCGATGGATCCTCTCCTGACTTACCTTCGAATTTTGGTATATCACTGGGCAACTTATGAGGCATTGGCGGCCAGTTCTGATAATAGAAAATGGGATCATTTGTAAGGCGCGTCAAATCAGGTAAGTCCAAAGTTGCGATGAATGGTAGTTGACGGTTAGGGTCGCGAAAACCTTGAGAAGCCAAAGCAGATCCAGGAGGCAGATACCCAGGATAACTAGGAATTGGATTTGCATTAGGTATTGTATAACCTCCCGGATAACCAGGATGAACCGGACCATACTGAGGTTGTTGATAAGTATAACCAGGGTATGGTTGATACTGATAGCTTGGATTCTGTACATAGGGACCGAATTGCGGCTGTCGTTGGTACGGTTGATACGTAAATTGAGGTTGACTTGTAACAAATGTACTCATACCGTCTTGTCCTGCAGGCATCTGAACTGTAGTCTGAATGGAGGGTCCTGACTGAGGTACAGAGACTTGAGGGATTTGCACGGATACAGGGATAGAAGAAGTCGATGCTACAGATACTCCAGAAACAGGTGTGACAGGTTGAACAGACGTTGCAGCAGTTGCAGCAGTTTGAGGCGGAGTCTGAGGTGTACTAGGCCCAGCCTGCTGAACTGAACTAGGTGCAGGAGTTTGAATAGCTGGCTGAACAGGTTGTTGGGTTGAACCAGAAACCAATGGATGGCCAGGTTGGTAAGGTAACTGCACATTAGGCTGCAAAGGCTGTTGATATTGGGATGGATCCCACACCATCATTCCGAGGTATTGTCCCGTAGAAGGTTGAACATAAGGACCATAACCTGGTTGAACGTAGGGTTGATAATTAAGAGGTAAATTTCCAGCTCCTTGAACAGATGGTTGACCAGAAGGCTGTTGGTAACCTTGAATTGGGTACTTCCCTTAAGGTTGATAACCCTGAGGCACGTACTGAGGCTGGGGTTGATAAGGACCCTGAGGAGCATATTGTGCTTGGGGTTGACCTTGAGGAATGTACTGTCCTTGAGGTTGATAACCCTGAGGTATGTACTGTCCTTGGAGTTTCCCCCCAAAATAATATGATTCCACAGTTTGTCCTGGGAAAAATCTACCTTGAGGTTGTGCCCCAGGTGGTAATTGACTACCTTGAGGTTGTGCCCCAGGTGGTAATTGACTACCTTGAGGTTGCCCCCCAGGCAGTAACTGAGTTCCCTGAGGTTTCCCCCCAGAAGGAAACTGACTGCCTTGAGTTTGAGGATTGGGAATATTACCAGACATCATAAAAACTTGCTCTGCATTTGACGTTTCAATTTTAAGTCCATCAAGACCAGATGATAACACGTTTTTGATGGGTTGAGGAGTTGCTCCTGAGAAAGTACCAGACAAAGACTGATATCCCGAAGGAATAGAAGGACCACCATGTAAAAATGATTCAGGTGTTTGAGAAAACATGGATGACTCTCCAGCCATAAAAGATGACGGATAATAGCCTCTAGGTGTAGGATGAAATGGAATTCGAGGTGGATAAAAATCAAGACCCAGATTCTCTAAAAAAGCTGTTAAAGAGAGATACCAAGGATTATTTCGAATGGGGCTGTAGAAAATAGATTCACGCTCCCTAAAATTTAACGATTGAGGGGAGTTGGGAAGAGATATGTCTTCATCTGGATTAGTAAGTTCTTCAATAGAAATAAGTCCAGAGGGAAGATTTTCTGTAATGATATTTCTTACCCTAGGTGAACCTGGATCGCTAGAAGTTGGTGTGATAAATCCTGAGGATGTCTCTAACACAGAAGATTCAGTTTCAGGTTCAAAGATTTCAGGTTCGTCAGATAATTCACCAGAAGGAGAAATATTTTCAGTAACTTCAGAAACTGAAATCGGTTCTTGAATGTATTCTGTTGTAGGTATTTGATGATCAGGATGTATAACTATAGCTAAAGTTTCAACTTCTGTTGACCTAAGTCTACGGCTATGTTGTGGTAAAAATACAACCCCCCCATTTTTGACTTGTTCACTTCAAATAATGGGGACCCTTTCTATAAAATGTTTTGGCTAAACACCTTTTTGGATTTTTATTTAGTTGATTGCGCTACGCTTTTGTTAGTTTTTCGTTTTCTTTGGATTCTTGTTTTGATTGCTTTGTTAGAATCGATTTTTTATAAGCTTCCCATTGACGCTTGTTTCGCCTCATTTGGTCAACTGGTTTGAAAATGGCATTCCTTTGAAAATATGATTATTTATGTAGCCTAGGTCAAAAATGCTTAAAATGTACAATATTGCATTTTGTAAATAAATTAGTTCAATAATGCATTCATTTCAAATATTAACCCATAGCGAGTTTTTACTAACATTTTTCCATTTTAGTTATGCGGCCAAATCATTAATTATCGGGATTTAAGAAATTTACTCCAATTTCCAAATCAATTATTAATCTCGAAAACCCATAACATTCAAGTGGCTGTAGTTTATTTTTATTATTTTTATTTATTTTTCAAGTGGCTGTAGTTTCAATAATTTCACAACTTAACTAAATTTCGTTAGAATAAAACCAGAATAAGAAAAATAATATTAAATATTAATTAAATTAAGTTAAATTAATATATAGTTAATTTAATTTAATTAAAATTTAATATATAAAAAATAATATATAAAATATAATAAAAATAAAAAATAAAATAATTTTCATCGCATCGGGGGATCGGGTCGGAAATTTTTATTGAACATATTTTAAAAACCTCGATGCAATGATTTTATCCGATGCGATGAATCGCATTCATTCCATGCAACGCGATGAGTTAAAGTCCGATGCGATGAGTTCATTTTTTATTTTTTCTCGATGCGATGAGCTATTACGTTAGTGGTAAGTCTTACGTAGGTTAGTATTAACTTAGTTTTTCATAAGGGTAATAGTAGTTTGTTTTTTTTTTGTTAGTATTAACTTAGTTTTTCATTTTAATTTTATATTAGTTAAATGTTAATATAATATTAATTTTATATTAGTGTTAGTTTTTAGGTTAGTCTAACATTAAAGAAGAAGAAATAATATATATATAAATAAATGTTTTAAAATTATTTATAAATTTATATATAAAGTTATATTATAATATAATAGTGTTAGTATAGTTGTTTTAAATTAATATAATAATTTAGGTTTTAGTTTGTTGAATAATTTAATTTTTTAAAATATTTAAAATAAATTAATTATTTGATTAAATTAATTAATATTTAAAATATAATTAATTTAAATTTATTATTATTTAGATTAATTTGTTTATAATTATATTAATTAGTTAGATTAATATTTAATTAGTTTAATTTATAATTAGCAATTAAATTAGAATTAATTATTAGAAAATTGTAAAGCACTTAGATTTAATTTTTTAATTTAAATTCTCGATTTTTTTTAGCCTGCCAACGTGGAAGTTTCCGGGATGATTTCAGATTTGACTTGTCAACTTTGGAGGCTAATAAATTGAGATTTACTTAGCCAAATGAGGCCCAGGACGGCTCATTGGAAAGAGAAAATCAAGGAGAACATTTCTGAGGAGGTTTCAATAACAAATTTGATCATTTATTGGGTCAAAAATCAGACAGAAGATCAAGCTCCGAATTTCTAAAAATAAAATCAATTTTCTGAGTATTATTTTCTTCATTTTCATTTGCCCAGCCTCTTCTAATTTCAGATTCATGCATCAATATTATCCTTGGTTAATTAAGATCGTTATGAGTATCAATAAGAAGCTCAAATTTCCTTTTTATTTATTTAAATAGAATTTGATTAGATTTGTTTTAAATGTTAGAAATAATATTTGGATTTTATTGTTGCATCTTAATTCATTTTAATTTCTTTTTGCAGGAAAAAACAATAGAAGAGATATTGAGGAAAAAGATTTCAATCAATGAGAAGACTCCAACAATTAAAGATTGGAATTTTTGAGCAATTAAAGTTGGATTGGGCAGATTTTTCTCCAAACAAACTCTCTTCTAAAAATAGTTTTGGGAGGAATTATAAATTGCAGATTGCAAAATGTAAAAGGGGCTGCTCTCCTCTGCAATTCCAGACTTCTAGAAGCATTTATGTAATAGGAATTTAGAATTGTATATGGGGAGGAGAGAAAGTTTCAGATCTGAACATTATTGAGGGTTTATGCTTTATGTCTTTTATTATGCATGATGGGCAGAGTTTGCATTTCTGCAGCTCTAGTCTTGAAAGCATAAATTCAAGTAATGTAAAGTACTGTTAGAGACCAGGATCAGAGAAGCAGATTCAATTAACTGGTATTTTTGGCATTTCTGTATCAAATACCAGTTTCATTTTTATGTTAATAAAATTGTTGTTTCATTTTATTCATGTTTATGCATTTCTGTTGATATGGATAATTTGTCTCAAATTGTTATGTATCTCTATTCTTATGGATTTAACTCTGATTTCTGAGTAACGATTTGCTCAGAAATCTGTCTTATAACACTGATTTATTAAATAGTAATGTGTTGTGAATTTCCTCCACATGTTATTGTTTAATTATTAGTTTGACTGATATGATAATCGATATCATTTTTGTGAATTTCTTCCGGAGTGTTGTTGATTTATTATTTTAGTCGAATGGTCTCAATAGAATGTGTTTTAGTACTCACAAATGTGAACTAATTGAATTTCTTCATTAGTTTGACATTAATTAAAAGCCAGACATATTTTAATTCTCATCACTTAATTATCTTGCTCTTAGTTGGGTTAGATTTTCATCTACCTGATTGAGATAGGATTTAGATTAGTTTCTTTTTGCTTGCATTATAGAATAAGTTTGCAATTAGATTAATTTCTACATTCTTTTAAGTCCTCTTCTTGAAGAGGCAAAATCTTAGTTGTGGTTTGGCTGAACCCAAATCAGCTTAAGGGTCATTCTCTTGCCTGATCAGCAAGAAGAATTGATCTGATATCCCTGTCTATTGGCATTTAAGGAAACATCATAAACCAATAGCGATAGGGAAAAGGTAACTGGACCTAGTTAAACCAGTCGGAGCCACTATCATAAATGGAAAAGGAGCTGTATTAAGGTCCGGACCGGGTGGTTATCCCCCAATGTTGTTGCAGCGATTTTCGAGGCCTCAACATTTTTGGCGCTAGAAGGAGGGCCTGAGATTTGTTTTACTTTGGAGTCTTTGAATTCTAATATTTCATTTTTATTACAATGGCTCATTTAAAACTTCCAATTTGGAGTTGTATACATGGACGTGCATCTTCCAATACTCCACCCGAAGTGGTAAGACTCTTGTCTCAGGTAAAGTTTGATGGTAAGAAAAATTCTTTTGCTTTTAATCATGTCTTTCAATTTATTCAAAATGTTTGAAAGAATGTGAATTATGGTTCACCCACAATAGAAGTGGTATTCCAGGGCACTGAAAGATTGATAGCTATAGGAAAACCAATATATCCGTGTTGTGGTTATGAGAAGCATTGTTGTATTTACATGAATAATTAGCCCTATTAACTTATTGTTCCAATTTTGAATGTTTTTGTTGAAAAAATAACAATGCAAGGAAATCAATCATGATCTCTGTCTGTTGTTGAATGACTTCCTGGGTTCTTTGTGGATTAGAGATGAGAAATTTAGGTTCTATAATTATTGAAACTAAATTAGGTTGGAATGAAAAAGCTGCAGGCATTTTTGTGGAGGTTAGACCATCTGGCATCGACATTTCTGGTAGAACCTATTCAGCTTTATCCTCACCTTTTTACACATTATTTTTTATGAGATGAGATTTTGGACTATTGGAATTGGAATTCCTCCAATGTAGATGAGGGAAGTTTTGAATTATTTTGTTAAAAATGCAACATATATGATATATAATGTGCACATATCAAGGCCACATAGGGAGATGTATGTTCACTTAGATCATTACACCCAAGAGCCAAAAATGGGTCAGACAAGAGCTCCCTGCTGACATAAGAAAGGAAGGGGAATCATGTTTGCTTAGTTGTTATTAGAACCAGACCAGTGGACCTCTAAAACTGGAATCTCGAGTCAACCAGAAAAAACTGTAAGACCCAAAAATACATAAAATATTCAAATTTTGATTAAAAATCAAATATTCATGTACATCCATATGAATCCAAACCATTATACACAAATATGAAAATTTCTCTCATGGATCTAGCTAGTAAGGATGCATATAATCAAAATAGAGCACTAAATACAATCCATATCTGAACCAAAATAGTTTTTCTCAAGGATTTCACCATGGCTTCCTGATGCTTAGCTTTGCTCTACGATATGCAAGCTTCCAGTTTCAGTTGTTTGACGTGCTCCTCTAGTTTTCTATTTCTAAGATTGAACTTCTCCATCTCCGAATATTTTTCCCTTATTTTCCTCAAGATACTTTCCTCAATCATAGAAAGAATATATAGATTCCTCTGCCTCTTCTCTTCAAGAGATTGCCTCAACTGATCTGCCTATGCCCTCACAAATTGATCAAGCTCTTCTTTATTTTTTTTCAACTATGATGCTATATGCTCTGTTAGAAAATGAAGGGTAGAAGATGCATCGCCTCTCATTGCAGATGGTATTGAAGAATTGACTTGTTCATCCTCAAATTCCAGATGGAGACCAGTTGATACAGTACCCACTGAGTGTGGTACATTCCCTGGTCCTGTGGCTAGGGCTTGCTGATGAAGGTCGCACAAATTTATTAACAAGGGTTTCTGATGTTGCAAAGAAATAATATCCACAACCTCCCTTGATTTCTTTCGCGATGGAGGGTCCTCCGACATATGGAACATTGCTCCATTCTGCTGACCATGCACAAAATTAGGCACTGCATTGATATTTAGAAGAGCATAAATATTATGCATTCATGTTATATGGTTTTTGGATATGATAACCTGTGGAATGGAAATCCTCATAAGAACACTTTCCATGAGATTAGTTTCTTATCTAACATGGTTTCCAGGGGTGTCCCCAAAGCTTTGGAAACCACTTAGTTCCACCCATTATATCTTTTGGTGATTCTCAAAAGAAGAGGTTTCACTAATGGAAGCATCACAAAAGGAGATAGAGACAAATGTAAACCTTATTCTTATGATGTTTATTTTCTTTTCAAAACCACCCCCTCCCCCAAACTCATGATTTTTCAAGATTTTCTACCAGAGTTAAGGAGGTAGCAAACAAATGGTGAGAGAACAGTGAAGGATGTAGCAAACAGTGGAGTAAATAGTTTCTAATATCACTACATTATAGATTATGCATCTACAAATTTGATTCTAATTTCTGGTTCATTGTTTGTAGAATGTATGCAATTGAATCTGTGATTAAAATTCTTATTTTTTAATGGTATCTAATATTTAATCAATATTTAGAAGGGTGATACTAATATGCATTGATGAATCTTATTGGAAATGTGTATGAAGATATGGTGCAGATATTTCTCATGGTGTTGTAGAGCTTCATGTATCAGGTGTCTCGTGTATGAATCTCAAACCATCCAACCTTCTTTTGGATGCAAGAGGGTGAGCAGTAGTTTCTGATTTTGGTCTTCCAGAATTTTTGAAGAAGCCTCAATGCAGAAGACCTCGCTCAACCCCGGAGGATGATGTGACAAGGACACATTCATGTGTGGAGTGTACTATGTTGAATCCTCATTTTACAGCCCCAGAAACTTGGGAACCACTCAAGAAGTCTTCTTTGAACATTTTTTGGGATGAAGGAAATGGAATTTCTTCAAAATCTGATGCCTGGAGTCTTGGTTGCACCTTCGTTTAGATGTGCACTAGAGCAATTCCATAAGTTATATTGTGTCTACCCTTGTGTTTGTAGTTGAAAATTCCAATCTTCAATTCTCTTTTTCTTCTATAACGTGCAAACATGGTACCCTCTATATGAAACACACTTTCTAGATATTTAATGAGATTTGTCATGCAAGTGGAATAACCTAAGTTTAGAGGAGATCTATAGGGTTGTTGTCAAGGCTCAAAGGCAGCCACTTGAATATGCTAGTGTTGTTTGTGTTGGAATCCCAAGAGATATGTGGAAGATGATTGCTGAATGTTAACAACTTAAGCTTTCAAAGAGACCCACCTTTCATACAATGCTGCCCATATTTTTACGCCATTTGTAGGAGATTCCTCTTAGCCCTCCTGCAATTCTAGACAAGTAAGAATATAGTGGGAAGCTTTATGTTGCTATTTGAAACGTAAGGCTTTATTTGATTCGTTTAATTTTAAATTATGGTATATTTTCTTGATGCAACTAATGTGAAGCGTATTTAGTATGTACATATGCAGTTTTCTCACAGATTTGTTATTTCCTGTGTTGCTTGCTACTTACTATACTGCTAAGAGGGCATAATTAAAAACAACTGTGACTTTCACCATAGAATGTGGAAAATGAGCTGCATGACTTTCCATCAATGTTAAACAAAATAAGTAGATCAGTCAGGTGAAGAAATATTTCTTCCATAAATTTGATTACTGATTAATGATGGACCATATTTTACTGGGATATTGTACTATTTTTTTCATACCCGACTTGAGTACTGTGTATCCACTTTTTGGAAGAGGCATACTTCATTTTGTCAAAAAATTAATTACAACAGGAATATCATTATTTTCCATTGAGCTGAACCTGAGAGTAAGACTAAAATCTATAATTTTTTTGTGGGTAAAAAATCATAGATTTCATGGTTGCTCATGTTCTGAGACTACATGGATAGAGCCATCTCCTTCATCTGTCTTGGAATTTGTACAGGATACTCAAATGTTCTTCATCATATGGTCTCAGAAGGGGATGTGGAAGGTGTTAGGTGATTTTCTTTACTCCAAAATTTTTGTTGTTTTCATGAATTTTTGTTCAAATAGATTTCTCAGTTATATGGCTATAGTTTTATCTTTGACAAGAAATGATTTTAATTTACGCTATGCAGAGATTTACTTGCAAGAGCTTCATCTGGAAAGACTGGAAACTCAGTTGGCCCCCTAAAAATGCTGCACACCCTTCTGTAGAGTGTACTCGGGCTGATCCAATCTACTCTAGGCTAGCAAACACCCGAGCTCCAATCTGCCAGGCTAGCAACAACTCTTGTACATCAGAGTGTTGCACTTCGGCACCGTCCTTCATCCAACCTTAAAATACTCTTCGTAATTCAAGATAGATTGTCTAGGGCTACTTTGGGTAGCCAATCTCACTGCCCTCAAACAACTCTATGACACCCAACCATCCACTGCGGAATCTGCCACCACTTGAAGTGCTCTCGACACCCTTGTCTACTTCACTGCTTGGCTTCCACAGTCAACAACCAAAATAATCCGATCCGGTCACTTCTTGACCCAAAAAAACTCCACAAACACTACTGTTACAATATTGTAGTACTACTGTCCTGGTTAGGGCACTTTGCAGGCTGCACTAACCACTAACCAGCCATTGGACAACCTACTCCTAGCTGCAGCCTAGGAAAGACGAGGTGCCCTATGTATGGGCTATTTTTGTGGCCATGTGGCAGCCTTTAAAGACTCCACGCTGGCCTGTTTGGAGTGGCTAGGCTTGTGGCCTACCACAGTCCACTGCGGCTCCCTTACAACATACCCAATCCACCTTCCTTCTCCACGTGCAGCCCTCAAAAAAGTGCGCAAAGAGCTCCTCTTCCAGCGGCCTCTGTTCCAGCAAGTCCAAGCTTGGGACAAACCTTAAATGAGGCCTAAAACAGACCTAGAAGAGGCACTGTACCTACATCAACTTGGCCTCTCCTCTACGCAGATAAGCCTCCTCCACACTGTGGCAATATGCTCCTTACAAGGCCTCTTCCAACTGTGGCTAAACCCAAACAAATTTAGAGATGTACTTGCCCAATTAAGATGCTCAAACAATACTAACTCGTCCTCCTTTTATAGACAAGTCATCCTCCACGAAATCATGATGAAGAGACACCTCCAAATTCTTTCAAGTCAGCCTACTTGACGAATTAATAATTATGTCATCTTCAAAAATTCATATCTCCAAAACGACAACTCAGAATCGGACGATTATTGATGTCTTAGAATCGTATTGCCGAACACTATCATCCTCATCCATCACATGTTGTGTCTTTTTCTTGGTTTTTCCCTAAAACTCTATGGGTGCCAAAACCCCACACTTGGGTTCCAAGCCCACAAATTGCCCTTGTGGCACTTTGTCCTCCAAACCCAGAACCCCTAGGCTTGGAGTACCTCCAAAGCTACACAATTCAACACTCCCTCTTAGCGAGGGAGGTACCTCCATGCCAAGGAAGTACTTCGTCTTCATCATCACTGCTCACAACACTTGCCCAACTCCTATTGCTCACAATTGCAGCAATCCCTGTAGCATGCACTATGCTTTTCTCGGAAGTGTCATTGTTACTGGAAGCCTCCTGCTTCTTCTTCTACTCTTGAATCGCTTTCCAATCTAGCCACGATTCCTTCTTGCTGGATGTGGAAACACCCTTTCTCCCCGCTGACCAAGCGCTCTTCTTGGGTTGCAGAGTCTCCTCTATATCTGCAAACTCCCTCTAGAACTTGACTCCCTCTGAGCCTTTGGAACTTGGACCTTCTTGGAAAAGTGTACCTTCTTCTCGGGAACCTGTACCTTCTCCTCTGAAACCTGCACCTATACCTGCACATGCACTTGCACCTGCTGCTGCTTTTCTAGAACCTGTATCTGTCCTTGCTTCTTCCCCTGTCAACCTGTAGAGACCATGCTCCCTGACTCCAAGCACAATCCCATCATAATTAGAGCCTCTAGGCTCGAGTCTTTCCTTCCTATCTTGGAACAAGACCTCAAACCCCTTCCTCTCCATCATTGAGACAAAGATCACACTATATCTGAGTCCTGGTACAAACAATACATCTTGGACCTACATCATACATCCCCTCTCTATCCTGAATGGCACCACCACCAATCCTCGGATCTCCAACTGACTCTTGTTTTCCAACACCATGTGCAACTTCAAGTCCCATTCAACAAGAGTCTCAAATAAATCCTGTGATCCAGTCATATGCTTCATCGCACCACTGTCCATGCACCATCCATCCTCTCGGATAGTACCCTGTGAGAAATGAGAAATCATAGCAATGTCTTCTTCTTCTTCTTCCAATATTCTAGTGAGCTCATCATTCTTTGCTTTATTGGCAAGAAAAGTAGCCTACTTCCCTTTCTTCTTTTCTCTCTCCTTTTCTTTCTTCAGAAAATTCGAAGAAAAATAACCCATTTCACCACAGTGAAAACACTTGATTTTAGTCAAGTCCTTCTTTCGCTTACCCTTCATTCTATTTGCAAGTTCCACGTCCTCATCTTCCTTCTTGGAAGAATGAAGATCCTCGTCTTGCAATTATACTTGAATGAAGTCGTCCCACAATCTATTCTAGTCTGGCAACTTCTTCTGGGCAACGATTCCTTTGATGAAATGCTTCCATACCGAGGTGAACCCTTTCAAGGAAATCCTCACCATCTCTTCATCTGAAACTTTGACCCCAATAACAACAAGCTCATCTCGAACCTGAGACAACCTCGCCAGATACGAAGTCATTCCTTCGCCCTGTATCATCTTGGTGGACTTAAACTTATCCTCCACTACCAGCACCTAGTTCTCATTCTTGTTCTAGAAGAAATTCTGAAGAGTCATCCACATCTCATGTGCATTGTTCTTCTCGGACACATGCGGTATCAAGGAATCCTTCACATTGTCAAGGATGATCAACCTTGCCTTCATATCCAAATCTTCCCATACATCCAACTCTGTTGGTTTCTCGATTTCCTTCTCGACAAACTCCCAGATCCTGTTGACCTGCAAGACTAGCTTGATCATTTCCTTCCAAAGAGTATAGTTGGACAACCCTTCCAACCTATCCTCATACCGGGGACTTTCTTGCAACTTCGACATTGTAGTGACTTCTTTAACTCACAATGCAACCAACTCCCTCTCACACTGTACTTCGCTGAGTAAACTCTGATTTACTAGCTTCCAAAGTAGTTCAGATACGCTTTGATACCATGTTGAATTTTCGTGACCTTGGATCTAGGTTAGAGTCTTAAATCACATACGCTAACAAACCAAGAATCTCAACCATAAACTACTTTGCACAATGGAAAATATAAAGCAGTAAATCACATGTGCACAATAGATATAGTTTTAAACAAAATTGTATAATAATGTACAATCCCCAATCTTCATTATATTAGATCAAATCTGAATAATACAATATTCTATGGTAAACAAGATACACTGACAAACACAATGTCATATTTCGTCTTGTTGTTCCTTCGCTTCCATTCTACTCATTAGCAGTGCCTTAGGCCATCAAGGCATCTACACATCGAGACTCCAGGAGGGTTTCCCCCTACCACTGCTGCACATCCTTCTGTAGAGTGAACTTGGCATGATCCATTCTGCTTCTCTAAGTTGGCCAACACCCGAGCTCCAATCTGCCAGGCTAGCAACAACTCTTACACATAAGAGTGTTGCACTTCGGCCCTGTCCTTCACCCAACCTTCAACTACTCTTCGTCCTTCAAGATAGCTTGTATAGGGCTACTTTGGGTAGCCAATCTCGCTACCCTCCAATAGCTCTATGACACCCAACCATCCACTACGGATTCTGCCACCACTTGAAGTGCTCTCGACACCCTTGTCCACTTCACTACTTGGCTTCCATAGTCAACAACCAAACTGATCTGATTCAGTCACTTCTTGACCCAATACACCTCCACAAACACTGTTGTTACAATACTGTAGTATTGCTGTCCTGGTTAGGGCACTTTGCAGGCTGCAACAACCACTAACCAGTCACTGGACAACCTCCTTCTAGCTGTGACCTAGGCAAGACAAGGTGCTCTATGTATGGGTTGTTGTTGTGGGCATGTTGCAACCTTTAAAGACTCCACGCTGCCCTGTTTGGAGTGGCTAGGCTTGCGGCCTACCACAATCCATTGCGGCTCCCTTACATCATACCCAATCCACCTTCCTTCTCCACGTGCAGCCCTCAAAACAATCCGCAAACAGATCCTCTTCTTGTGGCCTCTGTTCCAGCAAGTCCGAGCTTGGGACAGACCTTAAATGAGGCCTAAAAAAAACCTAGAAGAGGCACGCTGTACCTACAACAACTCAACCTCTCCTCTATGCAAATAAGCCTCCTCCACGCTATCCTAATGTGCTCCTTACAAGGCCTCTTCCAACTGCGACTAAACCCAAACAAATTCAGAGATGTACTTGCCCAATTCGGATGCTCAAACAATAATAACTCATCCTCCTTCTATAGAAAAGTTATCCTCCACGAAATCATGATGAAGAGACATCTCCAAATTCCTTCAAGTCGGCCTACTTGGCGAATTAATAATTATGTCATCTTCAAAAATTCATATCTCCCAAACGACAACTCGGAATCAGACGATTTTCGATTCGTTAGAATCGTATCGCCGAGCACTATCATCCTTTTCCACAATATGTTGTGTCTTCTTCTTGGTTGTGTCCCAAAACTCATTGGGTGCCAAAATCCCACACTTGGGTTCCAAGCCCACAAGCTGCCCTTGTGGCACTTTGTCCTCCAAACCCCGAACCCTTGGGCTTGAAGTACCTCCCAAGTTACACAATTCAACACTAACCACCCGATGCCTCCGAAGCTGCAGAGACTGTGGCTTTGACAACTGCAAGGTCATTGTGTTAATCACTAAAGAGGTGCTAAGTCTTTCAAGCTAAATTTAGAAAAGAGGTCCTATTGTTTCTATCAACCAAGCTTATGCTTGGAAGTAAGTTATTATATGCAAGAGTAGCTTAGAATGCTATGCAAGGTGAATGAGTGTGTATTTAGGTGAGATTACTCAAATTTACTTGGTTAGGATTTGCTTTAAGATATCAAGTACTTTACAATGCTTATAAAGGGTAATCTCAACCACAAGACAAGTTCCAATTTAACAAGTGACAATAATAAACAAGAGATGTTAATGATAAAATTACTCAATAACTACAAGATGCAAGATAATAAATGCTAGCTTTAAATAACAATTTAGAGCACTTGCCTTCTTAGAACAATTAGCCATTGATTATTAGACAATAAGAAATCTTCCAAGATGTTTCAACCAATGTTTTAAAAATCCGCCAAGTTTCCTGAGCCAACCCCCCGATTGGGTCAGCTTGGTACAAAAATTGGGCCAAAAGCCAGTTTGTTACCGAACCGACTGAGTCAGTCACTAACTCGGCTGGTTCGGTAACAAACCGGTCGGCTCGATAAAGTCCATCTTGGCTCGGCCAAGCTAGTCAAACTCGATCGCGACCCACCAAAACGACGAATTTCAGACCCCAAATTAGATTTAAGTTGGCTTTTAGGGTTTTGGTATGCCCTCTAACCCGTCCCAAATCTATAAAATCTACCCAACCCCTCTCATTTCCTCACAACTACCTCATTACATTAGTGTGAGCATTTGTGAGGAATTTGTGAAGGTGGAGTTGGTTTTTGGAGCAACATTAAGGAGTCTCTTGGGAAATCTTTGGAGCAACAGTGAGGAGCTTCTTGGGCAGTCATTGGAGAAACATTGAGGAGTTGGTTTGTTGTAGTGTCTCTTATACGTAACTATTTTTCCCTCAACCCACTTTTCATAACTTCCATAACCATTAGGTAGGGACATGCAACTTCGATGATGTTTTTCTTGTTTAGTAAAAGATTGTCAAGACTTTAATTTATTGAAAGTTGTAGAATTTACAATCTATAAAGTTTCAAGATATAATTTTTAAAAGTCGAATTCTTTAAAGGGTGCTAGCTCAATGGAAGAGCATCTGCTTTACAAGCAAGAGGTTGGTGGTTCGATTCCATCATGCCCTGATATTCATATGGAATGGCGACAATTAGTTTTTGGTGATGGACGCTGTTATGACCATCACCAATGATCTTATGGTGACATTTTTCGACCCTCACCAAAATATGAAATGGTGACGGTCAATGAATGCTACCATATATACACATCAATAGTGACGACCATAAAGGTTCCATCACCATAAATCATTTTTGTTGATATGAAATGGTGAGGGTCATTGTTTGTCATTATAGTGATTATTCGTGACGGACCTTGATGTCACCAATGAGTTTATGGTGACGGTCAATGAACGTCGCCATATATATGCACCAATAGTGATGGCCATGAAAGGTCCATCACAAAAAATTGTTGTTGTTCATATGAAATGGTGACGGTCACTATCCGTCATTATAATCAATATTCATGACAGACCTTGAATGTCACCACAACACATACTTTCGGTGACGCCACCTTTGGTGACGTTTAGTTTTTTGGTGATGGAGGTTATTGTCCGTCACCATTGCTCATATGAAATGGTGACGGTCACTATCCGTCACTATAAATCATTATTGGTGACGGACCTTGAATGTCACCACAACACCTATACTTTCGGCGACACCACCTTTGGTGACATTCAAATTTTTGGTGACAGAGGCTATTGTTCATCACCATTGCTCATATGAAATGGTGACGGTCACTATCCGTCACTATAAATCATTATTGGTGATGGATTTTGAATGTCACCACAACACCTATATTTTCAGCGACGCCACCTTTGGTGATGTTCAATTTTTGGTGACGAAGACTCTTTTGACCCTCACCAATGAGTTTATGGTGACCGTTTTTGCCCCTCACCAATTTTTAGTGAATTGGTAACATTAGAATTGGACACGCATGACATTGTGCTAAAATCCATAACACAAACCTTAGCCCAAATTATGGGGCCTACCATCAGCGAGCGTTATTAGTAATCCCTTATAATAAAATGCTCCATATTATTGAATGACCAACAAAAATCATATATATATATGTATTGATGATTCAACTCACCATATATATTAATACCATTCTCCAAATCAGAGGTTACGACATCTTGTCGCGCCCATAACTCAGGTTTTAAAACTAATGGTCAATGAACTATCTTTGAACCCCGCTTAATGCATACTTTATATTATGCCCAAAATTCATATCTGGACCACTCTCACATCTGACGGTTGAGAAGTTATCACTTTGTTTTGGGATGATCCGACGATAATCGCGCAATCAAACTGCCCTCCTTTTAACTTCCCAAAAATGCGCGATGACGATGGGTCCCAGCATTAACTTACCCTGCTCATCCAACGGTCGCTATCTTATTGTGCTTCAACCCTCCGATCCTACCGCAATCGCACGGGTTAGATGCACGGGCTTTAACTCGCGATGAGATCAGGTTCTCCAAACCGCTTAAGACCACATGTCAGCTCCTAGCATACATCACGTTTGATTTGGAAATACCACTTATCATACAAAAGCGGTGCGATGAAAACCGTGTGGTGTTCCAAACCCACTGTCACTGTTCATACCTCGTGGTTCTAGTTACTCCCCACTCCAGGTTCCATTTCATTCTTTATAACTTCGATTTAGATTTTTTCTACTGTGCCATGGCTATACTTACTCCATCACTGTGCCATCAAAGTTCCGCCTTCTACACCATCGCTCGTGATTATTCTTTCCTTTCATGGTTCCTTTGAGATGTAAAAATCCTCCATGATCTCGATTTGGCTCTACAACGTTGGTCCATTACTTGAATTGGCCATGCTATTCACTGTTCCATTGTATCGAACAGTTTTGAACCTTTTCCCTTCAATCTCGTGCTACCTATACCTATGGCATTCTACTCTTTGGTGCTTCGTCAAGGCATACATATGAAATTTATTATTCCCATTCTAAATTCTCCATTCACCCAAAATTCCGATTATACACAGATATCAAAAAGGCCCATAGTTTCATTAAACAGAGAGCAGACCCTCTCTTCATTGGTTACGCACAACAGCTGTGTACTTCACCTCTCAATGTATACTAAATGAAATTACATGGCAGAATGTGCAATCTCCTCTTTCGAATGCTCTACAAACCGTGATCTCAAATTGTAACTTAAAACCTGATTCACTGCAAACCATTATAGTGCCTTCTACACTGCACTTCGATTGCAGTTTCTCATCGATGAACATCATTTTGTGTTGCTGGTGACTCCAGTTTAAACAATAGAAACCAACAACATTATTACTTGTTGATTTGAAATAGGAATGCATATTGAACCTCACAAATTCTTACTTAGATCTATCTCATCCGCAAACCCTATTCTTATCAATTCAATTAAACAGTGGTTTATTGAAAAACATGCCAATCATCTAATGTATACATCCCAACTTACAGAGTCTATTTTAGAGCTTTTCATATACTGATTGGAACGAAGTATGTTCACACAAAATTAAATCAACCAATACACCTATAATTCAGAATTCAACAACCAATATCCCTCTTCAACTTCACTACTCTGTCTCTGAACAGCTTTTCACTCCAGACCCCTTATCAAAATCAATGGCCCTCATACATCCTCGGTACTACGCACCTTGAATATTTCAAGGGAGTCGATAACTCTGCGGTTTATTTTTCCTTGCCTCTTGCTACTTTTCTTGTTTCGGGTGTTCTTCCTTTGCCATCTTGTTTGATGTTATTTCCAACGAGAGACCCCAAACGATATTACACGCGGTGGTGGCAAATGCAAAATCTTCTCCACTATGACAAACGCCTCTTTAAAAGGAACAAAGGATGAACTAGAAAGGGGAGTAATTTCCTTCTGTAATAAATGCTTTAGGACATAACTTCTTAATTGTATCCCTGTATTATCCTTTGATTTAATAAAGAGTTTTGATGTTTTGAACAATCATCTTTTGAATTTTTCATTGTGTTAGAGCTTCTGGTGGTCTGGGCCCAACCCTTTGGAGTTTCCTCGCCAATTTCCGTGTTGTGCGTTAGTTACAGAGTCAATATCCAATTATCTAATGCAGTTGTAGATTACTTTTCCACTCAATAAAGTTATATTTTTTCTTTCCTCATAATAGTTTAGCATTCGTGCTTTCTGGTTTAGAATAATGTTTTATCACATTCATGCTTTCTAGTTTAGAATAATGTTTTATTGCATTCGTGCTTTTTGGTTTATAATAATGCTTTATCATTGTTAGATGTTTTCATTTTCTTCCAACGCCTTTGTTACACCATTTTTTGGTCATCTAACCTATTATCATTAGATGGACCCAAGTACACCATGTAAGACCAATTTTACCCCGAGTAAAATCACATTCACTATGAAAAATAACTTAGTAAACCACCTATATTAAGTTGTTTATGGTCTAAACAGGAAACCCCATGGGGAAACATTAAATAAATCCATATTTGTTTGATTTTTCCTCAAGGAATAATTAGTTAAACAACAATTTAATTAATATTCTTGGTTATATTTAACCCAAAACAAGGAAATTAATTAGATAAATCATTATTTATCTTATTATTTTCTAAGAATAACTATTTAAATATTACTTAAATAATATTATTTGTTAAATATGACTACATCTCCCTTAAATAATTAAATAAATCATTATTTATTTGATTATTACTCAGCCATATCCTTAAAATAAATAAATGGATTTGACCAAAGTCATTTTTTTTCCCTCCAACAAATATAATAAAATATTCCATAAATGTTGGATCTTGATTTGGTTAATAATATTTTAATTATGCACCAATATCTAGACTAACTCAATATTTTGTTATAAATAAAAGGGTTTTCCCATTCATTTGTCACCTTTTTTTGCCTAAAGATCACTCTGGATCTCAACTCTTGGTCTGGCTATTGATCCATTATCATAGCCATATTTTTCCATTTTTTTCTGGGTTTTCTACACCATCAAGAGAGAGGAATTCTAAATCTGAAGTGCTGAGGACTTACAAGAACCCATCCCATTGAGGAGAATAGGGAACACCCTCTTGTGTTTTCCTCCCAGGTGCCATTAATAAAAATTTCATTGGATATATTCTTGTCTTGTCTATTGGATCTATGGAGTAAATATTATTTTTCTATTGTTTAATGTCTTCTAATGCATAGATCTAGATTTTTGTAGCATTTTTCTTGATCATCTAACTGCATATCTGAAGATATTAGTAGTCATTTCTGCTGTTAGGGCTATTTGTTATGCGCTACTAAAGTGGTATTTTTTCGTACACCTCGAATCAAGATTCATCTTGTGACTTTTCTTTGTCCAATTTCTAGTGTAGAATAATTACTAGTCAACATTATTTATATTTATGAATTAGATTGTTCCCTCGATGCGATAATCGTCAATTCTTTACTTCAAATGCAGAGTAAGAAAATGTCAATTAGTCGGTTTGAAAAGAGAACCATTGAAAAATTATATAAGTAAGCATTGATTTAGTTTATTCGCTATTGTTGTTCAATTCATTCAAGTTTATGTTCAATTAAAATAGGTTTGTTGATTCATTAAGATCATTTTTCAATCCATAATTACTCATTTGTTCAATTAGGTTCTCTCCTTAGAGGCCCGGATGGAATAGTTAAGATATATTATACTAACCCATTTCTCTTTAAGTTGATTGAACTTCGAGAATTAGATAATCCTTTTCATAAGAAATACAGAGTAACTATTGTTCGATCTCACTTGCATATACTGTGCTTACACTCTTGAAATAAGAATACTTACCCTGGGTTGAAAATTGAATGAGAAGTTTAGAGGTTGCCTATAATAAGCCACCTTTGTGAACCGACCACAGTGTGGTAGGACTTCCCTCACCTCACCTTGGGAAAAGTCCTAAGGTCTCTCCTTGAAAGACCAGTAAGGACAATGTTTTGAAACCCGGCTCAAAAAATAGAAGAACATAGATATCAACGCCTTAAGTACAAAGCCCTTGAGAAGCCTCAAATACATTACATGAATGAACAATTCTTGGATGATACAAATTACAAAACCTCCTTTCTATATCTAGGAGTCCATGGGGCCACAATGTAATCCTAGCCAACCTAACAATAATAATTTAAGGGCACAATAATAAAAATATGGGGGTTACAGGGGTACAATAATAACAATAAGGGGGTTACGGGGTACAAAAATAACAAATAAAAGGGCTACGAGTAACATAATAAGGTAAAGCACACACTATTATTATAGGGACTTATGCCCCTCTCCTTTTAAAAAGTGTTGTCCTCAACGCTTAAGTTATTTCTTGATGTACATGTCCATTATCCTCACTGCAAGTCTCCAGAAAGTTCTTCCACTTACTAATATAATTTGAAATTGATCGATTTCGTATTTGTCGAGTTCTTGTTTCTATGACTGCTTCAGAACTTATTTCGTTGCGATGTTGATCTTCTTGTTGTTTCATTTGATTTCGCACCAAAGTTAGGTTATCCGCTGAGAGTTGGAGAACTTGTTGTTGATGCTCGATGTGATCTTCCACTACTTTATCATCTGTATTAGCTTTCATTTGATACTTCAAAACATCCAACTTAGCCTCCATTTCTGCTTTTAAACCATCTATGTCATCTTCGGTTTCTCTTCGTAAGATCGAAATTTGTTGCACTTGGTACCGTAATTTTGATATCTCATACTGCAATTCTTCCTCTTCATATGTCATAGTATAGATTTTTGAGGGCTTAATGGGTATGAAATTATTTTTTGGAGGAATTATAGAACCGAATACTGATAAAATTGTTAATAGGCCCTTGGAATCACTTCAAAATGATTTTTTTTTACACAAGACTTATGCAATTCAGAAGAAAAAAAAAACACACCTTTTTTTCTTGCTTTTGAGGAGCTCGATATTGAAACTGAATTATCTCTATGATTTCGGATCTTCAATATCTGAAATTTGGCCACTAAAGTAGCCCTCTTTGAATATTATTTTCAATGCCATAGGTCTAGCTTGCAGTTGGATTCTTCAAGGAAAAGTTATGTCCAATCTCCCACAATGACCTAATTATGGACTGGTTCAATAGAGCGAACTTGTATGACTTGCCACGTGTCACTATTTGCTCCTTTGGCTCTGAAATGTATAGACAAGAAACTAAAGTCCGTGTACTTCCAGTCACTTTTTACATAATTCCAATCAGATGCTCAGAGAGAGAGAGTTATGAATATTTTCCCACGATCACCTCTTTGAGATGAAATTTGGGAGCCTAAACAAGCCCTAACTTCCACAAATCATATCTCCAAATATATTGCGAACCAAGCTCTGAAATTTTGTGACAATGTACCTCAATATTTTGGCTTTGCGCTCTAAAACTTTCAGCTTCTGAACCTTCGTAGAAAAAAATTTACTTGCTCAAAATTCGCAATGACCTTTTTAAGTGAAATTCGGGAACACCAAAGCCCTAACTTCCATAGATCATATCTCCAAAAATATTGCGAACCAAGCTATGAAATTTTGTGAAGATGTTCCGTAGGATTTCAGCTTCGCACTCTAAAAATTTCATCTTCTGAACCTTCATAGAAAACAAGTTATAGCGAAAATTCCACGATGACCAGTTTGGAGCGGCGAAAACCCTAGAATCCAAAGCTATGATACCAACTGTTGTGAAACCGGCTCAAAAATAGAAGAAAAATAGATATCAACGCCTTAATTATCAACCACTTTGAGGGGGAAACCTCCAATACATTACATGAATGAAAAATTCTTAGATGATACAAATGACCAAAACCTCCTTCTATATATAGGAGTCCATGGGGCCACAATATAATCCTAGTGGGGCCACAATGTAATCCTAGCAGACCTAACAATAATAATGTAAGGGCACAATAATAACAATATGGGGGTTACGGGGGTACAACAATAAATTAAGGGGGCTACACATAACATAATAAGGTAATACACTATTAATATAGGGACTTAACAGAGATAATTGA